>BSBK01002242.1:387500-810000 GCA_027943335.1 Chamaecyparis obtusa
ATGCTAGTTATTAAAGGAAATCTGTATATTTATAAAAGATACAATGAATACCCATATTTATGCAGCATTTACATATTAATATACTTAAATATAAGATTTCATCTCAGTTTTAATCCTTAAGTTGATATTTATAAAATAATATATATTTTTATATATTAATATAAAAGAAAATCTATCTATTTATAAAAGATAAAATGAATACCCATATTTATGCAATATTCACATATTAATATACCTAAAGACAGTAACTTCCTTCGTGGTTACGATGATATGGTTGAATGATAATGAGGATATGTTTCTTGAGTTTTTTGATCTTTTTGCTGGACATATAGTTTGACATCGTGGAAACTCTTGAAAATCTAGAATTGATATAGTAGTTGGATAGGTTGATATTCTACTTTTGGCATTCTGATGGGTGGTAGTTTTTACACCCTTTGTAATCAAACTTTTAAATATATAAAGC
This sequence comes from Chamaecyparis obtusa, assembly GCA_027943335.1. Lineage (NCBI taxonomy): Eukaryota > Viridiplantae > Streptophyta > Pinopsida > Cupressales > Cupressaceae > Chamaecyparis > Chamaecyparis obtusa. The sequence goes on from BSBK01002242.1 coordinate 387,964, forward strand.
TATGTATATTTTAGGGATGACGCTGGGTTTTCTTCACTGATTCTTTCCCAGCTGACCTTGTTGATTCAATTTAATAAAATATTATAGTGGCTAGCCACTTTTGCCTAAAAAAAATAAAAAATATACCTAAATATAAGATTCCATCTCAGTTTTAATCCTTAAGTTGATATTTATAAAATTATATATATATATATATATATATATATATATATATATAATATATATATATATATATATATATATATATATATATATATATATATATATATAATACATATGGGATAATGAAAAAAAAATAAAATTACATAGTTTGTTTATTACTCAAACAATACCGAATGTGTTGTTGCCACCAGAACCAGTGGTAAACAAACTTATATAAATAAATATATATTGAAAATAAAATAAAAAACTTTCTAAATCAAAATAAGAGACTGGTTTTTATTTTAACCCGTGTGTGCACTGTGCTGAATGGGGGTCGAAGCCCTTAGGCCACGACCGCCTGTACCTCCAATTCTAGCACCGTCCATAACCTAAGCACATGGGGGAGGGAGCCACTGTGGAGTCGACGACCCTAGCCATAGTCACGGCTACAAGTTGTGAATTGTGGTGGGCATCCGTGGCCTACCACAGGGACAAGCCACCAATAGATCGTAGTAAACATAAAGTATTTATATAATTTACAAACATGTTGTTATAAGCATCAACCATACAAAATTGTTTTCTTTGACCATCTCTAAGATGGAAACTAGACGATATCCCTGAAAACCTTTTATGTCCACGATCACTCATAATACTACTAAAGAAGTTGGTGTAATCTAGAACCACCAAGTTTCACACTAGATGGTGGATGAGGTGATCAATAAATTCAAGACCAATTTTGTCCACGTGATTTCCTTGCTTGTTCATCAAGGAAATTGTACAGTCCACCTGAAATAATCATAGACTGGAAGGCCACAAAAAAATAGACTATAATTGATGCAAATGGATTCATTGAAATTAGTATGGTTGATAGTTTTGCATCAAATAACACCAAACATTGATATGGAAAATAAGCCTATTGGGCCAGAAATTGCATACATCCACATCAATGAATCACACATGGTCCTCCTTGAGGGATATCAAAAAGAGAAGGAAAATGTCACATGATATAGATGGTAGCATCAACATAAACAATTCCACATTAGTGTTGTTCTGGGAAGCCACTTGTAGGAGACTGCACATTGAGAGAAAGAAGATTGTTACATATGTATAAAGTATAGCATTTCATATATGAAAAAAACAAAAAGAGTGGCATCATAATTTTTAATAGGGACATAAAGGTGATGTTGGTATGCGGTGATTGATTGTTCAAGTGCTATACACTCATTGGATGAAGGAGTTAGCTTGAAGGGTTTTCGAAATGAAGATGCAAAGTGATGCCATAGAAAAAATTTCTTGTACAAGTACAAAAATATGAGAATACAAGTATGAGGAAAACATTATGAGAATATTGTTTTAGGGTTGTGGTTTATTTTGTTAGTGGATATTGTAAACCACCTAAAAAGAGCTTGATAAATAAGTGGTTGCATGATGAAAAATAATCAAATTGTAATTGCTCTTTGTTGGATAATAAAATAAGTGGATAAATATTTCTCTAGGGGATGGAGCCCATATTGGGTGAACCGCATTAAATCTAGGTGCTATTGCATTTCTATCTTCTCTTATTTTGGTATTATCTTAATGTTGTTTATTGGTCATATCTACTGAAACTTACAATTGGTATCAAATGAATGTATTTCTCAATGATTTGGCAGGAATTGTTAGATTTGAGTGGGAGCAATGGTAGAGGAAGGCATCCTTAAGGTTGAGAAGTTCAACAACCTAAACTATCAATTATGGAAGATGAAAATATAATATTATCTATATTAGAAGGACCTTTTCTTACCATTGGGTGGAAAAATAAAGAAGTTGATGACTACTTCAGATGAACAATGGGAGGTTCTTGATAGGAAGGCACTGGGAATAATACAACTATGTCTAATATTGTCAGTGGCTTTCAATATAGAAAAAGAAACAACATAGGGTCTAATGAAGGCAAAAGGTAAATTGTATGAGAAACCTCAGCCTCAAATAAGGTATTTCTTATGAAACGTTTATTTCATACGAAGATTCCAAAAGGTGGGTTTGTTAGTGATCATTTGAATGAGTTTAACATAGTTACTAGTTAGCTAAGTTCTGTGAAAGAAAATTTTAATGACGAGGTTAAGGCTCTCTTAATTTTATGTTTATTGTTAGGATTAGGTAATAATGAGAGGGGGGTGAATCAATATTACAACACTTTAATATAAACTTCAACCGATTATAAGTAAACCATAACAATGTTGAAATGAAAAGAACATAAATGCACAACACATAACTCATGACACCGTGATTTATTTTTGAGGAAACCCTGGCCAAGGGAAAACCCCGGTGGGGATGAAAACCCCGGTGGGGATGGTACCCACAACTATGCACTAAAATATTATATCCATGTTAGGAGATCTAGCCCTGTTAGGAGTTGATTATTACATAGTACATTTCCTTGTTAGAGGAATACAAAACCTTGTTAGGGGATACAAACACCTTGTTAAAGGTGGTGAGCTTACAACTCTTACAATCAAAATACTATCTCAAAGAGTTCTCAAAAAATGAACAACACAAGCACTTGCTATGCTTAGATAGTTCCAGTTATAGCTCTGTCAAATACTAATCTCGCATATGCTCTCTGTTCTTAGATTCGCATCATCACATCATCATCATCACAATCATACTTGTCACTTTCATAAAGCACTCTATACTTATACTAAATCTTCCATCCAGTCGGCTCTCAAAATGCATCACAAAACATAATAAAAAACTTATAAAAATGTGAAACATAGAGTCGGCGATCATATATTACCAAAGTGTCAGAAATATACAACTTCTATCTGACTTAGCATGTTTCCATACCAACTAACCTTGCCTTAATCTTCGCGACTGCTCATATGCCCTATTACACTGATAATCTGTCTTCGCATACCTTCACAATACTGTGTCTCACTGATCTGATCACCAAAACACATGCGACCTTAATTGGAGGTCCTACATATCCCAAAATGCCTTCTACTAACTTTGCCAGCCATAATACATCATACATTATCATCGCTAACCATAACTGTAAGACAATATTCTGTTATCCTGATTCTTATACTTAGTCATTTTCATGACTGTGACTCTAGTACCAAAAATCTTTGTAAGTGATCACTCCAACATGAGTGTTTCCATAAATGACAACCATTAAGTGATCCCTAGTGCTTCAAAACATCACTTGCCAACAATCTCTCCCTTTGGAATTGATGGCAACACTTGGCAAAAAATGACTAAGTGTCAAAAGCACTTCCTTCTACTATATACATAGAACTTTTCTTTTCTTTTCTCTTTTCTCCTTTTTTATATATATATATTTTGTTTCTTTTTCTTCTTCTTACTTTTTCTCTTTTCTTCCTTTCTTCATTTTCTCTTTTCATTTTTCTCTTCTATTCTCTTCCTCTCCCTTTGACATCAATGGCAAAGGTACTTGCAAAATTTCAAAACTTCTAAGCACAAAAAGACTTAGTGCTTACTCACCAGATTTAGAATATCTTGGAAAGGGTCTTCCAAGGTCTTCACTTCCTCTGCCCATGACTTAATCAAGAGTGCACTAACATGGATCAGTCCATTCATTGCATAGGATGTTGTTTATGTTTCCTTCAGCTATGTGGGTATAGACATAGATCCTTCTATCTTCTCCATCTCTGAGAGATGAGCTTTAAGCATAGAAAGCTTAGGATTTATTAAACTCTTCAACAAACCAATTTTGTCTACCACTCTCCCTTTCTCCACATTCAAAACACTTATTTTATCCAAGAGCTTGGATGTCTTCTTATCCATTTCTACCATAGTTTGTGAAGATGTTTCACAATTGTCCATCAAGCTATCAAGGGTAGCCCTGTCCTTGGCTATAATGTCTTCAATGTTCTTCACATGTCTACAAGGGTTTATGCAGTGACTGTATATTTTTCTTCCTTGTTCTACACAACTCTTAGCCTTAAGTGTAGTTACCTTAAGAATGTCCAAGTCTCACGAGATGGAATGACAAACTTCTTTCAACTTCTTCTCCAAAAAGCTCTTCTCTGCCTTATTCTCTGCAGTCTTCAACAGTGACTCAAAGTGACTATCAAAGCTGTCTAATGCCATGTCTAGGTTCTCTACCTCATCCTTACCTTGAAAATTAATAGGTGTAGGGAGAAATTTATTTACTGTCTCTACTGCCCTAGCTATTACCTTCACTCTTTTATCTCCTTTTTGTATTGATCTTTCCTTATCCTTAGCAAAACCCATGAAAGATAGCCTCATGAGCTCATCCTCGTCCATGTTCTCTACATCTATAGTCACTGGTTTGGCCATACTTGCCAACAATAGAGTAGAGGAGGTATCCGATTATTTTTTTGCTCCATTCTAACCTCAACTACTTTCTCTGCTCTAATCTCTTCTACCTTCCTTTCTTCTTGTTGTGTTTCCTTCTCCTATATCTTCTCTTCTTGTTTATCCTCTATTTTCTCTTCCTATATCTACCCTTCTTCTTCAATTGTCATTGCACTATCTAAGTTATCCAGAAATGGATCAGTTACATCATGCAAAGTGTCAAGGGTCACAGGCACACCAGAGACAAAGAAGTCTAGTTGCATGCTAGCCTTGCTTGCTTGTTCACTTACTTTTGCTATCTCGGAACTTTCTCCCAATCCCAAATGTGTAGGTTTAGTGACCTTGGGAAGTGAAGTCCTCTTCGGCATATCACTCATTAGGATTTGATCCAATGCCTTTTGAGTGTCCTCTATTACTTCATCATCTTTCCTTGCCATAATTTTTACCAATCTAACCTTGGTCCTCAACAAGGGTTTCAATTCTTTTATTATCCTCTCCCTTTCTTGTATTGAGACAACGGGTAACATGTCCTCAATAGCCTTGTTCCTAATATTTTCATCTTCGAATTGTGCCAACTTTTTCCTAATCTCCAGTTTTCTATACAACTCCTTAGGAATGCTTCCTTCAATCTCTAACAAGTTTTTCTTGAAAACTAACAAGTGTTCAATTATATTATCCTCAATAATTGCTTGATTTTCAGGGTCATATCTCTCATAATATCTATCCACTGTCCTTAGATCTCCATTTGTTATTACTCTCTTTTGTAACTTCTGAATGTCTGGCTTCCACAAATCTTGTGGCCTCTTCTGAATTTTTTCGTATTCCTTCTCAATTACTTTGTCTTGTTTCTTCTTCATTACCACTTCTACCTCTTTTTCCTTAGGGTTGCTTTGCTTGGTAGATCTTGTAGATCTTCTAGAAATGTTTGCAGGTACAATTTCTTCTGTAATCTTCTCATGTGTAGAAGATAAATTAATTATATCTGGTGTAGGGCTTATTGTCTTCTGAGCTCCAGAGGGAGTAGGTGCATCAATAGCCATGCTAGAAGATGCTTCTGGCATCTTAGTCCTTATGTTTTTCAGCTGCTCCCTAGTAATTCCTACCTTCACAGTGATATCCTCAACAATTTTACTAATATTTCTTTTCCTTGTCACTTTTTCTTGTTCTTTTCTGACTTTTTCAGACTTCTCCCTATATGTTCCCCATCTCTCTTCAGTAGGGTCTATTTCTTCTGCCAATACATTCTCTACTTGCATAGTTACAATCTTAGGATTGACTTCATACCCCATAGGGTAACACCATTTCTTCCTAGGTTCCACTGCCTCAAAACATACACAATCAATTTCAACCATGAAACAGATAGTGTCCTTATTCTTTTCAATTAGATCTTCAGGTATTCTATACCTTTCTTTCATCTACCTTTGTAGAATCTTAGTCATAGCAAATAGTTCTCCATCTACCCAATTTTTGTCCTGCCTTCGGTAGCATATAGTTCTCCATCTATCAAATTTACATTTGATTTGATATATTTAGAACATAATGTTTATTCATCAATTGTTCAAATGTCTCCAAAAATTTCCTATGCTTTCAATATTTTAAAAAGCTATCTGAATTACATTTTCTTAATTAAATATTCTAGATAATCATTCTATGGATCCCTCCCAATCTTTTTAATGTTGTCGTGAATTTCCTACTTACTCTATAATCTATCATTACTCTATAATCTATCATATTTACATTTCAAATTACACTTATTAAACAAGTCACAAATATAATCCAAAGTTTAGACAACTAAATTGGAAAACCTACAAATTACCTAATATTAAATCTATCCAGACCATTCTTCTACGCATACGTACGAGTCTGTTTTCTTTTTCTTCTGTTCATTATTCCAAATTGACGTTCATTAAAGTGACCGAAATTTACAAGATATTTGACAGGAATGTACTTGAATTTTTCATAGAGAAAAACAAGCCTGTCTACTCCGAAATTTCATTTGTACAGACAATTGCTTTCCAACCTTTGATTTTTCTTCCATCAATTATTCAAAATTAACGTCAAATGGCCGAAATTTCGAAACCTACAAGTCGCGTGGAGTGAATTCCACGGTGCTCCGTCAGTGCATTGAATGTACACGATAATAATGTTGAATTTGATATATTTAGAATATAATGTTTATAATGACTGAAATTTCTAAACCTGTAAATCGCGATGAGGAAATTTGTCGTACAGTAATTTGATTTTTTTAATCGAATGGCTGAAACTAAGATTTGTATTGGTAGTAAATCCCATCATCATTTACAAGATATTTGACAGGAATGTACTCCGAAATTTCATTTGTACAGACAATTACTTTCCAACCTTTGATTTTTCTTCCATCAATTATTCAAAATCAACGTCAAATGGCTGAAATTAATTTCGAAACCTACAAGTCGTGTGGAGTAAATTCGACGGTGCATTGAATGTACACAATAATATTGTTGAATTTGTCCCCACCATTCTGCAACGCATGCAGTGATAATTGTACCAAGCTAAGCTTCTGGTTAAATCGGTCTTCTCCTTTAGTGTGAAGGATGTAAATACTTGGCACATTTCTCTCTAGTTTCATCAGTATGCAAAATTATAATATAAAGAAAACTGGTGCTATAGAAATTATAGTGATGCTCTTTTAAGTGGATTTTTATTTTATAAGTTTTATTTGTATATCTATGTTTGATGTGGTGAGTGATAGTTAAGTGCAAGTGAGTTCGTATAATTTTGCAATAAAATTTTAATTGGAAAGTTTGGTAGTCAATCATCCTTCGAGGATTAATTAGATGATGAAAACATTATTTTTTTATCCATGATGTATTTTGGTATTATTTCAAGGGTTTTTACATATATTTTTTTAATTTTATTTTTTATATTATATAGATAAGATTAATCAGAACTACCAATTTATTAGTTACAACAATTTATTAAATTACATCAATAATCTAAAAACTCCCCTTTCACTTTTTTAAAGAAATCATTACAAAAATGAACTGCTTTACACAAACACACATGCCCATAGAAGTCATTGTCCAAGTAACTTTAAATAAATTGTTTTGGTTTTGTTTTTCTTAGTTTTCTAATACTTGTTATTAGGCTACTATTATTTCAAAATAGATTATTTTATTATGTACATACATATTTCTTAAGTTTATAAATTGTGAAAATTAATTATTAGCTATTTGATTGGATAAAACAATTTTTAGACTTAGATTTATAAATCTCTTCATTCTTTAGGTGAATGTGTTGGGAAGAACCATTTGTATACATGTCAAAATAAGTGTATATTTTATGTTGTCATTTGTATATGCATAGTTTTCTTTATATTGTATACATTTTTTAATGCAACAATTAAATTGAATAGCTGCATAATAATTATTATTCAAAAATCATTATAAATAAGAAGTATTTATTTAAATATTTATATAATTTTAAATATTATTTTTATTATAGATCATAAAATTATAAAAATTTCACTATAATGCTATAATTATAGTTTAATTTTCTATAATTACGATTATATAGATAAAATTATGATCAGAAATGCGATTTTAAAATTTAGTAAAAATATAATTATAATTAATTAGAATATGTTTAGTTAATTTAAAATAAGATTTAAAAATTGATTATAAATTATAAATTATTTAATATATATAATTTTTATTTTGTATGTTTATTTATAAACATATATTAATACATAATATAATATAATTTATTAAATTTTATTTTTATGATTTTAATCATGATCATTCCAATACAAATTTTTCTTTTAATTACATCGTAACCTTGGTCTTAATTAATATTTTTAAAATTTATAATTATTATATTTTTTATAAAATAATTATTAAGTGGGATTGACCAAGCAGAGGTTACAAAGGATGTACTCTAGGGCCTGTTAAATACGTAAAAAAATTATTAAATGAGATTGTTATAATTAAGATAATAAAAAATTACAGGTTAACCTTATTTACAAGTTAAAATTACAAGTTAACGGGTGTAAATTACGTGGACAAATGAAGTTGTAAAAATAGAAGACTTGTAAACTGACACATTTGTATTCGCAATATTTTACTGTTCTTTAGTCATTTAGTCATGACAGTTTTTTTTAAAAGTCGTTTGTTTGATATCCTTAATATATGACTGGAAAATCACAGGTCATTTTGTCATGTCTACTTTAAATTCATTTGTTCAAACAATTTTCATAAATGTTTTTGACAAGGATGTGAAAAACGTTGCGTCCTCAGTACTTTGTGGCACTTTTCACACCCTGCCTACTCTGAAACTTCATTTGTACAGACAATTTTCTAATCTTTGGTTTGACAATTTCTAAATGTTGGGCTCACAACTTTCTAATCTTTGATTACACAATTTTCAAATGCTTGGCTCACAATTTTCTAATCTTTGATTTTTTTATTATCAATTGGACTACTTCGGCCCTAGACTTTTACAACATATACTTAATGCATGGCCATACATGTCATGGTGGGTCCAATGGGAATTTATCATCAAATGTAGAAAAAGGTAGATAAATGAAGGTGGTAAAATGAGCAAACTGTGGGAAACTCCTAACCGCGTTAGAGTTAACCATCATAAAGAAGCCCTTTTTGACAACTACATGCTACAGACATTTTTATAAGTTATCTCTACGTGATTTTGAATGCCAAAAATCCCTAAATGCATAAACACTATCGACTAGTTAATGTGTTAAGTTATAAATATTGTCGATGAGTTTGCCACCACTAGAGAGGACTGAATATGTCACATTATCAATTGTCTCTCTGCAATTTTGCCACAGTGACTTTTAGAGAAATATCCAAGGTGCGAAAAGAAGAAATTGAGGCAAGAAAAGAGGGGAGTTTGTTGTTGCAAGGTGTGATAACACATCGGAGGACTATATAGGAGGCAAGAAAATCAGATGTATTGAAGAAAACCTCTAAGAAGATATTTGTTAGATTAGCCCTAATAGAAAGGGTTCTTTTTTTCTTGTATGTTTCCTATTCATGGTATAATTAGATCAGAGGGTTAAAAAGGGTTTAAATATTTAAAATAAGAGGGTTTTATTAGGTTTTGTTTGAATGTCACATTGGTTTTAAGAAATTTCAACCATTTGTTTATTTTGAAAATCAATTTGTAGATTAGGGGAGACAATTGTATGTAGAGTGGGCAAGCAACGACCTAAGAAAACACAACGTTAGAGAAAGTGGAACAGTGGGTACACTGCACAAAAAGTCATGTTAGAATGTTTTCAAGGGACAACATGTTATTACAATAATTGCTTGATTGAACAAAAAAAGGTGGAAGGAATGCAGAATATCAGAATGAAGTCCATGTAAAATTAACACCGTTGCAAATTTGTTTAGTTGTGAACGTCCAAATTTATGTATTTATTAAGAAAAAATAACAAGTGCTTGTATATATTCAAAAGATCACACATATCATGAAGTGCCTCATTGTCAACATTCACATTATAGAAAAAAAATATTGAAAACATTAATTATAGGTTTCAATTTTAGTTGTACTTGGTCCAAATGAATTTCAACATTCGCATGAACTTACAGTATTCTCTTTTTTAAATGATTGCATTGTCATGGATTTTATGCATTTCTTGCATTAGTGATTCATATATATAGCACATAAGTACATCATATGACAATCAACAATATGTTGGTAGTATTGTTTTACAATTGCACATTTAATGGAGTTGGTAGAATAGAAAAATATTGAAAACTCTTGTATCACTTAGAAACTAGTCAATACAATCTAGAGGTATAACAATTAGGTTCATACTTGTAGTGGACAACACTGAAGAGTTGAAGAGAAATAATATATAGCAAATATGATTAACCCCCAAAACTCCAAGAACAAATATTAAAATTCTAAGTAGCATGGAGCACTTTTCAAATCCATCCTAACTAGCATTGATACTAACTTTACTCTATAGATGCAAAAAATTATGTCCCTTTTATTGGGACATGCAATGGTAAACATATAGGCTACACATCCTCCGGTGTCTAACTTAAAAAATAGGAAACTTTTAACTTGAACTGTAGAGAAAAGTGGTACTATTCTGCAAGTTGGATACACCAAAACTAACACTGCACATACTTGATCAATTGTATTGCAACAATATATCAATCAATGAATATTTAACATCTAACCATGAGCTTTACAATATCAATTTTGTTCAATACTCATTTGATATCATGCCATGAACACCATATCAACATGAAGTATTCTTTAATAATTGTATAGCGAATCGCCCCATATTGTTTGTATACTAGTTATAAATCCATTATAGGACTTGTGGAGTTTTACTATCTCCCCCTGCCCTAACCTTGAGTTGGGACTTCCACATTTTTAAAGTATAATAAATAATGACATGAAACAAAATAGAGTATCTGTTGATGTCCACCATTGTAGCATCCACATGAATATTAAGTAAGGACTTTTGGATATTCTATGCAATACATGCAACATAACCAAAGGGTCTGATTTTATCATAAGACTGTACATTGATAACAAGGACTAACAAATGAGTTTGTATCATGTATTCCTAATCGAGGCCTAAAAATGGACATAGACAAAATATAGTTTGATGAAATAGTTGTCCGAAATTTCATTATAGAGGGGTTATTGCATTTCATTTGTGACTTTTCTTTAATCTTTGCATAGATTTTCAATCCTAAAATTGGGCGATTTTCTCCTCCTAAAACTCCCTAGTAATGTATCATATTCTCTTTGCAGATCCCTAAAATCATTTGGTAGGATAGGCGAAGGATTTAATTTGAAAGTTGCACAAATTATACTAGTTTTTTAATGAGAAAGTCTTCTTTTGTGTTGAAAATGGAATCATTTTAGACAAGATTATAATATGTGGTGGTTTCCCTAATTAAATCTACATTTGAACAAAAATTGTGAACAACCAATTTTCTTAGATTATTATTCCAGATATTTTCATGAAAAGAAAAAGTCTATGTTTTCTCCAACATACATATCACTATGTTTGGTCATCACTACTTTTCTATTGATATTCACACCTGCTTTGTTGTTAATGACAGTAATTGGTATCACATTACACATGATAACACATGAGTGTTCCTTTGAGGAGCATAAATTTCCCATTAATCCTTTTTTCTCTAACTCCTTACCATTATTTTTTACTCATTTGACATGTATGACATACTCATCATCTTTATGTTGTCTAAATATTTTACTTTCTTTGTACCTCTTGTAAATTTCAATGAGATATTTCTATTCATTAATTATCACTACTGGAAACACTTAAATACCATTATCTTCATCATTGAAATCAATGTATTGTAGTCTTAGTGCAAAGTGAAGGCCTCCTTGTAAAAAATGTATAATATTTGATAACATGGATAATGGATGTATCTTTCAATGTCACTTTGACCCTTCATTTCATTTCATTTCTTGCAACCATCTCGACTATCTCTTCACAATCTCTATTTGTTTTGCATCACTAAAATCCCTCAATGTATTGTCAAAATCTACCATCAACTTTAAAAGTTTGATCTGCATAGACACATGGATAATATCATCCATAAATGAATTGGTACCATTAATAGAAAAAGTTTTCTACTAATTTTGACTACAACAACAAAAATATTTATCTTTATTGAATATTGTTATACCCCTATGGTGGCAATAGTTTTTCACAGACATCATAAGTTTATGTTGTACCCTTTGTTGGGATGGTGAGACAAAGGAAATAGAAGCTCTTGATGGATTTAGAAGTGGACAATTAAATTGAATAGTTGCACAATAAATTATATAAAAAATTATATTTATAAAATTATATACATATTTTTAAAATTAAAATATTTTTATTGTATTAAAATATAATTATATTAAAAAATCATAATAAATAAGAAATATTTATTTAAAATTTTATATAATTTTAAATATTATTTTTATTATAGATCATAAAATTATAAAAATTTCACTATAATGTTATAATTATAGTTTAATTTTCTATAATTACGATTATATCTATCAGCTCGCCACATATATTTCTCTTTAGCATGGTTATTCTCCAATTATCAGGGTGGGAAGTTAGAGAAAATTATGAGAGATTTTCTATGGTCAGATGGGCTCGGGAATAAGAAGAGACATTGTGTAAAATGGGAGTGGTGTTGCATGCCTAAAAATAAAGGGGGTCTGGGCATAAAGGACCTAAAAGCCCAAGGTATGGTGTTGACTTCCAAGTGGATTAATACACAAGTTGTGACAGGTGATGAACCATGAAAGGTGTTGATTAGGAACAATATCAATAGATCGGGTATCAAGAAAGGTAAAGGGTGGAAAAATGTACCTCTGTGTGATAAGATGATGGGAAAAATGAATCTTTCAATTTTTGGCTCCAAAGTTTTTCAGTCCATATGGAAAGCATGGGTTCAGGTGAGAGATCTTCTCCTATTTAGGGGAGCCAGTGGTGGTCCTCCTATGTACTCTGTGTTGGATAGGTCTATTTGGTGGGGGGGTGGAGGCTAATGGAAAACCCCTGGCATTAACTCAAAGTTGCTCTGTAAAAAATTGGTCAAATTATGGCATTTCCCTTATACAAGATGTTATGATTGACAATCAGCTAGGGTATTGGGATGAACTATCTTCCAAGTATCACATCCCTAGCACTTAGAAAATGACATATTCTATTATATCTAAAGTTGTTGGTCATTTCTTTCCTGGTAGAAGTATGAACACCACACAATTTATGCAATGGATTAAATGGAAGGATGGAAGTGAATTTAATAAGATATCTACAAAGCATATTTACAATATGCTGAAAGATAAGTCTGATATTTTTGAGATGCTGAACCTTGGTTGGGGGTTGGATATCCCGGTCTCCAAATGGAAAATCTTTTCTAACTTTTTCTTGCACTCCCCGTGTGAACCAAAGAAAACATGTTTTAGATGGCTATTGCTCTTGAAGAAACTAGCTGTTGATAACACTCTACCCCATAATCTAGGAGAGCCTATTTGGTGTGATTTTTGTTCTATTCCCGAGTCTTTTGAGCATTTGTTCTTTAATTGTGCTTTTTCCCGGAGTATTTGGTCTATTTTCTTTGGGTCTCCTATTGATTGGAATAGTAAACCTGGCCTGTCTTGGTCTGAAATTTTAGTTTTTTATGTTGAGTCTTTTGATCTAAAAATGAATACTTTTTGGTATGTCCTTACATGTGAGATTCTTTGGTTTTTGTGGAAGGAACGGAATGGAGAGATCTTTCAGAAGAGAAGGAGACAACTTATTGAGTTTGGATGTAAACTCACTCATTTTCATATCATGTCACAGGTTGATGCTACTTTAGAGATATCTAGGGACATATTTATGAATCTCATGAGGGAGGGCCAACTGTTGATCCACAAAGAAGATATTATATCATGCCAGTACTTCTCCATGCACAAAGACATGCTTTGATAGAGGGAGCTTGAGAATCTAAAACAGTTCATCAAAGATCTACACCTTGAAGACAGAAAGCTACTAGGGCCAAGTACACACAACTAACAAGAGGAACTGTTTCTTTTGCTAATATCATTTTTGTCTAGAAGAGGCTTCGATAACAATGCTTCAAATATGTAAAGGGAATTTTGTCTATATTTTTTTTTTGTATTAACAAGCATAAGCAGTGATATGTAATGTAGTATCAAAATAAAACTTTGTGATCGTATATGTAAAGATTTGATATAGTCTGGATACTATCCAAAGTTATGATGTAACCCAGTTATTGAACTATGTTAATACAAAAAAAAAATTATGATTATATAGATAAAATTATGATTTTAAAAGTAACACTATAATTATAATTAATTAGAATATATTTAATTAATTTAAAATAAGATTTAAAAATTGATTAAAAATTAAAAAATTATTTAATTTATTTAATTTTTATTTTGTATGTTTATATATAAACATATATTAATACATAATATAATATAATTTATTAAATTTTATTTTTATGATTTTAATCATAGTCATTCCAATACAAATTTTTCTATTAATTACATCATAACCAGTGGTCTTAATTAATATTTTTTAAATTTATAATTGTTATATTTTTTATAAAATAATTATTAAGTGGAATTGAGGTTGGGGACCTAGTTTGATTGGCAAGATTTATATGGTAAAGCACTCGCAAAGGATGTATTGTAGGACTGTTAAATCCGATTCCCACAATCTAAAAAAAAAATTAAATGAGATTATTATAATTAAGATAATAAAATTAAAAGTTAATTAGATAGACATTCAAGATTAAAAGTACAATTATGACAAAACTAAAAAGGTAAAAAAAATTACTCTTCATATAAATTAAAATTAAAATTAATTATATTTCTAATTTAACTAAAGGCAAGTATTAGCCACTACGTGACACTTGTTAATTATTATAATCCTAAAAATATTATAATAATGATTAAAGTTAAAATTAGGAGTATGATAAGATTATAACTAGAATTATTCAAAAATTAAATCAAATAATTTAATATTACTAAAATATAAATAATAGATATAACAATACATTGAAGTTTGAATTTTCCATATTTTATCTATCTAATATTCAAATCTTATTTCTAATATTAATTCATAACTATTCTACTTATCATTTGTCATCCGTAAAAGAATATAATCATCTACAACTTTTACTTGTTAAGAAATAATAATTTTCCCACAACCATACTATCTTTTAGGTTATGTTAATTCACTCTTTCAAAAAATTCTCTTTCACTACTTGTTTAAGGACAAATTCAAACATACAATGAAAGTTCCAATAAAAAATAGTGTACATGTGATTCAATCTACACGACTTGCAAGTTTGTATATTTCAGCCACATTTTAGAAGACTCCATATCTACTCATTTCTTTAGCTTTCAATCAACACTATTTTCAAAACGCTTCAAGTATGCTTGAGTGGGATGCAAGTATGCAGGAAGATCTTAGTTTCTTAGAGAGAAACCACGCTGGGGATCTTGTCCCTCTTCTTAAGGGAAGAAAAAATATTCTATGCAAGTGGATCTGCCAAACCAAATTCTCTTTAGATGGATCGGTTGATAAACATAAGGCTCACTTAATTTTCAATTGATTCTCTTAGGTTTGGGATTGAGTACTCTACTTTTGCACTAGTCACCAAAATGAATTCCATCTGACTTGTCCTAGTTATTGCTATAACTTGTAGATGGTGAGTTCATAAGATAGATGTGAAGAGTATTTTTTTTAGAGTGACCTTTAGGAGGGAATATGCATGGAGTAGCCACAAGGGTTCATTCTGGATCATTCACATGTTTTAATTCTTTAAAAGTCTCTTTGTAGCCTCAAATGATTTTTAGGGCTTGGTATGTCAAGACAGACTCCTTCCTTTTGATAGTTGGGTTCACTCTTTTCCACTCTCATCTGATTGTTTATATTTTGCAACAAAATTATACTCTCACATTTTTGGTTCTCTATGTTGATGACTTGTTGATCATAGGGAGTGACTCATCCACCATTTATATAGTGAAAAATGTCTTTCATGATCATTTTTTGATGTCACACTGAGGTTTTTTGCACTACCTCTTGAGGAATGTGATCACTCAGATTTATTCAGGGATATTTATTGAACAACCTAAGTATGCTCTTGATATGCTCTTTAGATCTTGCATTATTGATTGTAATCCTGCATTGACTCCATTTTTTTTCTAGGATCATACTTGAGGCGAAGTATTCTTCAACTTTGGTGGATGGATTATTGTATTAATTTTTTTTTGCAAGTCTCATATATACTTGACTCACATGAGATCTGACATTTCATATGTTGTAGGCATGGTCTCTTGATCCATGCAAGAATCCCATGAGCTGCACTACAAAGAAACTAAGAGGATTATGTGGGTTCACAAAATGGATTTTATACTTTGAAAGCCACCAATATACCTTTAGATAAATTTTCAAGAGTGGTTAATTCCAAAAATAGGGAAATATAAGGCAATTTGACCAACTATAGGGACAAGACCACCCTCTGCACTTTTGGTTCTCCAAGACCAAGGCGGGTTCACCTAATCCAGCTCAACATAGAACATTCTACAATTCTCTCTAGACTTTAATAGCATAAAATGATAAGAAAATACTAAATGATGACCAATCATTCAATGATTCACAATTATGTTAAAGAACATACAACCTTATAACCACAAAATTTAAAGAATTCTAAATGGTTATTTAAAATTTACAGAATATAACCAAACACAACCAGACATATATCAATGTAGAAAATAATTGTTCCTGACTAGTACCTTATCCATTGGGAAATATTTCTAATACAAAAGTAGAATACAAAAACTAAATAATGTCAATGATTCATGACTTACAATACTATAACCACCTTATGAAAGTATTTATCCATTCAACCCAGACCCATACTTATGAAAATCCTTGTGTAAACCAGATGAATTTATGTTCTATCTAGAGTAGTTTAATTTGATCCTAGATCAAAACGAAGGAATAGCAACATACACATAGATAAAATCTATGCAATGAATCATAAAGTTTATAACTCAAGAAATGAATACACAAGAGAGACTTGAATCTAAGATATTTGTATTATATATGTTGAATCATGTTCTTGTATACACTTTTCTTCAAAATATGAACTGCTACACTAATAGCCAAAGACCTAAAGCTTTCTATTTCTATATGGACATAGTCTAATACAGTCTGCTATATCCCTGACTGAAAACTTATAAAAATTTCTATCTCATTTTTCCATCACTTCTAAATGATCTTGGGAATCCTTTTATAGAGAAAGGATTGCAACAAGATTTAGACTCAGGGAAAGTAAGTTGTCAACCACCAAAACTACTTGTGACAACACGAAGTTATTATAGAAGGGACAACCAAAAAGCTTGGAGATATCATAATCAAATCCAATTTACATTGTAGGCATAACCATAGCAGGCAAACCACAAGGATAAAATTTTCTTCATTAAATGACCTCTCACCCTCAACTTCTTAATCAATATCAGAACTGTCTCACCTACCTCCATGTGGTAGGGGCTTGAATTTCTCTTACAATTTTCCCATACCATAATCTCCTTCTTCTAAAGAATGTCTTTTTCAATATCAGATTTTAGCGGTGATCAAAGAAAAAAATATCTGATATGATCAATGATATAACACTCATTCATCAATTCTCTACTTGCAATTCTGTCATTTTTATCTCTGCAAAATAAATTAGATTAGATAAAAAATCTAATCTACCTGGCTCGCCGACTCCATTAACTTGTCATCATTTTTAACCAGGAAGCACTAGATGTTATCATGTGATTGGTTTGACATTCCTCCCTTCTTTTCAACTCATAGTATGACCATTACTAAGTAGCCATGTCATCAAACACTCTTCTGTGAGCCAGTGACCCATAAGAAATATAACCTTTTGTTGAATCACCAACATCTATTATCAAATTTACTAACCGACTGCGAGTTAGCAATGTCTTCTTTATGACCGTTGCTCTCCCACTCCCCAACATTTTTCATTAACTACCACTAACCATAGCAACCTTGCGACTAAAATCAAACCTTTATTCACCAAGTCGTTGACATCCTTTACTTAACCTCATTTTCATCTGCGAGTTGGTGACCAACACCAAGCCTTTTTCTTTAACTTCCACATGGCACTTCCTTTCTGGACACACGTCACCAAGGTGTGATGCCTTGATCAATATCCCTCTTGCAACTTTTAATCATGGGAATACGCCTATCGTTTGATCAAAACCAATCTCTCCATACTTCACTACTTTTTCAAACCGCGTGATGTGATGTCATCTCAGACATGTGTCACCAAGGTGCAATGCCTTGATCAATAATCAATGAGAATTTTGATCACGGGATTACTCCTACTGTCTGATCAAACTTGACCTAACTTCCCTTTATCTCCTTCTATATCAATTCCCATGATCCCAGGGCAGACACTTGTCATTTAGGCATGATCCCACGAAGACTAAAAGTAATGTTTGTTTGGTTAGTGACATCAAACCTATCTTTGGATAAAAAATGTTCTTCTCAATATCTATCTTCTCCTTTATCCCTGGCTAGGTCCCACCACCAACTACGTGTTTCTTAGGCACGATGCCTGGAAGGGTAAACTCTTCACATCTTTTTATCATGGGATCACTCCCATCATTGGATCTAAATGGATTTGATTTTCTTTTAATACATCTCGGGAACTTAGACTTAGTAAAAATTAATTCACAGGTCCTGCTAGGCTTTACAACTTAAAAAACTTGTCCCTCTTCAACAACACTTAAGACACATGTTTTAAAACCAACTTAAGTGACTCCTAAAAATTAACAAAGAAATATAAAAACCAAGGGATACTTAGGTTTTAAAACAAGGAAAATAATTAGGGCTTGGATCAAATAACACCTAGGGCTTATATAAATAGGATTTGGACACAACGTAATAAAGAGGGCCAGAAAACTATTGTAGTCCTAACAGTGGCTCTAATTCAGGATGTATGTCTCTTGTAGGCATAACAAGATTCCAGGATCTCAGGGTTAAGAAGACCACCTATGAAAAGAAAACTACTCTGTAGCACACAACTAAAACAAACACCCAATAGAAGAAAACACACTATGAACAAATATACACATCTAAAACCTACTTCTCATGGATAATGAGAAATTCAGGAGAAGTAAAATTTTAGGAATTGTCCATGAACTAGCAATTCCAGAATATTTCCAATCAAATCCTTAAGAATGTAAGAATCAGAACCCCATTTACTATCAATGATATATGATCCTAGCCAAATAGGATCAAATTTACCATGTTTTCCTTTATCCTCTAGTCTGGCATTCCACATCAAGACCAAATCATCGATCTCAAAACTTCTTACAGTGGTTCTTTTGTCATATAAATTCTTACATTGGAGCTGCAACCTAATATTTCTATCATGTGCTTCCCTTCTTGACTCATCCAACTGTATCAAGTCATCCATTCTGATTCTCATTTCATCATCATAAATCTGGAAAACTTGTACATCTGCAAAAAATTATTTTGTGGCAACCTAGCATGTATACCATATACTAAATCAAAGGGTGCACAACCAATAGCCTTTTTCACTGTTACTGTGTCAGCCCATAGTGCTTGCTGCAATTTTGAATCCCAAGCCCTTTTATTGTTATCCAACATTCTTTTCATAATTTTTTTATCAAGATTTTATTACTAGATTCAGCTTGACCATTCCCTTGTGGGTGGTATGGGGATGAATAAGAAATTGGGATCCCATATAGTTGGTAGAAATTATTAAATTCTTTAAACCTAAAACACATTGCATTATCTACCACTATAGTTTCTAGACAACCAAACCTTGTGAGGATGTTTTGCAATACAAAATCAGACACAACCTTAATGGTGGCTTTCTTAGTGGGAATAGCTCCAACCCATTTGGTAAAATAATCAGTTGCCACCAGAATCCATGAATGGCCTCCACTAAATTTGTTAGGAATTTCTCCAATGAAATCCATACCACACTTTTGAAAAGGTGTTTCAACTGTCACAGGCTTTAAAGGTGAATTTCCATCAAACTTTAGCTTATATGAAAATCTCTGACATGCATCACACTTCTTGAAAAATCTATGAGGATCCTTAAAAATAGTAGGCCACCAAAAACCAGACCTCAAGATCTTATGTGCAGTGGTTTTAGCATGTAATGGCCACCACATACACCATTGTGCATTTCTTCTAATGGATCCTTGGATTTATCATGGTCTACACATTTCAAAAAAACTCCTTCATTGCTCCTCCACCACAGCTCACCTTTCAAAATATCATACTTAATAGCATGCAGCTTGATTGTTCTCTTCTTACTATCATCCATCTTAGGAGGAAACATCATTTTTGGCAAGTATCCAATAATATATTTATACCATTCACAACAATCTAGATCACATATGTAAGGCCTTTTGTTGGAAATTTTTCTATACTAATGTATATGACTTGATATAGTGTTGTCATTATGGCAAAAAAGTCATATAGTAGTTTGGAGTCAGCGCACTTGAAGAGAAGATTAGAAATTAGTTAAGTGTTGAAGACTGGACAATGTACAGAGTTCCTGTAGCTCAGAGCATCAGTGCACATGCATACATAAGAATTATGGTATGCACCTTGGAAGTTAAGTTGGTTAGACTATATTCATGCTTATTCTATGAGTTCATGATCAGATGTGCAAGTATGAGAAAGTTACAGTCAGTTGAAGTTGCACAGCCAGTGTGTGCCAGAGAAGAACAGTGCATGAAGCTGATCGTTAGTATTTTGGTTTGTGGATATAATGTAATGTTGTAAAGGATATGCACCTATTTTATTTAGGTTGCTGACATATATACTTGTTTGTTTGTAAGCACGCTTAAGCCAATTCATTTGGAAGCATTGTATGTAATAGGTCTAAGGGCCGACCTAGTTGTTTATTTTGTATGAGCGTATAAATATAAGGTGCGCCCACTGTATTCGGTATGGAAGTTGATAGAGAATTATAATAAGTAGAGAAGAAGTGTGTGAAGACACTAGAAGATGTATTAGAGCTTTGCTAGAGGTCAAAGCATTAGTCCATCAAAGGAACTGATTTGACAAGGAGTGTCATAGTGACAGTTCATCCTGTAGATATAGTGTGTATCTAAGATCAGAAGGTTGTAGCCTTCACCACTTGAGCAGTGAGCTCTAGGATAGTGTGTCCATTCCCCTAATAGGGACTATTGTAAAAGACTCCTAACAGGGTTTGACCCTTAACAAGGTCTATTGTACTTAAAGCATTGTAAAGCAACTCCTAACAGGGTTAAGGATCTTCTAACAAGGATCACAAAACACTACTGCAGAATATTAGTGGGTGTCAATTCCCACCAGATTTTTTACCTATTTGAGTTTCCCCATAACCATATTGGTGTTATGTGTTGATTTCATGTTTCATGTTTATGTGAATGTTTATTTCAGTACTTAAGCATTTAAGTTCAGTATAAAGATTAAAGTGAAAAGTTAAAATACAGTGAACACTGATTCACCCCCCCTCTTAGTGTTCCCATTCCTAACAATTGGTATCAGATCTCTGGTCCTTAGCAAAGAAGTTTAACCACTTGAGGAGATCATGGACAAAGCAGCAATGAAAAATCTGAAAAGAAATCTTGAAGCTTCTCTTGAAGACCTGGACAAGTTAGAAAGAGAATTTGAAGAACTAAGGGATACACTTAGTAATGCTCAATTAGTCATCAAAAGGCTAAGGAAAGATTTGAAAGAATGCTCTACCAATGATCTAGGGACAGTGGTTAAGAAGCTAAATGAAGAAAACAAATCCTTATAAGAACAACTTGAAGAGTTTGATGATAAGCTCACTAATAATTAGGAAGTCTATGATGAACAGATCAAAGAGAACCTTCAATTGAATAAAGAACTAAGGCAAGAAAACATGGAAATCTTGGAGTTAAGGAATAGAAAAGAAAGCTTGGAGTCTGAATTGAAAGAAGCAAAGAATCATATTGACAAATTACACACCAGTTTTGATTTGATAGAATCTCAGTTGTATGCAAGAAGAGCCAAAGGAGACACCAGTTGTATTGGATACAATGAAGCAACAATATCAGATTGACAATATGTGAGCAAGAAAGGATTCACAAAAGGACTCTACTAATGCTAAGGAGATTGAAGATCAAACCAAAGATAATGGTGAACCACCTAAGATTGAGTGCAAGCCTGTAGACTACACTTGTTTTGCTTGTAACAAGCATGGACACATTGCAAGGAACTGTACAGAGGTAAGACATTTTAATGGTTACTGTTATTCATGCAATAAATTTGGTCATAGAGCTATGAATTGCAAGAATAGTAAGAAGAACAAGATTCAACAAGATCAAAGAAATCATAATCAGACAAATGTAAAAAGTTCTCAGAATGTTACATGCCAGATATGTAACTATAATGGTCACTCAGCTAGACAGTCTAAAATGGTGACTCATGTCAATGTTCCGAGGAATATAAGACCTCTAGTAATTTGTCACTCTTGTAACAAGGCTGGACATATCTCAAAGTTCTGTAGATCAAGGACACAAGGTCAAGGAAGCCCTAAAAGGGCTGAAGAACCAATTTTGGATCCTGTAGGAGAAGTTAATTTTGTCAAAGCCTCAGATGATGTAAGCATGATTTGGTCAGAGAAAAAGAAGGACAAGACTAATGAGAATGTATTGGATGCATCTGCAGTGGACACACCCTCTACATCTGGATGAATGGCCCTCAGGGTCATAGGGGGAGCTAATTTATCTCTAGACCCCTGCTTGGCTAGTATACTCATCCTTAGAGTATGCGCCTTTGAACTTAAGCTTTTGGAGTATAAAGGTACCTATGTGCAAGAGCGCACATGCTAATTGTGAACATAACTCGAGTTGGAAATTTTGAAGTGACAACCTGGTTTACATGACTTGCATTAATGGGAGAATTCTTACTTTAAGTACACAGAAAGTTAATTGATTGCTCATTGAATTCAAACTCAGAGTGATTGAAGAGCAGAAAGAGCCTTGGAAGTTGTTGTGAAGAATTGGAGATTGATCTATCAATAATTATCAGTGTATTTGGTCGGTTGCAGAAACCCTAGATTGACGTGCCAATTCAAAAGTCTTCAGATCATCTTGGAGATCAGTTGGAAAGCAATTAAAAACAAGTAAGTCATGGCCACTCCCATAGTTTTTGATGTTGCTGAGAAGAAGAGATATGTATTCAAGAAAAATTCTTTCAAGTCAACTCTAGATGATTTAGAGGGAGCTTTCTCCCGCACGCCTATGGGTGTCATGCACGTCGAAGATATTAGGGCATATATCTACTGCAAGAAAGAACTAGTAGGGTTAGATAGGTTAAGGGCGCACATGGATACCATGTTGAAACCAGAAAAAACATTCATGGATGAATATGTCAAATGGAATGACCACCCTATTATTGAGTATGCTATGGCATATGAATTCTATGAGATAGAATGGATAAAAATCTTACTAAGCAAAATTCATGATGATTTGTTTTGGATTGGTGATGTGCCAATAAGAATCACCAGTGACTTGATACATGAGATGACATGCCTCTCTAGGACAGGCATCATGCTTCCTATGGGAAAGGATGTTAGAAAGATAGTTGAGAAGACATGTAAGTCAAGGAGCGATAGGCGCAAGATGACCATTGAGCCTATTGAATAAGCTAACATCAAATTGATGTCAATAATACTGGATACAGGTTTCATCACACCAGCAGTGTGAATAGTGTGTCTGCGGGCAATATTATACCAACCATTAGACTTGTTAAGGAAGATGCATAGCTCAACTTGTGTGAGATCTTGCATGCGTAGTTGATTAACAACATGAAGGCCATCAAGCATGATAAGACCAAAATATTTAGGTTTGGGTCTTTAATCATTTACATGTACCTTCATATAGTTGGGAAGCTATCAGATTTGTATTTGGACAAGTCCATTCCAACCATGCCTCAGATATCCAACAAAGAATCCATTGAAATCACATTAAGAGATTATATAACATTGGAATTGAAGACCTTCAAGGCTAAGATGCAAATGAGGTACAGGATTCCAGAGAGCATTGTGGAAAAGTACAACGAGACAATTTGTTTTATGGTGGAGAAAGATACAACTTGTATGGAAGCTGTTGAGCCAAGAACTAAGTGGATTCATCCACTTGGTTATGAGGTAGAGGAACAAGTCCTTGAAGCATATCTACAGGTACTTATGTCAGCCCCCAAATATTCTAATGAACCTAGGTGGGGAACATATCAGGAGAAAACCAGAGAAGTAGATGCTAAGCTTAATAGCACAACAACAAAAAGAAAGGTTACTAAAGTCACATAAGAGATCTTAAGGATTCATGGTGTATCTCAAGAAGACCTTGATAAAGCAAGGGATGAAAAGATTTCTTTGGAAATTAAGAGCACATCATCATTGGAAGCTAAGTCTGATGATCCCAAGATGAAGAAGGTGAAAATTGAAAAAGATGATAGTCAGAAGGGTAAAGAAGATGATACTCCTTCTATGCCCAAGGTAACCATTGACCTTACTGCTCCTCTCGAGTATAAGGAAATGCCTAAGAGAAAGAAAGAGGTTTGCACCAGTCATCCATCCTCACGAGTCACAAGAAATAGAAGGAACACTCAAGAACCTCCTGAAGTAAGCTTCAAACCTAGTCTCAAGGTGCTAAGTGCCAAGATAGTTGATGAAGGAAGAATTGATCAAGTAGGGAAGTTTTATGACAAGTATAGTGAAATTGACAAGTCAAAGATCCATAGCATGATCATAAAGCACATGATCAAGTTCAAAAGGATAGTTTTGGAACTAAAAACAATGATTTGTGACAAGGTATGGAATATCCTTGAATTCAAAAAGAGACAAGCTATTGAGGAAGATCTGTGGATAAGGGAAAAGATTCTTGATGATACCCTTCCTGTGTGTGAACTAGAAGAAAAGAAATTACTGTTAGATCTGGTGAAGCCTCACCTCAGAACTAAGACAAGGACTCTGAACATAATGGATAAGAATTATGAGCTAATTGAAAAAGAGACAAAGAAAGCCTTTGAGAAGGTATTTATGAATAGAAACATGTATCCACCTAATATGCCCACAACTAATGTACCCATAAAGGTTTCCAAAGGGTCAGAGACCATCAAAGTACATTCTACAAGTCCTCAAGATTTAGCACCTATAATGGAAATACAATCAGAGGCAGACAAGTCTATGCCCATGTCAAAATCACTCAAGGACAACACCATTATCATTGATAATGTGGAGATAGCCATGGCAGCCACTGACACAGAATTGGACAAGTTTGAGGAAGCTTTTGTGAGCACACAAGAAGCTGAGATTTTATACAGCAACACACCTCCCACTCATTAAGAAGAGGT
This sequence comes from Chamaecyparis obtusa, assembly GCA_027943335.1. Lineage (NCBI taxonomy): Eukaryota > Viridiplantae > Streptophyta > Pinopsida > Cupressales > Cupressaceae > Chamaecyparis > Chamaecyparis obtusa. The sequence continues at coordinate 413,363 of BSBK01002242.1, forward strand.
ATTGATTGAAAATATAATAGATGAGAAAGAAGAAGAGAAAATGGAAGAGGAATAAAATAAAGAAGAAGAAGAAGAAAAAGAACAAGAGAAAGATGAAACTTCTGTGGAACTAGCCAAAGTAAAACTAGAAGTGATGGATAGCACTCCCATCACTCCCTCCTCAGCATTTTTTTCAAGTTTGACACCTGACACATCCAGTTTGGACTCATGGAGAGAAGAAGACCTGATTAAGTTCAGTGTCCTAGCTATGGAGAAAGTGAAGAAGAAACAAGTAATGAGAAATCCTCTCCATATGGAATCAATGAACATACTGCACAGTTTGTTGCCTATAGACAAGAAAGTGTCTAAGGTACACTTTGTTGATGATGTAAGTACAATCATTTCTCAGTTCAAAAGTAACTTCTCAAACCTTGAAGAATCTGCATCCCTAGTTGCAGAAGAAAAATATTTGAAGAAGAGATTGAATGAGTTGATGAGAAACTTTGCACTAGATTTGAATTCACTCAAGACTGGTCTAGTGTCTTTAAAAGAATTTTTTGATCAAGGAAGACAATTCATTTCAGACTGCATGGATTAGGATAAGCTCACTGATGCCCATCTTAAGAAAATACAAGAGGCAGAAGCTATGATTAAGTAGGTGAAGAGTTCAGTGAAAGACACATCCACTGATGTGAACATGTGCAACAATGTCTACCAAGGTCAGTTGGACTAAATTGAGAAGGTAGAGAAAGAGATGGGAAAGATAAGATCTAGACAGACTCAGTTGAGGAATGCTCTTGCGCCCTCATTAAACATCCTCAATCAGAACATCAAGGAGATTGATGCCACTATGGTGACATATGATCAAGGTCCTTCCAAAGACTTGAAGAAAATGGAGAAGCTTCAATATGCATTATGCACCCATCTCAAGATAGTTAACTCTTTAATAACTTTTTGGAAAAAGGAGATCCAAAACCTTAAGATTGCATATCCGGATGTTTTCCCTCAGTGAGTATGTATAGATTCAATTTTTTGTAACACCTTTTTCATTAATGTCAAAGGGGGAGTTGTGTATAGAATATGGTTCATAATATGTATAGGGAGATATAAGTATATGTATAGAAAAATAAAATTTTTTGTATTAAGGACAATTAGCAACTTGGCCATATTCCTTTGTTGCCATCAATGAAAAAGGGGGAGATTGTTGGAAAGTTGTCTATACTTATGTATATGACTTGATATAGTGTTTTAATTATGGAAACAAAGTTATATAGCAGTTTGGAGTCAGTGTACTTGAAGAGAAGATCAGAAATTAGTTAAGTGTTGAAGACTGGACAGTGTAAAGAGTTCCTGCAGCTCAGAGCATCAACACACGTGGGTACGGAAGAATTAAGGTATGCACCTTGGAATTTAAGTTGGTTAGACTATATTCATGCTTAGTTTATGAGCGCATGATTAGATGTGCAAGTATGAGAAAGTTACAGTCAGTTGAAGTTGCATAGCCAGTGTGTGCTAGAGAAGAATAGTGCATGAAGCTGACATTTAGTGTTTTGGTTTGTGGATATAATGTAATGTTGTAAAGGCTATGTGCCTATTATATTTAGGTTTTTGACATATATACTTGTTTTTTTGTAAGCACGCTTAATCCAATTCATTTGGAAGCGTTGTATGTAATAGGTCTAAGGGCCAACCTAGTTGTTTATTTTGTATGAGCATATAAATATAAGGTGTGCCCATTGTATTCGGTATGGAAGTTGATAGAGAATTATAATAAGCAGAGCAGAAGTGTGAAAATACATTAGAAGATTTATTAGAGCTTTTCTAGAGGTCAAAGCATCAGCACATCAAAGGAACTGATCTAACAAGCAGTGCCACAATGACAGTTCATCCTACAGCTATAATGTGTATCTGAGATCATAAGGTTGTAGCCTTCACCACTTGAGCAGTGAGCTCTAGGACAGTGTGTCCACTCCCCTAACATGGACTATTGTAAAAGACTCCTAATAGGGTCCGACCCTTAACAAGGTCTACTTTACTTAAAGCATTGTAAATCAACTCCTAACAGGGTTAAGGATCTTCTAACAAGGATCACAAAACACTAGTGCAAAATATTAGTGGGTGTCAATTCCCACTGGGGTTTTTACCTATTTGGGTCTCCCCGTAACCATATTGGTGTCATGTGTTGATTTCATGTTTCATGTTTATGTGAATGTTTATTTCAGTACTTAAGTATTTATGTTTAGTATAAAGATTAAAGTGAAAAGTTAAAATACAGTGAACACTGATTCACCCCCCCCCCCCTCTCAGTGTTTCCATTCCTAACACTTTTCTCTTCTTCAAGCATGTTTATATGATTTACATATAAGTTGCTTTGAGCCATTAGTTTTTCTAATCCTAGGCCTCTAACCAAATTTTTGATCTTAATGTCTATATTGAATTCTTGAATTATGTTTATCCACCTACATCTTCTTCCTGAAACTTCTTGTTGTACTAAAATATCCTTCACAGAAGCACTAGGCACATAAGAAACTATGGTCACTCCAACCAAGTAACATCTAAAAGCCTTAACATCCTTGACCAAAGCATATGTATTCTTTTCATTAATATAATATTTCAATTCTGCTACTAGTAAGGACTTGCTAAAGAAAGAGATAGGCTGCTCAAAACCTTATGGGTTCTTTTGTAACAAGACTGCAGTAATAGTATGCTATGAGGATAAAGAAAAAAATTGCATGGGCTTACCATAGTCAGGTGTCCTTAATACAGGGGCATCTTTGATAACTTTTTGAATATTTGAGAAAGCCTTAGATGCTTCTTCACTCCATTCTACTTTATCTCCCTTCTTTAACATTTTAGAGATAGGAATACTGGTCTCAGCAAAATTCGTAATGAATCTTCTTAAAAATTTTACCTTCCCAAAGAAAGACTGAATTCCTCTGACATTCTTAGGCTAAGGAAATTTATCAATAGAAGAAACCCTTTTAGGATCAATCCTAACTCCATCCTTAGACACAATATTCCCTAAGAGCTTACCTTTTGTTACCCCAAAAGTACACTTCTTTGTGTTAAGTGAAACCCCATAGTCCAAAGCTCTTACAAAAATCTTTTCAAGATGACCATAGTGTTGATCTTCCTTTTTTGAATAAGCTGTAAGGTCATCCTGGTAAATCACTAAAAAATTATTTATGAAATATGTAAAATGCCACATCCATGGCTCTTTGAAAAGTTACCCCAAAATTTGGCAAGCCCAAAGGCATTCTAATATATACATAAGTACCCCATGGAGTGGTAAATGTAGTTTTGAATTGCTCAGATTCCTTGACCATAACCTTCAATCGTATCCTGAAAACCCATCCATAATTGACATCAATTCAAATCCAATAACTCTCTTTTGAATGGCTTCCATGTTTAGCAAGCCATAGTTGTCCTGTAATGAAATAATATTTAAATTTATAAAGTTTGCATAGAGTCTAATATCTCCATTATTTTTCCTCACTGAGACCAAGTTAGAAACCCATGTTGAATGTCTAATGGGTTTTAAAAATCCACCATCTCTCATTTTTTTCAATTCTTCTTGCATCTTTGGTGCCTATGCGAGATTTACAGGTCTCAATTTTTGTTTGAAAGGCTTTGTACCTTCCTTCAAAGGAATCTCATGTTGAAAGAGATCTTCTCTATAAGCCTTCAAATCATCATAACACCATGCAAAAATATGTCTATAATTTTTTAGAAGATCAATCAATGACTTTATAAACTTTAGGAGATTAATTTTTACCAACATATGCATTTTTTAGGATCTTCAGTTGTTCCTAAGTTCACTTCTTCCAACTCCTCTAGTTTTTTTATAGTCTTTGCAGAATAAGATTTATCCTTATTATCAAATAATCACTCAGGAAAAACCAATCCCTTTGGAACTTTATTTGATTTCAATTGTAAGACTTCCTTACCAAAAATAGTATCCTTACCATCCTAGGTTTCCACATAACCACTGAAATCCATCTCTTTATTTCCAAATTTTGCCTCACAATGCAAAAACCTTAGAATATCCAAATCATCTTCAAAAACTTGCCAGCTCTAAACATTATCTAGTATGGAAGGTCTGGATTGAACCTCTATCTTAGAGATTCTTCCAAATGTGACATCTTCTGGCCTTAGAGAAATATTAGCTAGAAAATATGCCATTCTATTATGGCCTCTATCCATCTAATCAATACCAAATGCATCAAAATTTTCCAATTCATCCCAAACAACATTTCTATATTTCTTCAATCTTTTGTTCTAAGAAGCATATTTGGATCTAATATGAGATATCACTAGTTCAGAGTCTCCAATCACTATGAGATCTCTTATTCCATGTCTTGAGGCCAACCTCAATCCTATCAATAGAGCCTCATATTATGCAATGTTATTTGTACATGTAAACCTTAAAGAGAAAGAGAACTTGAAATTCCTACCACTAGGAGCTATCAACAAAACTCCTACACAAGCTCCCTCCTTAGAGCTTGCACCATCAAAATACAAGGTCCATAAGCCACTTTGGTCTATTAGATTATCTTTGTCCTTAGATAAAAGCATAGGTTTATCTTTTCCTTCAACCTTTATATCTTGCATTTTAAAAGAATCAATGTCAATGTCAATGCCAAGGAAACAATTCATATTATCATCTTCAGTTTCCTCAATCATGTGGGAAGTTCTAATTTCCCATGACACTTTGACTTTCTCACTAGTAATATTAAAATTTGGAGAGGACAAATCACATTGAATACTACCTCCCATTGAAGAACTCCATTTTCTTGATAACAACATTCCATATTGGGTTGGAGTATCAACAACCAAGACACTCATTGTCAACAGTTTATTAGGCTATGCAACTAGCCTATAAGGTAAAGCCTTAATAGTACTAATGAAAGGTACCTATCTAGAGTCCTTTGTATGACATCTTCCATGAGGAATATCAACTTGCAATCCCATTGACTTCATTACCTTTGTAATGTCCCCGCCAGGGAACCCATAAGGAATCAGGTCTATGACCTAAAATTACAACTAATATTTTTTTTTCTTAACATTCTAACATATCATCATAACCATTCACAAGTAAATTCCTTAAGGTTCCCTTAATGAATTAATTTACCATTATCAAATATTACTTAATCTAACGAATTATATTTCTATTTCAACTTCAATTTACATTGAGAAATTGCTTTCATTCTACTTCAAAACCAATTTCCTTAATGAATTAATTGAATTCATTTTCTTTACCAAAATAACACATCATTTACTTTTAGAAATGCAACAAGAATGCATTACTTATCTCATCCACTAAGTACATTTATTATTTCCTATTTATTTACTCCTTAACCTTATATACACTCAACTCAATTGCACCATCAAAACTCAATTAATCTTTTCCATTACGAGTCCTCACTTTCTATCTTCATTTCAAGATAATAATAGAAAGAGCATAAAGTACTTAACCATATATTGATAACCAACATAAACCATTAAATGAATCATTTTTTCCATAAGTTTAGCTTCCACAAATTATCATCTATAACCTTGTATAAGTCTAGTTAAGAATTGAGATTAAAACCTTGTTTGAATAATCACACATTACTCACATTGAACTATACATTTAAGAAGTCATATCTCATTACTACTTTCAATAACATACATGTTTCCTTTCCCTTATTATTTCACTTGGAGATACCCTTCAACCCTTAGCATATCTTTTCACTATTCCACATATCAAAATGAGTTTCCTTTTAAAGAGGTTTACATCCATAAGTACTTGCATTACAAAGGTTTTCATAGAACCATTACTTCCAATTTCATTTAAGATTCACAAGAGATATAAGGTAGGAATGACTCATTGATTTAACCATATTCAATCCCCTTTTTAGATTCATAATTCTACCCTTCCCATATACATAACTTATTTCTTACAATTTCCTTTTACAAACATAATTATAGTTATTGCACATTGCGTGAAGGCATATAGAAAGATAATTACATCAATTTTCCCAAGGTATTACAATACATATTTACATCTTGATTTCAAAAGATAGAGATACATGATACAAGAACAAAAACTTCACCATTGAACAAATCAGAATCCAATTCACGACTTGAACCACGAACAATACCTCGAAAGAGATTTTCCACCCAACCATGTGAAACTGGTAAAGTTCCACCCCCTATGCTAGGAGATAGAACCAAGGTACTCTCAAGACCTTAAAGCAATCTAAGTCTCAAATACTAGTAAATCCAAGACTCAAAAGTACAAGAATAGAGGACATAAAATATCATCATACTATAACATCGAGGTTAAGGTTCTAGGAGACCACCTAAGTGAGTGTCATCACACAACCTGTGTATTGGGATCCACCTTGGAAACCATGTAACCCTGATCCCCCCTTTATGAATAGGTATCCACCCTAGTAGTTATACCTAGTCCCATTACTCCAATCAGGTCTGTGTGGCCATTATTATGTTTTCTTTCGTTATCTTTTGAATCCCCCCTTCCTAGGTTAATTTTTTAAGGTTATCACTTTTTACAAACTCACCCATAGGATCATCTAGAAACCACTTTATGGTTCCAACACATATGGTGAGCCACTCACATAGGGATCCTATTCCCTTACCCCATCACAAGCCAAAGATATAAAATAACACTTCCATGTCTTGATTCATAGGTTTAGGAAACTCCCCTGTGCACTCAAGCCCTCAGAGAAAGTCCTAACCATAGCCATATACATAACATGAACCATTGGAAGAGTGTCTATCAAAAGAAACCTTAAATCATAGCATATAACTTTCCACATTCACAAATACAACTTTTCACGGCTTACTTATAGGTCTAGGGAACCCTCCCATGCACACAGGCCACTGAGACGAGTCCTAGCCTCATAAACTAAGATCGAACATATGCCAAATGCAAAAACATCATAAGTAACACCATATAACATAAAAAAAACAAGTAATAAACATAAATAGGGGATACAAACTTCCACATGCATTAAAACAACATTCCAACTATAGAAATCTCATGTGCCTAAAATTTGGCTAAGTCTGAATTTTTTTGGAAATCTCAAAAATCTAGAATCTGAATCTTAGCTCCTATGAAACTGAAACCTATCTCAAACATCTTGGAATCTATTTATACAAATATAACTTAAAGTATAAGAAATTAAATGTATCAGACTTATACTTAAATGTTATATTTGTATAAATCCTGCTACAAATTATGCAAATCTGAGCCCCTGAAACCTTCAAAACTCCAAACAACTAGGTATATGATCCCATATGACAATGTATGCATTCCCATATGACATTTGACCAAGTGTCATATGGGTATGACTACAATGTTGTACGACACTGCAAAACACTTTCACAAAATCAAAATTTCAACTTCTCGAAAACACTAAAACTATTTTTTAACCCATACGACAATGTATGCATTCCCATATGAAATTTTACCAAGTGTCATATGAGTATGAATACAATGTTGTACGACACTGCAAGACACTTTTATGAAATTAATTCAAAATTGCTCGAAACGGCCAAAAAATGACTTTTTAAGGCATGAAGAGTGCCTAGGAAAGGTTCCCTGAGGTAAACCTGATGCAGGGACCTCAATACCACATCCAAAACACATCCTCAACATTACCTAAGCCTTAGAATAAATTAAATCAAATTAAAACTAAAATCACAAAGGAGCCTGTAGAAGCCAAAAATGGGGAAATATGATTGCATCTCTTTCCTAAACCTCCCTAACTCTTCCTATTTCTTCCTCAAATTCCTCATTCCATAAAATAATAGTAATATACACCATCACAATCAATCAAAAACATTCCTAAACCTCCAGGAAATATTTTACAACAAAAAACTATACAACACTCATAAATTTAATTCCCGGATGCATAATTTGATCACATAGAAAACATAGCATTTAAATTTCCTTCTAACTCATAGTTTATAAATCATATTCAATTCCAATAACATATCATACCCATTCATAATACACACGGGAAAATAGAGATTTCATCCCAGGTACATGGGGTCCTGCGGAGAATCCTCTTCAAGCGGTTGGAGCACACTTTGCAAATCTCCAAGATATGGCAGACTCCTTGATGGATTTCCACTAGCAAGAAATCCTCCTTACTCATAGACAATCCCCACACTAGCACTCACAAAATTAGATAACTCTCAACCTCACAAAAACCTCAAAAATGATCTTTCTGGAATGATATATGTAGACAACTTCCAAAATTTCTCTGAAAGCCTCTCCTCCCCAAAAATCCCAAAAACACAAATATTTAATCTCCAACTATATGGTTGGAGGAGTTGTTTTACGGGAAGAAACTTCTCCAACTTCCATAGTTGGTTGAAAAATTAAACCAACATCTCTCGTAAACAATAATAAAGCTTTTAATAAATTTAATCAAAAATTGCCTCCAAAGAAACCAATAACAAGAAGGATAAATATTAAGCTTTCAAGGAAAACACATAACACAATTGGAAAACAAATAGCCTAACTTATAGGAGGTCTCGAGTTCAACTCCCTCCTAGATAGCTAGTTTTACTACAAAGAGAATTTATTTTATTAATTATTTATTATTTTCACTTTTTATTTAATACACTTCATTCAATACATTTTATTTAATTCACTTTATTTAATAATTATAAAGAACATACCATTTACATAATCAATAAAACATACAAATATTATTATTTATATAAGCATGGGTATATGTGTGTGCACCCACATATACACATACCTATATAACATATAATCAATATAACACATATATAATAAATATATATACATATACTTACAAGGATAAACCTAACTCACATCATTAATCTCATAACCACATCAAATCACAAGGCCACATCACATACTACATTTAGATCCCCCAACTAGGCCTAAAAAGGAATCTAAGTCCATGGGTAACCTTGAGAGTAATCTTGGTAATATCTCCACACAACAATAGTTTGAGGATTTTGAAGGCATGCTCAGACCTGTGTAGCTAGGTGGAGTCGATGCGTGGTCCCTACATCCTGCAACACCAAATGAGATGCATATATATATATATATATATATATATATATATAGATAATTGAAAATAAGGAGGGAGAGTGCGACATCATGTGGACCTCATGTAGGAGTAACTATGATTGCCTCCCCTCATCCTACACTCACATTAGACAGTGACATCAAGAAAGCATAATTGGATTAGTGTGGTTAGTAATAGAATAATATCTTTTCCATATTTTATAACAAGAATTTCATCATAACATATTCATGTAAATGTAAGTCATCTATTAACTTTCACAAACCCATTTAACCATCAGGCATGTACTCAAAATGTCCCATTATCAAATCAAGATAAACAAATCATATAACCCTAAATGCATTAATCATGTCTAATCCCAAGTAACGTTATTAGATAAGGTAACACATCTAACCCTTAAGTGATTATAATCAATTAACCTAAGATAAAATATATATTAATAATGAACATTTCACATAGAAGCATATAAGTATATCGGGTGATACTTTTAGCATTAAGGTCCTAAACTATCGCTGACACACAAGAAGATGTATAGGAACATACCTATGCAATATTATTATTTCTCACATTAAAATATGAATTTATGGTGAGTTGGAAGAGGTTCGGTTTAAGAAACCATCTCAAGAAGGATCATTCTCACATATAACTCTTCCTAATTTCTAGTGAGCATAACCAGGACTTGATAGGGTTGGAGGGGCATTACAACCTTCATAGGCATAACAATATTAGATGATCCAGAATCAATCATGCAATTTTTTAGCATCTTACCATTTATAACTAGAGTAAAAAAAAATGGATCTAAAACTCCAAGGGAAGTATTTAAAACTTTAGTATCCAAATAAATCTAAGGGATCTTTGAAACAATTTCTTCTAATTCCTTCCCCTTTTTTTTAGATTTATCCTTCTAATTTATCATTATTTTCTGATTGCTAAATTTTTGTGGAAAGTACACTATTCACCCATGTTAGGGCCTTTTCCTTATGTTCCCTAATTCTCATCATCTCCAATAATGGACCTTGATAGTAATATGTGATAACAACTGCCCCATATCAATAGGGGTCTACTTTATATTAGACAAATCTTGTTTCACAGTAACAACATTTCCATCCTCGGCCTGAAAGGCTAGATTCGGCTCATCTTTATTTTTTTGCTTACTATCTCCTTGGGGAGAGGGTATATTTTTTTGGTGTCTATATTTTTACCTTATATACAATGTTTGGACCATTTGACTTGTTGGTTTTCTTAACCTTGATCTTCTTGACACCTTCAGCAGGTTTTCCCTTCTCTTGTGTCTTCTTGGTGTCTACTATGTTTTGTTTGATTGAAAAACTAGTTGGTTTACCATCTGTATTACCAATTGGTTTTTTTCTTAAAACAATAGTTACTCCTTGCTTGAGTAACCATATCAGTAGTAATTTGTGCTATTTATTCATTAGAGGGTCTTCTTAACACAATGATTTTTTCACCCTTTTCTACATTACATCTCACATCATCAATTTCTTCCTCTTTATCATCAGAAAAAACTTGTTGATGATAAATTTCTTTTCTGCTTTATGAGCCAGACACATCTTTGTTTTCATATTCATCTATTTAATCTAATTCATCCCACACATGTGAAGAAGTCATAGCACAACCACTATCATCTAATGATTCATCTTCTTCATCCCCTAGTCCCTCACTTGCAGACACATTCAAAGAAACAACACAATAATTAGGATTATGTGGGGATTGACAAGCTACACACCATGGAACATCATCCCTCATATTGTCAAAGTTATTTTGTAAAGGATCAGGGGTTTTATCATTAGATTTATCTTTCTTAACTAGGAGAACATGCTTCACATCCTTCCATTGGGTATCGTAAGTGTAATTTTGCAACCTTGGTTGCCTGTTAAAATTGCTAAAGGAAGGTTTACAATTATTGGAAGCCTTGTTGTTCCTATTTTCTTCAGGCTTCAAATATTTTAAAGAATTTAAGGTTTGCTTCAAATTATCTTCCTCTTTGGGTTTCTAATTAGAGGGCTTATCTGATTCTTTCTTACCAAACTTAGGAGGCTTCCAATCTTCCCTTCTACCCAATTTCCCTCATACTCTTCTATTACTCTCAATGTTAACAACTAACCTATAAGCTTCCCTTATGGTTATAGGATTCTTATCCCTGAGAAGATATCCCATCTTGACATCAAAATCATTTAAATAAATTGCAAGACATACCTTCTCATCAAGCCTCATTACTTGGACAAGCTTGTGCATGGAATTTTGAAACCTTATATTGAATTCAACAAATTCCTCATGCTGATTCTTCTTGATATTGTTGAATTCATTTAGTATGAATCCTTCATTGGTATTTTCAACATATTGATCCTTGAAACAATTTATAAATTCATCCTAGGACCCTACACAATCATGTTGTAGTCCTTTAAACCAATCCCTGGCATCTTTAGTTAGTGATTGGACAAATAGTTTCATAATCACATCTTCATGTTCAATTTCATAGTCATCCATCATGTCAATAAACTTCTTTAAATGTTCTTCACATGTAATGACATTATTTCAAGAAATTTTGGGAAGATTCTCTCTAATTTCATTTGGAATTGTATTAGGATAACCAGGAATACCAAGAAAAGATAGTTGTTTGTACCTTTCTACATTAAAACTAGTCTCCTTTGGAATGAACCATCATTTTGGGAAGTATATTCTTTAGCATTTGATGTAGTAGCAATTCTAGCACTAGCTAGCGGTGGAATAATGGTTGTTTGTTTAGCAAAGTTTCCATAATTCTCACCAGGTGCTGAGGAAGAAGCAGACACATTAGAAGACCCTGTAATCACCTGAAAAATGGACAAGATTAATTCAAGTGAGAAACCAAGGCAAAATCAAGGCAATAAAATCAAGTCAAGCTAAAATCAAAGCAAAATTGCAATCAAGCCATAATCCAAATTTAATTGAAAATCAAAAGCCATCAAATCAAATAAATCATGATAAATCAATAAATTGTGCAATTGATCTAATTAATTGTATAGTTCAATTTAAATCAAATCAACCCATTTAAGGGGTACACATGGCTAAACAAATTAAATGAATTCAATTATTATATCCCTATTTTCCCTCAACACCAAATGGGAGGAAAATGCATCAACCAATAGGATTTAAGGATTGGACTCACATGGATCAAGCTCAAAATGAATCTCAATCACACATAAGGTGAGAGCATCTTGGCCACCCATTTTGCCTCTTTGTCCCAAGCTTTGAGGAAAATCCATTTAAATTGTCTCCAAAGGTGGAACCATGGACTTAACCCTAATCCAACCATGATCAACTCAACTCTACCCCTACCCTTGCCAAAAATCTATAAAAGCAAGGCATAAATCACTCAATTATCATCCACAAATATGAGAATAGCATCAAACCTCTTGTAATTTCGAGCTAGAAAGGAAAATTTAGTACTAATTAAGGCTTAATTCACTTTGGAATTGAGCTTTTAGTTTGTTTATCATTCAATTCTCATTTTAGAGCTATCACTAATGGAAGCTTGCTGAGAGATTTGTATTATAAAATCTAAATAGAGGTCCATAGAGTGCTTAATTTCCATTTATTTTCTTAAATAGCTTACCTTTTGTGGTAGTTTAGTTATTATTTTCATTTATTTTCAATACTAAACCTATGAAGGTGCTTTTCATAGCACACAAAATGGTGCCCACCATGGGGCATTAGGCCTCATTCTTTTCAAAATATGGAGAAATCATTTTTTTCTTGCATATTCTTGTGTTTTTCTCTTTTTTACAAGTTCTGCAACGTATGTGAGACTTTCTGCAGCACGTACAATCCTTTCAACAGTGCTTTTGAGGTTTGAAAAAGTGCATCCATGACAAAGTTGTACGCCTTTGCACAACCAAACAACACATTTGATCTTTCTAATATCCTATCTACTTCTCTTTTAGAGCGTATACCCTGACTACAGAGCGCTTTTGAAGGATTCTATTTCACGTTTAATGTTTTATTTAAGAACATTTTCTCATTAAAACAATGCTTTCAATTTCTGTCTCTATGCTTTTGATTTGTTCTCCATCACTTTCAATAAATTTAATAACGCATTTAATAAGTTCTTTTGCACTTTTAATTAATTTAAATTTTGCAGAATCTAACTTTCAGGAAATGAATTTTTTTTGGTTTCAGGATGATAGGTCACAAAAAGATTAAAAATCTAGAGACTGGAGATATAACAGTGAGGACAAAGCTTTGGCTAAATGAATCAAAAGTGAGAATATAGAAAATATCAAACTCATTTTGGAGAATTCACAACAAGAAGGTGAGGTATACGAATGCTATTTGAAATTTTTAGAAGCTTACAAGTTGAAATTTGTATCGTTAAATTGGATTTACATGCCTTAATCAATTTTTGTCAAATTTGAAAAATAAGGCTTAGATTTCAATTTCTTCTTGTTTTCTTCATTTTGCTTGTTTGTGTTGACTAAATTTTTGAAGAGGAGGCAAAGAGAAGGGAACAATCACCACTAGGTGAGTCAAAATCATGAAAAAATCCATTAAAAATGCCCCTAGCCTTTGCTAGCTTCAAATAAGGTAAGCCTAACCTTGGTTAATTGTTACTTAAATTGTGGCCTTGTGATTTTTGATAAGACCTAGTAATTAAACCAACATAAAGGATAAATCAAGCATTTAATCAATAACCCCTTGTTTGTGGAGGAGAGTAGAAATAATCAATTCCCATTAGTTAGTGGGTTTGGATAATCGAACATTGTTAATTGTTCTTGGGAGGCAAGAATGGATAGGGATATGCTATTCAGATTTTGGTGAATCAAACTCCTAAAACCTATCTCTTAAATCCATTTATTTCTTTACAAATGAACATGCTAGATCTTTAGTGGGCTCACCTCCTGAGATTTCCTTTAACGAGGCCAATGAGAGGGACATCCCAAAGTGGGATACAATTGCCTTTACCGCAATAATCTGATCCACTATAAAAAGAAGTGCATTCATCCTTAATGGGGTGGATGAAAAAAGGATATTAAGCTTCAAACATCATCAATTAGTCCTTTGGGATTGCACAAAACTATGATATATCAGTGGTGGGAAGCCTCCTAATTTTGGGGGGATGACACTTAATGTCCATTTTGAACGGAATCTTGATTAAATACCTTGTTAACTTAGAAAGCCTACCTTTTAAAGCCATGCTTATGAACCAATTTGTCAACTAGGTAGATTTCTTGGAGTTACTTTTCATAAAAAAAACCCATGATAACATTCTTACATATTCAAACACTTTTTTGTGTAGAGAGTTTAAAAAGAACAAGTGTATTTGTGGTTGCTTTGCTTGAAGATACATAGAACAAGTGAGATATATCCATTTTGCAAAATCATCTTATACTTTTAAAATCCTCATAAAAAGAACAATCACCAAGTTTGGGAAAAGTAGTTTCAAATCAAACCTTTGTTGATGTCAGTTTCTACACAATCTCACAGACTTAAACTATCTTTACAAGAAGATGACACTTGCATAGCAAGAGAGGTCCCCAAATTTGGATCTCAAACTTCTTTCATAAATCACAACCTAGGGGATAGTCTCCCAAAACTTTTTGAAAAGAGAGTTGACCAAATGGATAGAGACGCAAGAAATCACAATTACCTTCATGGGGGATACCATGAAGAGAAAGGAACAAACAATCATGAAAAAATTAACTTATAAAACCATGAGCCTAAAGAAACAATCGAAGACAAAGCCAATACGGTGGCTCAAGATCTCGAGTTCCTTGAAGTTATGGATAAAATTATAAAGAGAAATAGAGAAAGATATTTCCCTAATTTAGCCCAAGCAGGGGTGAAACTTCCTCATGACTATGAAGTTGCCGCACTTAAGAAAGATGAGGAAGAGGATAATCCTATAGGTGCTATGAATAAACAATTGAAAATGTTTCAAGCACAAATTGATACAATGAAGAAAGCAGTCGAACCTAAGCCATTTTCCATTGAGGCTTTGTGCCCATTTCCCTTTGATAAAAGCTTGGTTATGGCACCTTTCCCGCTAAATGTGGTCTTCCCCAAATATGACAAATACATGAATAAATTAGACCCACAAGATTATCTTAGAGAATTTTGTGCTCTAAGTATCAAATTCATGCATGACACAACCTATTTAATGAGGCTTTTTTTGAGAAGTTTAGCAGGCCAAGCCATGGAATGGTTCTCAAAACTTCCACAAGGGATTAAAAAATTTGAGGAATTAGCTTCAAAATTTGTGACTCATTATTCCTATAACATCAAGCACAAAATCACCATGCTTAATCTATGCGATACTAAACAACGAGATGGTGAGTCTTTTCTAGGGTTTCTCCAAAGGTGGAGAACAACCTTTACATGATATCCACAAAGCATACCCAAAAAAGAAAAGATGGAAATATTTATGAATAATCTAAATATGGAGATGAACTATAGGCTCCAACTTCAATGTCCCC
This sequence comes from Chamaecyparis obtusa, assembly GCA_027943335.1. Lineage (NCBI taxonomy): Eukaryota > Viridiplantae > Streptophyta > Pinopsida > Cupressales > Cupressaceae > Chamaecyparis > Chamaecyparis obtusa. The sequence continues at coordinate 428,886 of BSBK01002242.1, forward strand.
CTACATTTGAAAAGATCATGGATAATGGGATCAAAATTGAAGAAGTGTTGGTTAAAAGAGGGGAAATCAAGTTATTCAAAGATAATAAACCCTATCCCAACACCAATAACAATCATAACTTATCTAATTATAACAATAATAAAGGATCCAACAATCACAATGATAACCAAGACTATGGTTGAAAAACACCAATAAAAATCTTGTGAATGATGGAGTTGTGGAAGCACACAACTTGAAGGCTGCTCCCTTTAATTTATCAAATAGTCAAATCCAACGTATAATGTCATCCAAACGGCCAAAGCTCCTTATAATAAAAACATTAACAACAATGCTAAAAAAAACAACAACAATCCCTTCAATAATTCCAATGTTAATAAACCTAAACCATTCTTTTCCACATATCAAAAAAAGAAATTCACATTTCTAGGTGAACCTTTGGAAAATGCATTAAGGACTTTAGTGCCCAACAAAATCATTATTCTACCCGAATCAAGGCCATACAAACCACAAGTCAAGCCAACATGGTGGAAAGATTCTCATCATTGCGAATATCATCGCAACAAAGGACATAAAATGAATGAATGTATAAAATTAAAACATCTTTTACAAGATCTAATTGATGATGGAACCATAAAATTGGAAGGGCCCCAAAATAATGAGGACCATATAGCTTTCAAAAACCCTTTCTTAAACCATGAAAAGAGGGAATCATCAAATACCAATCACAAAAACAAAAGGGGTAATGATAAGGTTAGCTTTTCCCACACTTATGATAACACTATTAATGCCTTAAGTGGTGATGAAAACACAATAAATGTGATTATGGTAAAAGAAAAGCCAAGGGAGGCAACATCTAATATTGTAACTAGGGTTCAAGCATCAAATATTACTCTATCAGGAGGTGCCCCAAGAATTATCTTACCTAATCAAACATCTTCATCTTTAAAGCAATATAATCTGGTGGACCAATTGCAAAGAACCCTTGCTCAAATCTCTATCCTAGAATTGCTCAAACTTTCACGAACTCATAAGGAGATTTTGGAAAAATCCCTTGTGGAGATTAATGTGCCTTTGAATTTGGATGTGGATAAGTTCCAAAACATGGTAGGTCATCTTGTTGCACCCCATTGCCTATCCTTCTCAGAACAAGATGATATGTCCTTGAACCACCCACAAAATCTGCCTTTACATATAGAGGTTTTGATCCACAAGCATAGAGTGAAGAGAGTCCTCATTGATGGGGGAGCATGCCTAAATATTTGTACCTTAAACTTGGTTAAAACCTTATTATTTTCGGAGGAAGCTATTGACCCGAAGAAGAAAATAACCATTAAAGCTTACAATGATGAAGAAAGAGCATCTAGAGGTGTCATAGTACTCCCCATTTGAGTTGGTCCAATGCAAAAAGAGACCATTTTCCAAGTCCTTGACCTCAAATTTACCTATAATATCTTATTAGGAAGGCCATAGATCCATGAAATGTAGGTAGTACCTTTGACATATCATCAATGCCTCAAATTTTCGTACATGGGACACAAAGTCATGGTAAGTGGGGATTCAAATCCTTTCCAGTATTGCAATAACATGAAACCTATAAATGACTCCTTAGTTCTATGTAATGTAGAAGGATCTATGTCCCAAATAATATAACAAGGAAAAAGCTCAAAGGACCTTCCACCCTTGAAAGGAAAAGAAAAAGAAGAAAAAGAAGATGTTGTTGTTGAAAATCATCAAGTTCCCACTAATGTAACTACATCGACTAAAGGAAAGGATAAAGTTAGTGAGGAAAGTACCCATGATGACCAAAAAGAAGAAAAAACTAGATCTATTCAAATTTACACCAAGGATGCTCATTATCAAAAGATGGATCACATAATGACGAATTTTGAGAAATAATGCCAAATCAAACAGAAAGGTGTAGGTGAATACTCCTTATCTATGATGGATCTACCCTTATCTCCCAAATCCCATGGAAGACCATCTAGCCTACATGTACCCCATAAATACAATGACCACATGTCAAGTACTTATTCTTCCATGGATGAACAAGATAATGAAATATTAAACTGGCTATATAAGGGTGAGGAATCAAGTGCCATGAAAAATGCATTCAAAACATAAGCATTCCCACTCATCAATATGGCAAGGGATTTAAAATAATGAAGAAGATGGGATATAAAGAACAAGGGCCTTTAGGTACAAGAAATGAAGGAATAATTGAACCCATTGAAATTTCATGGAGAGATAGTAAGGAGAAAACTAGATTGGGGTACCTTGAACAAGGGTACACTCAAAAGAAACATCCCTTAGTTTATGATCCAATTTTGCAACTAGGATCCCAAAGTGATGAAGATTCAAACAATTAGGAATGGGATTCATTGTCAAGTGAATCATGCCAAGAAAAAGAGGTTGATGCCATCCATACTTATACTCCTAGCAAGGGAAAAGAACAAACTTTAGGATCAAATCAAAATCAAGCTTCAAGCTCTAGCCAAGAGGTCTTAGATAATGTACCCAGTCAAGAAGTCAAAGAAAATCAATGGGTAGGAGAGCCTTATGTTCCATCATAGAGACCTACTATAGAGGGATCTAACCCTAGGTTTAACCAAAGAGATTTTTACTCATTAGAAACCCAAGAGGATTCGAGTGAGGAAGGTTTTGACCCTAGCTCTCTAGAACACCTAGAAGAGGCACATATCATAGATTTGAGCGATGCAATGTTCAAACCTTCCAATGAGGTCATATCCTTAAACCATATCGAACCAAACCAAAACATTGATCCCTTGTCCCTTATTTATCCAGAGCTCATTGAATGGGATTCCATTGAACCTACCATCCTTCCCATATTCTTGAATGATAACTTGGTGTCCCAGTACCTCAATGCGGTTGAACCTTCTTCTACCATGGAATATCAAGAAGAAGTGACGAAGGGAAGTATCCAACCTTTTAGTTCAGGTAAAAGTGAAAAAAATTAAAATAAAAATAAAAATGGAAAGAATCTAATGTTGAAAACCACATTGTGGAAACATTAGATCAAAAAGAGAAAGAAATAAAGAGTGTTTCAAAAGGTGAAAACCCAACAGAGGAACCTAAGGAAGCAAGGTTGGATACTTTTCTTGAGCACTATGAGGAAAGATCACCTATCCTAATTGAACCAACAGAGAAAGTGAACATTGGGTTAGAATCAGAACCAAGGATCATCCATTTAGTGACATCCCTATCAAGTAAAGAAAAAGAGGAACTCATAAAAAATTTCAAAGAAAGAAAAATCAATTTCGCATGGTCATACGATGATATGCCCATAATATTTTTGAATATAATCATGCATCATTTGAATATCAAAGAGGGAGAAAGGACAATTAAAAATAGAAACTAAGAAAGATGCATCCACACATAGTGCTTCTTATGAAAGTGGAGTTAGAGAAATTACTAAAAGTGGGGTTCATAAGAGCCATTGATTATGCCGAGTGGATTTAAAATATTGTACCTATTTCCAAAGTAGACAAATCTATCAGAATTTTCATAGATCTTAGAGATCTTAATCTTGCATGTCCAAAATATGATTTTCCTCTACCAAGCATAGACGCCATTGTAGATCTAACAACATGACATTCAATGTTCTCCCTTATGGATGGTTTTAGTGGCTATAATAAAATTAAGATAGCACCTGAGGATCAAGACAAAACAACATTTACATGCACGTGGGGGACATTCTACTAGAATGTTATTCCCTTTGGTCTCAAGAATGCTGGAGTGACATATCAAAGAGCCATGATGACCATATTTCACGACATGATGCACAAGTTCCTAGAGGACTATGTAGATGACATACTTGCTAAATACCACTCAAGAGAGGAACATCTACCCATCTTAGAAAGGATATTTGTAAGATTGGAACAATTCAAAGTAAGGCTAAATCCAAAGAAATGTGCATTCAGTGTATAATCAGGAAAGCTATTAGGATACATAGTTTCAGCCAAAGGAATAGAGGTAGACCCAACCAAAGTAAAGGTAATCATGGTAATGGAGGCACCTCAAAACATCAATAAAATGAGATCACTTCAAGGCATGATTATATCTATCAGAAGGTTCATATCCCAATTAGCAGAAAAGAGCTACAATTTTACTCAACTCCTTCACAAGGACACAGTATTCAAATGGGATGAAAAATGTGATCGATTGAAAAAGTACCTAATGCATCCACCTACTTTGATGCCACTAATAAGAGGTAAGCCCTGAATTTTATACATCTCAATGACAGAACATGCATTAGGGGCACTCTTGGCTCAAGAGGATAAAGTTGGAAAGGAAAAGGCCATATACTACATAAGAAAAACATTCGTGAAGTATGAGTTGAACTACACTTTTATTGAAAGAGAATATTTGGCCATAGTTTTTTCTTCCCAAAAACTACACCATTATATGTTATCTCATAAAATTTGACTCATAGCAAAAATTGATCCTTTGAAATACCTTCTCAGCAAAACAACCCTGAATGAAAGATTGGCCAAATGGGTCATGGTTCTAAGTGAGTTTGAAATAGAGTATGTGGATTGAAAATCTATCAAAGGCCAAGTAATAGTTGATAAACTAGTAGAGTCACCTTTACAAGATGAACATCCAATCCAAGTAGAATTTCCAGATTCTGAAATAATTAATGTTGAAGCAAAAACTTGGAAATTATATTTTGATGGTTCCTAAACACAACATGGGTTAGGAGCAGGGATACTATTAATTACTCCTCAAGGGTCCACAATTCTAAAATCATACAAGCTATTATTTACATGTAAAAATAATATAGCTGAGTATCAAGCATTGCTCATCGACATAAAGTTGGCATTAGAATGGAAAGTAACAGAGCTACAAATCTATGGAGATTCCCAACTGGTCATCAATCAAATCAATGATGAGCATCATACTAAAGATGATAATTTGATACTTGTATCATTGTAAAATGGAAGCACTTCCATTTAGGACTGGTTTAGCCCTCTGAGTAAGTGGTTTGGGGTCATGTCAAATGACTTGATTGGGTATCTGGCTTGGATTTGGCTTTTTCCCCTATTCTGCCCCATTTTCTACCTCTTTCCTACCTAATTTTGGCATCCTGACCTAAAACTATGAGATTCTTGATGTTAGGGTCAAGGTCGACCTCAACCTTACCCAGGGTCCAAATTTCAAATAAATTCCAAAAGTTTCTGGATGTCAAGTTTCAGAAATTTTTATTTCTCACTTTTGGGTTGGCTGTTTCAAGCTCCGAAATGACAAACTCTTAAATTATATTTAATTTAGCTCCACTTCCAAGGTTAAAGGCTTAAATTGGAATTTAATTCTCCTATGTAGGCCTCTCTATAAGTTTGTGCCCTAAACTTGTATAAAATGAAGCCTTCTCCTCTTATTTCCACATCCATTATCCATCTTCACTCAAGCAACAATCCAAGATCTCAAGCATTATCAAGAAAGCCTTTTCAATCAAGGAAGCATTCAAGAAATCATGAAGTGAGAAATCATCCATATTCAAGCATTCAAGTTCTCCATTGAAGATCAAAGATTCAAGCATTCAAACCTTTGAAGGGATTTGGTTCAAGCATTCAAGATTCATCATTCAAACCCTAGATCTATCCATCATGATGGTGTGATCTTTCTTCAAGATCCTTTGTTCGTGTTCAAGATCCATTCATTCCTCTTTCAAGTTGAATTTCAAGCATACAATCATGGAGGTTTTTATTTACATTTATGGTTTTTAGTGTTGAGTCCAAGCTTTCATATTAACATACTTGTTTACATTTCAAATATAATTCAATATCTATTGAATATCATAGCTTTGTTGTTAGATCTACTTCTACTACTTGCTAGCATTCTCCATTTTAATTCTATTTCAAGGTTGATTCTAAAATGGGGGTTTGACCAAGGAAAACCCCTCATCCAAACAACAAAACCCTTTTTATTGTAGGTGTAGGTGTGGGACAATGAATTATAGATGAGATCTGAGTACCCTTTTCAAAAAAATTCTAAGATCCGTGAACTGAATTTCTATCAGAGCTGTGCAAGTGAAGGTCGACATAAAGGGGTCAAGGTCGACCTTTCTCAGAAAAGGAAAGGATTTTCTAGGTTTTCTTTGTCTCTATGTTTCTCTTCTAGATCCAGTTGCAAAACTTCATAAAACTCAACACAATCATCATAAAATAGATATTTCTAGATCTAATATATTTCAAGATAAGTGTTTCATTGCTTTACTTTATTAGACACCCTTTTCCCTCTTTATCCATAACTAGTTGATTCCTCTTTGCATTAATTGTTTCCTTTCAATTAATCAATTAAGATCTCCTTGTCTTGGATTAGGAGGCAATATATCCCCAACATTTTTCCACACACCGATAGATATAAAAATATATATATCTTTATATATATTTTTATATCTTACATTTTGGTGAGCCCGCAATAGACAAATCTTTATTTTTTGGTGTTAGATCTTGCATATTAGTGTTATACACTGAATTTTCACCTCTGATCTCAAGCTCTCGTAGTCTTGATAATCTAGTATAACATGGGAATCATCTCAAGGTTGTGGGACCTTTTGCTAACTGAGATGAGACCTCCAGATTCTAGGCTAGTTCCTCTTGGATAATCACCTTGATTTTCTCTTAGACAAGAAATGTAAAAATTTGAGGGGAAAGGGATAGAAGGAATGCATGAAAGGGGAATGACTGAAAGTAAATCTATCCTACTAGGTGATGCATTGAAAAAGAAATGATTACAATACACTGGCCAAAATCAGCATCAAGGCTCTCAGATCTAATAGAACACACTCTCTCTAAACATGCTTGCATAAGTATTTCACAGAGGGGCTAGAACAAATGACATAGGCTGTGACCTGCAAGCAAATGTTCTCTTTAGCAAAAGGGTACAGGAATGAGACAGAAAGACAAGGGCTGAACTATACCCACAGACTCAATCCAATTAGATCAATACACAAAAGTACACATGTGAGCTGAAAGAAAGAAGGGCTCTGGAACTCCAAAGGGCTTCTCCAATGAAACTAGTATATTACATTCAATAAGAGAAATACATATAAGGGAAAAACCAGAGGGCAGAACAAATGCCACAGCTAGCCTCTGTTAAACCTGAGATTTCAATGAAAGGTTACAAACTATAAGAGCCAGAGGGAAAAACAAATGCCACAGGTAACTCCCAAGAAAGAGAAAAAACTCTTTTACAGATTGCAAACTCTGAGCACTAAGGCTCCAAAAAAAACATTATATACATCACTCAACTGCACATAGGCAGGAGTCTCAAAATTAACCAGGGTTATAGATTTTACAATATAATAATCATCCCTAGCAGTCAAAATCTGATCCTAAACTCAACCCTACAAAAATATCTCAATAGATCAGATATATCTTCTTTGCGTGCCCATGCCTGTATTGATCATGCCTGCAGACACAAAAGCCTAGATTCAACAACCTCTCTGCAAGCCCACAAAGCCATAAAGGCTCCAAATCCAATCTCAGATCCTTGAAAGGACCCAAAAATGATAGCCTAAATCCTCTGCAAAATCTCCCAGCAACCACCTCCAGAAATGATCAATTTCTTCAGCTACCCGCACTTGCAAATGTCTTCAAAAATTCAATTCTGGCTACCCGCACTTGCAAACATCCACCCTGGAAGAAAACCATGAAAAACTAGCCGCACTGCCTTAAAAATGTCATTGGTCGCATGACCACATGAGCTAAAAAAGCCTCATGCGATCATGTGACAAGCCTTTAGGAATTGCCACCGCTTTGCCACAAATGCTCGGGCTCACTCTCCCTTCAGTTGCCAAGTCACTGGAAGTTTACTAACCACGGGTTCTATCTGGTGACCATGCGAAACATATTAACTGCACAACCACATTCTTGCCTTTAAAAAAGTCAATGGTCACATGATCGCATGAGCCCAAAAGGCTTCATGCGATCATGTGAAAACCCTTAGAAAATCCACCTCCACTTTGCGTATAGACGCCTGCCCACAAGATCCGCCACCTATCAAACTTTTCCACGTGGCCCAATAGGAGCTGACCACACAGCTAGACCCACAACCACACTGCCCGGAAGAACCAAAGAATCCAACAGTGGTCGCATGATCGCATGGGATCAGAAGATCCCATGCAAACATGCAACAGCTGTCGAATCTCGCATCTACGGGGCCACATGCTACCGGGCCTGCAACAACCTCCGCCGACCGCTAAGAAATGGACACATCACTATCCCAGGACCCATCAGCAAGCTGCAAGCTCGTTGACCATTGACGGTTGTCACATGGTCGCATGCGGTTAGGAAGCTGCATGCGATCATGCGACCAGCCTGGAACTGCTACTCCAACCGCCAAAGTCTGAATCCTGCTGCAACCGCTAACAGCTTGTCGCATGGTAGCATGGGCTCAGAAGATCCCATGTGATCATGTGACCAACCGTAAGACATCCCCTGATGACCGCTGGTAGCACCAACGAAATTGTTGGTGGTTTGTCGCATGGTTGCATGGGCTCGAAAGAGCCCATGCAATCATGCAACCAACCAGAAGATGCTACCACTGACCGCCACCTTGCTATCTGCTTGATTGCTTACTGCTTGTTGCATGATCGCATGTGGCCAAGAAGGCCTATGCGATCATTTGACCAACTGCATGACGTTAACCAATGACTGCTACCATAGATCTTGGCTGCCAATCTTGGTGATACCACATCAACGGTTGTCGTATGATCTCATGGGATTGGAAGATCCCATGCGATCATGCAACAGCCATCGGATCTTCTCTGCACTAGCATAGTTTTGAGGAATTGGGACCCGCTTGTCAGAGTTGTGCACTTAGGGTCAAAAACATAAAAGGTGTCGAAAACACAGAGGGTTTTCGAGTGAAGGTCAAAAACACACTAAGCTTTTAGAGCGGAGGTCGAAAACATACTGAGCTTTTGGACCAAAAGGCAGAAACATCTTGAGCTTGCAGAGAGGAGGTCAAAAACACACTAGGTTTTCGACACTTGAGCATTTCATTGGGAAATAGGACTGTGGCCGAAAATGAATGAGAGGGAAATTTGGGCAACATTTTGGTGACCTCTGCGGGATGTCAGCCTGCTAGACATTTAGACCAGTTGCCTTGACACAATCCATTGGGCATGGGGTCATTTCTTGAGCACAAAAACTTCTGACAAGGAGAGGGACAAAAAACTAAACCGGGAAGACAAACTTGTGCATGAGCACTTCTTGGAAAACAGGGAAAAACTAGACTAGAAAGCTGGAAGAAAATAGGAAAACTAACCTAGCCTACACTAACTAGTGTAGAAACATGGTTAAACAAAACCATTCACTGGTTGGCTGAAGTAGCTACCCTCCCTCAATAAGACATTTTGCATCGGGCACATGAGGATAGCTATGAAGATAAGAGGCATACAAAGATTTGGCAAATGAGGATGCACTGCCTCTGCAAAAACAAGATCAAGATCACTCACCTCAAGTAGATCATATGGAGGTGTCTTAGTGAACTCCTTCTGGGCCAAGTATCTGATGGGGCAGCCTCTTGAAAGTCTAAAGGTAGGACTTTTATTGCTGGTGTCTTTTTTATCTTCATGGTTGCCCTCCATCATGGGAAACCAAGTCAACTCATTGTCCATGGACAGGGGACTATCATCTTTCTCTTTTAAGGCAGCCAAGAGTTCATCAAAGATGTCAAAATCCTGAAGATCTCCAGGAATGACCGACTCTTCACAATCAGGCTCCACACACCAGCCATCTATGATGCTTCCTAAATAATCCTTACCAAGGTTCTGGTTATCTTTTGTACATTGGGAAGCCTCCTCCTCAAAAGTGAGATCAAGCTCATGAATCAACATATCCTCAGGATCAATCTCCTCTAGCTACTGCAACTTTATAGAGGTGGCTATGATCACATCTTTCTCACCCTACTCAACAAAACTGGGCAGCTCATCCAACAAGGACAAGACATCCTCTTCTAAAACAACCTCCTGTTGTTGGTGAACCTACTATTTTGATTGACCTTTAGCCATAGGTAATGGCATGGTCTCTTCTTCATCATCAACAAAAAGAGGGAGCTCATCATACAAATCAACCAAGAGCTCAAGCTGGGCATCAACCTCCACCTCGCTATCTTGCTGCTCCAATTCACCATAGTCATCACTTTGCACTGATACCTCAGATTTATTCACCTCCTCTTCAAATGAAAGCTCATTCACCACAATTCCTTACTCTGATACTAAACTAGTATCCTTGCAAAGGTTTGGCATCTGAAAAATAGGAGGCAGAGTCCATTGGGGTATCCGTATCACTTCATCATCCTGAGAAACTAGAGGGGCCTCTTGGGATAAAATCTTTTCTTAAACAGGCTGCTCTTGCAAAGTGGTGGACTAAATCTCAAGTGAAGGCTTTTGAAAAGAATTTTTTGCCTTAAAACTTGGGATATGAAACTGAGGGGAAGAGGGGGGAGACAAAGAAGGCATAGCTACTTTAAAGCTTGGAAATGAATGCTTTTTTGGCTCTTCATGTGTAGGCTCTTGAGATAGATGGGCCCTCCAGCTTGGAATTTTAGGCCTAGGAGCCTCTTGTTGAGCAATTAGTGATCTCAACCTTGCTGTCTCAATGTCAGCTTGGTGTTTGATCTCTTCTTGAAACTCTCTTGCTTGCTGCTCATCAACAAGAGCCTCTGTCATTTGGTAAGGAGCTGCCCCTTGCTCATAGCTTTGAGCCTCCATCTCCTGGTAGGGAGCTGACTCTTCATAGTAACTCTGAGCCTCCTACTCTCTCTACTCCCTGAGCTCAGACACTTGCTTAACTAAATCAAGCAATAGACTCTTTGCCTCCTGCATCTCCTTGAAGTCTGAGCTTAGAGTCTGCATCTATTGCTAAATAGGATGAGAAGGGGAGGGTGGGTGGCAAGCATGATGAGGAAGCTGGCCTTGCATTTGTTGTTGTGCCTCTTGTGCCCATGATCCATCTTGCTTGAGAGCCCACTCATAACTTTGCACTAGGGAAAACTCATTTGGGGCATACTGGATATACTGATACCCTTGAGAAGTATAGTAGCTTGGGGTAAAAGGAGGCTTTGGGTGGCTTTGATAAGGCTAAAAACTAGCCAATTGAGCATTATTCTCATGATAGGATGGTGAGTATCTTGACTGTCCATAGTAACTTGACATGTCTACTCATGCAATTAGCTAGAATTTGAAAATGAAAGCTTGAAAACATACCAGCACTTGACCCTTTGAAACCAGTAGACCTTTTGGAGTCGCCAGATATGCAAAAAAAAAAATTGACATCTTCTAGGCCTGTAACATGCTACCAGCATATCAGAGATACCATATTTCAAACATTGACTTCTTTTGTAGTCCCACCGGGCATGCCAAAAATGTTATACACTAAATTTGCACTTATGATCTCAAGCTCTTGTAGTCTTGATAATCCAGTATAACATGGGAATCATCTCAAGGTTGTGGGACCTTTTGCTAACTGAGATGAGACCTCCAGATTCTAGGTTGGTTCCTCTTGGATAATCACCTTGATTTGCTCTTAGACAAGAAATGTAAAGCTTTGAGAGGAAAGGGATAGAAGGAGTGCATGAAAGGGGAATGATTGAAAGCAAATCTATCCTACTAGGTGATGCACTGAAAAAGAAATGAATACAATACACTGGCCAAAATCAGCATGAAGGCTCTTAGATCTAATAGAACACACTCTCTCTAAATAGGCTTGCATAAGTATTTCACATAGGGGCCAGAAAAAATGACACGGGCTGTGACCTGCAAGCAAACGTTCTCTTCAGCAAAAGGGTATAGGAATGAGACAGAAAGACAGGGGCTAAACTATACCCACAGACTCAATCCAATCAGATCAATACACAATAGTACACATGTGAGCTGAAAGAAAGAAGGGCTCTGGAACTCCAAAGGGCTTCTCCAATGAAACCAATATATTACATTCAATAAGAGAAATACAGATCAGGGAAAAACTAGAGGGCAGAACAAATGCCACAGCTAGCCTCTGTTAAACCTGAGATTTCAATGAAAGGTTACAAACTATAAGAGCCAGAGGGCAGAACAAATGCCACAGGTAACTCCCAAAAAAGAGAAAAAACTCTTTTACAGATTCCAAACTCTGAGCACTAAGGCTCCAAAAAAAACATTATATACATCACTCAACTGCACACAGGCAGGAGTCTCAAAATTAACCAGGGTTACAGATTTTACAATATAATAATCATTCCTAGCAGTCAAAATCTGATCCTAAACTCAACCCTACGAAAATATCTCAATAGATTAGATATATCTTCTTTGCGTGCCCATGCATGTACTGATCATGCCTGCAGACATAAAAGCTTGGATTCAACAACCTCTCTGCAAGCCCACAAAGCCATAAAGGCTCCAAATCTGATCTTAGATCCTCGAAAGGACCCAAAAATGGCAGCCTAAATCCTCTGCAAAATCTCCTAGCAACCACCTCCAGAAATGATCAATTTCTTCAGCTACCCGCACTTGCAAATGTCATAAAAAATTCAATTCTGTCTACCCGCACTTGCAAACATCCACCCTGGAAGAAAACCACAAAAAATTGGCCGCACCGCCTTAAAAATGTCATTGGTCTTATGATTGCATGAGCTAAAAAAGCCTCATGCAATCATGTGACAAGCCTTTAGGAATTGCCACCGCTTTTCCACAAATGCTCGGGCTCACTCTTCCTTCAGTCGCCAAGTCGTTGGAAGTTTACTAACCCCAGACTCTATCTGGTGACCATGTGAAACATATTAACCGTGCAACCATGTTCTTGCCTTTGAAAAAGTCAACGGTCGTATGATCGCATGAGCCTGAAAGGCTTCATGCGAACATGTGACAACCCTTAGAAAATCTACCTCTGCTTTGCATATAGACGTCCGACCCACAAGATCTGCCACCTGTCAAAATTTTCCACGTGGCCCAATAGGAGCCAACCACACGGTTGGACCCATGACCACACCGCCTGGAAGAACCAAAGAATCCAACTATGGTCGCATGATCGCATGGGATCAGAAGATCCCATGTGAACATGCAACAGCCGTCGGATCTCACATCTATGGGGCCACATGCTACTGGGCCTGCAACAACCTCCACCGACCGCTAAGAAATGGACACATCACTATCCCAAGACCCATGGGCAAGATGCAAGGTCATTGACTGCTGACGGTTGTGGCATGGTCGCATGCGGTTAGGAAGTTGCATGCGATCATGCGACCAGCCTGGAACTGCTACGCCAACCGCCGAAGTCTGAATCCTGCCGCAATCGTTAACGACTTGTCGCATGGTCGCATGGGCTCAAAAGAGCCCATGCGATCATGCAACCAACCGTAAGACATCCCCTGATGACTGCTGGCGGCACCACTAAAACTGTTGGCAGTTTGTCGCATGGTCTCATGGGCTTGGAAGAGCCCATGTGATGATGTGACCAACTGGAAGATGCTACCACTGACCACCACCTTGCTGTCTTCTTGACTGCTTACTGCTTGTCACATGATCGCATGCAGCTAGGAAGGCCTATGCGATCATGTGACCAACTACATGACATTAACCAATGACTGCTACCGTAAATCTTGGTTGCCGATCTTGCTGATACCACATCAATGGTTGTCATATGATCTCATGGGATCGAAAGATCCCATGTGATCGTGCGACAGCCATCAAATTTTCTCTGCACTAGCACGGTTTTGAGGAACTGGCACCCACTTGTCGGAGTTGTGCACTTAGGGTCGAAAACATAGAAGGTGTCAAAAACATAGAGGGTTTTCAAGAAAAGGTCGAAAACACACTAAGCTTTCAGAGCAGAGGTCGAAAACACACCAAGCTTTCAAACCAAAAGATAGAAACATCCCGAGCCTACAAAGAGGAGGTCAAAAATACACTGGGTTTTCTACACTTGAGCATTTCATTGGAAAACAGGACTGTGGCCGAAAATGAACGAGAGGAAAATTTGGGCAACAATTAGATTAGCATTCTTTTATGTTCTTGCATTTCAAAAATAACAAAAAAATCATATAAAGCAAAAATACAAAGACATTTCTTGCATTTCATTCACTATGAAGATCGTTAAGATGCTTTGGTGTATGGCTATTTTCTTCATTATTCTCCTCATAGCATCTCTTTATAGTACTTATGATGTTTATGAGGGTATTATCCATTTCATTATGTTTGTCACTCTTCATGTTTCACTTTCTTGTGCTATTATGAGATTGACTAATACTAGCCTTCCTACTTTCAAAACTTTCATCAAGAATTTATGTGGTGAACTTATTGCTCTTTTGGATCATGTGAAGAATTTGGTAGATGATGAACCATCTCCTAATCTTCCTAATCCTAATCCTATCCTTCCTAATCTAGTTCCTAATCTTCCTAATCCTAATCCTATACTTCCTAATCCAATTGCTAATATTCCCATTCCCATTTCTCCATCTAACAATCCTAGTTTTTCCCATACTTATGATAGGGTTCAAACTATGGTTCATGATGCAGATGTGAAAGAATTCTTTGATTTACCTTCTCCTTCTTATCCGATCCACGATGATATTAAAGGGAAGAGTAAGTAAACTTCTTCTAAACCTATCATTCCACCTTACATGACGTTGTCTCATGATCACCATAAACAATCACCTCCTATAGAAGCTTTACAAGATATGTACACTACAGGATATAATATGATGGCTAAACAAGGTTATAAGGGTTTAGGGATTGGTGTTAATGAACATGGTATTAAATATCCAATTCATCTATCCCCTAAACAAGATATGTTTGGTCTTGGTTTTATGCTATCTCAATTTAAGGTGGTTGATTTTGATCATCGTCCTCTTCATGTTCTTCTTCCAACGCCTTCCTTAGATTACCCTGATACTCCTCAAGATGTGGCTAAGAAGGTGTATGTTCAGTTAATGAATTATAAGAAAGAAATCTTTAAACCTATGCCAAAAAATTCTCCCTCCAAGTACAAATGTCCTTTTCATTATAGTAATACACATTTACTTTCTGATTGTGTGCATTTCAAGTTGTATGTTAAAGAAAAAGCTACTTTAGGAATTATATCTCACTCTCGTGCAGTTTTACAATTCCTTCATAATTTTGATATGGGGTATTCCCCTCATCCTTCTATAATATAGATCTTTTCTCTGCTTGTCTCTTGACTAGGGGGAAAGAGGTATTCCATTTAGTCTTCTAAGATCCATTATGCTCTTAGCATATATTTTGTTTTGAGCTTAATTGGTATTCTTTCTATCCCTATGGTTTTGTATTATGCTCATAATCATCCATAGCTCTCTTCTAATATTCATGATATCTTTTCTAAATACATTTTTTTCCCAAAGGTATCCCTTTCTTTCATCCCTGGGGGGCAGGGTTTTCCTTCTTTATCTTTGTCTAGGGATCTACTTTTCTTAGCTTAGTGGCATTTGTTTATTCTGCACCATTATTTACTTATACTGACTGATGTATTGGCTATGGATATCCTTTCATGTGAGAGGTTGTTGTCATAGGTCATCACCTCTTCTTTATTTTGAAAATTATGTTCTTTATAAATTCTTGCCCTGGCTGTAGGGTTAAAGTTTGACTCCTTCATTCCAAGATTCCTCTTCCTCTTGATCATAGGGGGCTTGGTGATTGAATCTTTGGTCCCTCTTTGCTTTTCTTTGAAAGATGATATTTTATCTAAATCACTCCTATACAGTGGGGGTCTTGTTGATAAGATATCTTTCTCTTTGAAGATCCTTTTTCCATAAGTGACATATCCTTTTCATGATTATCTATGCTCTTTGATGAAAGGGTCAATACCCTTCGCTAAGAATATAGTGTACATTGTAATTAAAAGGATATCTCCTTACTTTGTGAAGTAGGTATGCTCCTTTCTCTTCCTTATCTTGTCTAGTAGGTAGCCACGATAAGGAGGGGGGAATATATAGGGTATCCCTTATGCTATAATTTTCAATTTCAATATGCTAAATTCTTAGAAGGTAACACACATAAGTTGCTAAATCCTGAAGAGACATGTATTTTCAATTTTAATATGCTAAATCCTTGGAAGGTAACACACATAAGTTGCTAAATCCTGAAGAGACATGCATTTTTAATTTCAATATGCTAAATTCTTAGAAGGTAACACAAATAAGTTTCTAAATCTTGAAGAGACACGCATTTTCAATTTCAATATGCTAAATCCTCAAAAGGTAACACACATAAGTTGCTAAATCCTGAAGAGACACGCATTTTATATTCCATAGTGACACAAGAATGTGGATCTATGGGTTTTCCAAAATTCATCAAAAGATGCATTACAACTTCAAAGAACAGTTTATGGGTGAACTATCAGGTTTGGCTACCTATTTGGGCTCTCCCTCCTTGGTGATTCATGGTAAGGTGGGCATCTTACTGGGTGAGGTAACCACTTTCTTTTCTCTCTTTTCACTTTCATGCTAGTAGGATTAGATCATGAAGCTATGTTATTTATAGTGTTTCTCTTATCTTTCTTATGTAATCATTTATGCTTTTATGATAGTTTTCCAAATATAATATTAGTATAGGAATCATTTCTTAGCAAGGTTTCCTTTGCTAGTTGATTTGGGCTTGTTTTTATAATAACCCCTCTTTTTGTGTCCTTTGGATTTTTCTTTATTTTTGAACCCTCGTGCGTGTATGTTGAATTATAATCCTTAGCTTGGGGGCTCATGTCCTTAACTAAGTTTTGTTCTACCTCATTGTGAATCCACTAGAATCTTTCTTCTAACTTTACCAAGGGTTTTCATCAAGTCCATACTCTTGCTAAAGTGGGGGCTAAATGTATTGTCAAAAAATGGAAGCACTTCCATTTAGGACTAGTTTAGCCCTTCGAGTAAGTGGTTTGATGTCATGTAAAATAGCTTGATTGGGTATGTGTCTTGGATCTGTCTTTTTCCCCTATTCTGCTCCATTTTTCACCTCTTTCCTACCTAATTTTGGCATCCTTACTTGAAACTATGAGATTCTTGACCTTAGGGTCAAGGTCAACCTTTTGGGTCTAGGTTGACCTCAAGCTTGACCTTGGTCAATGTTGACCTTGATCTTGATGTATATCAAAGTCAACCTCAACCCTGACCCATGGTCCAGATTTCAAATTCCAAAAGTTTCCGGATGTTGGGTTTCTGAAAGTTTTATTTCCCACTTTTGGGTTGGCTGTTTTGGGCTCCGAAATGGTAAACTCCTAAATTATATTTAATTTAGGTCCACTTCCAAGGGTAAAGGCTTAAATTGTAATTTAAATCTCCTAAGTAGGCCTCTCTAGAAGTTTGTACCCTAAACCTGTATAAAAGGAAGCCTTCTCCTCTTATTTTCACATCCATTATCCATCTTCACTCAAGCAACAATCCAAGATCTCAAGCATTATAAAGCAAGATTTTTTAATCAAGGAAGCATTCAAGAAATAATCAAGTGAGAAATCATCCATATTCAAGTATTCAAGTTCTCCATTTAAGATCAAGGATTCAAGCATTCAAGCCTTTTAAGGGATTTGGTTCAAGCATTCAAGATTCATCATTCAAACCCTAGATCTATCCATCATGATGGTGTGAGCTTCCTTCAAGATCTTTTTTTCATCTTCAAGATCCATTCATTCCTATTTCAAGGTGGATTTCAAGCATACAATCATGGAGGTTTTGATTTACATTTATGGTTTTTAGTGTTGAGTCCAAGCTTTCATATTAACATACTTGTTTACATTTCAAATACAATTGTATATCTATTGAATATCATAGCTTCATTGTTAGATCTACTTCTACTACTTGCTAGCATTCTCCATTTCAATTCTATTTCAAGGTTGATTCCAAAACTAGGGTTTGACCAAGGCAAACCCATCATCCAAACAACAAAACTCTTTTTCTTGCAAGTGCAGGTGCGGGACAATGAATTACATATCAGATGTGAGTACCCTTTTTGGCAAAATTTTGGGATCCATGAACTAAATTTCTGTCGGAGTGTTGTAGGTCAAGGTCGACATAAAGGGGTCAAGGTCAACCTTTATCTGGGTCAAGGTTGACCTTTCTTAGAAAAGGAAAGGATTTCTGGGTTTTCTCTATCTCTGTGGTTTTATTCCAAATTTGGTTGCACAACTTCCTGAAACTTAGCACAATCATTAGAAAATAGGTATTTCCATATATTTTATATTTCAAGATAAGTGTTTCATTGCTTTACTTTATTAGACCCCCTTTTCCCTCTTTATCCATAACTAGTTGATTCCTATTTGCATTAGTTGTTTCTTTTCAATTAATCAATTAGGATCTCCTTGTCTTGGATTAGGAGGCAATATATCCACAACATTTTTCCACACAATCCATCACACACCCATAGATATAAAAATATATATATCTTTATATCTTACAATACCCTACAAGAACATGATTGATAATCTCAAGAAATACTTCACTCTAATCACATTTGAGCAAGTGCCAAGGGATAAGAATAAACCAATAGATGCAATGGCTACATTGGCATCACTTCTCCAAATACCAGATCAAAGCGCCAAATATGAATTATTGGTAGAAGAAGTTGGACAAACCACATTTGACCCTTCCCATCCTCACACCATTTGTTTACTAATGGGATAGGACTCACCCTGGTATGGAGCCATTTACCCATACTTAAAAGACCAAATCTTACCCATGGACCAAACCAGAAATCAAAAGAAAAGTTTTATATGACAAGCCTCTCTCTATACCCTGGTATCTGACACGTTGTCTCGCAAGAGCCTAGATGGAATTCTTTTAAGGTGTCTAGAGAAAGAGGAATCAACCATAGTCTTACAAGAAATCCACGAAGGAATTTGTGGGTCACATTCAAATGGTTTAACCCTAGCTAATAAACTTCTTAGGATAGGATATTTTTGGCCTTCTATGGAAAAAGACACCTATCAGTTTGCAAAAACTTGTCATAAATGTCAGTACAATGGGAACTTAATCCATGTTCCATCACAAGCACTTCAGCCTATGAATACACCTTGGCCCTTTTATCAATGGGGTTTGGATTTGATATGTATAATTTATCCACCATCTTAAAATGGTCATAAATTTATCATTACGATAACAGAATATTTTACCAAATGGGTGGAAGCTATACCCTTATCCACTGCCACAGGAAAGAAAATATCCATGTTCATATTAAATAGCATAATTTATATATATGGTGTTCCTCATGCCATTATAATGGATAATGCAAAACATTTCAAGAATAAGGACTTGAAAGAACTATGTACAAAATTTTATGTGGTACACCACTCATCTTCAATATACTACCCATAAGGTAATGGACAAGAAGAAGCTAAAAACAAGAACATCTTAAAAATATTGAAGAGGACTGTGGATAATTTAGGTAGATATTGGAACATTCAAATAAACCCTACTCTATGGGATTATAGGACAAGCATCATAACACCAACATGAGCTACACCATTCTCACTAGTTTATGGAACAAAAGTAGTTCTACCTTTGGAGGTAGAAATTCTATCTTTAAGAGTCTCATTGCATGTGTTACTAAGTGAAGAAGACTATAGGGTTGCTAGGTTGCACGAATTGGAGCTACTAGATGAAAGAAAACAACAAGATTTTGACCATTTAAAAGTGTATTAGAATCGAATGTCAAGGAACTACAACAAACACATCAAACCAAGGACATTCCAAATAGGTGACTTACTATTGCAAGAAAACCCTAAAAATCAAGTGGAATGAGAAAAGAAAGGGAAATGGGAAGAAAATTGGTTAGGACCTTTTGTGATCACCTCTTCTTTTGGAACTGGCACCTATAAACTAGCGGATTGTGAAGGAGAGAGTTGCAAGAACCTATCAATAGTATACACTTGAAAATGTTCTACACATGAAGCAATTGAAAGGTTATAAAGAAAAAGAGTATTAGAAAATTAGATGAGGGAGCATCCTATTTATTGTACATAGTCAAAAGAGATCCTGAAAAATTTAAAAATATTGAAAAATAGAAAAGAGAAAAAAAATAAAAAAAGAAGAAAAGATAAAAAACAATGGAAAATTGAGCATGAAGAAAGCCAAAAGCATTCATAAAATGATCCTCAAAATGATATTGTCTTCGTGAAAACCTAGCAAATAGGTGCCTTGATGATATGGAGACAAAAAAAAAATGAAAAAAGAGAAAATACAAAAAAATGGAAAAAGAGAAAATAGTGCCTTGGTGAAAACCTAGCAAATAGACACCTTGGTAGCCAAAAAAAAGGGGGGGGGGAGCTTGAAAAACAAAAAAAGATAAAATCCATTCAATCATTGAAAACTTGGTAAACAAGTTCCATTGGAAGTCCAAGTTAGTCTCATACTTAGTCGTCATCCTTGTAAATATTGCATTCATCACCATTTGTATATATTTCATAATAAAACCCCATAGTTGAATTTGCAAGTACCTAAAGCTTTCGTCACTAATCTGTAAAATTTCCTTTGTCCAAAAAATGCAATCACATTAAACTAGGGGCAATAATCTATTTTTAATGAGGAAGGATTCATCAAAGAAAACATCAATCTAACACCAAATCAATTCATCAAAACACAAGTGAAACTCTTACACAATCACATCCTAATCCTAACATCAATCAAATGAACGCAAAATTTTGGTCCAATATCTCACAAAGACCTTACCTTTATTAGGATTAAAAGTATGAAATGGATGGAGCTATACTTAAATTATGGATTTGAAAAATAGTGCAAAATTTTTAAGTCATTACTTGATTGATGAAGTCATGTCTTTCTAGAAAATCGATGGAAGTTTTTAAACTAGATGAGCAATGATGAAAGCATGATATTTTATTGATTTATGAATGAGTGTCTTAAAGTCAAGGATTTAAAGTATGTATCATCTGTCTAAGGACATGATCATCAAAGAATCATCGAGGACATGTACATATGACAAAACCAAGATTTTTATTTGTTTATGCAACAATATATCTTGGATATGTTGATGTTAAATATCATAATACCAAAATCCACTTCCAACTTAGAATCTGACAAAATCGGTATTCATACTCTCATGATTGATTTCAATCAGTGATAGTTGTGCCAAGAATGGGAAGGCACCATGGAAAGGAAAGAAGTATTCATATCATCATGGTTGAACTAGGGATGGTTGTACTAATTTTAGGTTTAAAAAACTGTTCAATGATGAATATAAGCTCCTAATTTGTGAATAGTGACAGCTAGCTACTTCCATCCTAGATTAAATGCAATTTAGTTGTTTGTTTTTCGTATCTCAAAATGGGTTTTGAAAAAGGGAAAAGAAGGGGGTAGAGTTAATCAAAAATAAAAAATCAAATGTTCAACAAAAACTATATGTGATAGAGTGTGTTGGAAATCGAAACAAAAAACAAAGGTGCCTTGCATTAGATCGATTGCATTTTTAAATCAGGTTACATTTAGATTCATCTCATTCTTTGTAATCTTGCATCCATTTAGGGCTTTAACCTTAGTTAATTTCATTGCATTAGGTTGCATTCATTCTAAATGAAATCATTGAATTATCATTATAGTTCAAATCATTAAGGCTCATTAAATTGCATTTGCATTAGCTTGCATTCATTTTAGTTCTCTCCATTTAGTCATCATTCATTATCATTATAGTCCATATCATTAAGTTTATTAAATTAGTTTGCATTCATTTAATTCTCTTCATTTAGTTGTATTAATTACATCATTTCAAATTCATCAATAAACATTATTAATTGCATTGAATTAAAGTAATTCTAAAACATTGCATTTAAAGTCATCTCATTAGTACATTGCATTTTTCATATAGGTGCATTCAACAAAGGTTCATTACATTTAAACATTGAATTATATTAAAAAATAAGTGTATTAGATCATTGCATTTACATCTAGATCATCATTAATCCATATATCATTGATATCATCTATTATTACATTCATCATTAATCATTAAATCATCAAAATCCATACATCATATAAGTGCATTCATTACATTTACATCTCATTTCGCATCCATCGCTTTACATTGCATTATCCATAATGTCATGTAATTTGCATCCATAACATCATCACATAGCATTAATCATTACACCATTACATATTCATCATTATACATCATCATACATTACACCATATAATAAATGCATACATCTAATCTATGTCATAAATAAGGCAATCATTTGTACTTATAAGTATGTACAAGATTTTGTACCTTCATAGAATTAGTATCATACAATAAATCAAATAGAAACTAAATAAACCACAATTAGCAACTCTATTTATTAAATAAAGCACAATTAAGCATCATATGGCTCTCTATCTAAGAGTGTTAATGTGAAGCTCTCAGCAAGCTACCATTAATAACAATCCTAGAATGAGAAATGATAAGATAGACAAGCTAATTAATCAATTCCAAATAGAAATGCTCAAATTAATTCTAAATTGCCTTTCTAGCTATAAAATGCAAGAGGTTCTATGCAATTCTAAGATGTGTGGTTATGAATTATGATTGATTTTGGTCTTTCTTTTATAGATTTATGCAAGGGTAGGGGGTGTAGTTGTGTTGATCATGATTAAGCTTGACTTGAGTCTTTGGTTCCACCCTTTGAAGACAATGCAAATTTTATTAATTGATTTAAATTGATTTGTTTAGCCATGTACCCCTTGAATGGGTTGAATTTGATTTAATTCAAAACTATACAATTAATAGAATTAATTGCACTTTGATTTGATTTCACTTGATTAAAATGCTCTCAATTTTGATTTATCTTGAATTAAAACTTGATTTTTAATTTTGATTGGCTAAATGTTTGATCTGATTCAATTAATTTGATCTTGTCCTTGATTTGCTTTGATTTGCCTTGATTTAGTTTGATTTACCTTTATTTATCTCTTAATTATCTTTGTCCATTTTCAAGTGATTACAAATGCCCCTCTTTGAGTTAACGTGCGAAGTATGTTGATTCAAAGAATACTCTGATCTTGCTGATGATAGGTCCTGATTCTATTGATGGTTGATCTTTGATGTTCATTTGATGTCTTTCGATGATCGATTCTTGATATCTAATATGAGATTGATGTGGTTCTTATGATGTTCGTTCAATTGTTGTTGCTCTTTGATGGTCATTTTGATGATTGATCCTTGATATGATGGTTGATCTGATGAAAGATTTTGATGTGATACCTAATTTGATGATTGATTTCACTGTGATGTCCCATTCGATTGATTTACAAATTTTTTTTTGATAAAAGCTTTCACTTTGATTTGATGGTCGTTCTCCTGTTTCAATGATGATGCTACTGATGTTGATTATCTTATGGTATGCCCCCTCGGAAATGAAATAAAATTTGATTGATGATTGAAATTTTTGACATTTTAGGTCAAGTTACATTGATTTTGTTAAATTTATAATGAATTTTAATTTCATTTCTGATATTGTTTTTACATCTGTTTGATTACAAATGCCCCTGATTTGGCTGATTTGATGAAAAATTCAAGTTATTAAGTGAATTGTAGTAAAAGATTCCTCTTTTAGGTCAAAAGGTCTATAAAAATGGGTAAAAATTCCTTTTCACTTTTTCCTCTTTGACTTCTGTTGACTTTTGATGATGTCGATCTCCATTTGCGAGCATAGATTCAAGAGATGTCATCGATATTAGCATCTACCTGGGTCTGGACCTTCGGTGAGTACCTATACTTCCTCGTTTTGTCAATTCATGCATTTAATTTCAAGATATTTGAATTTTTCATGTAGAAACCCTCTTTTTTTCCCTTTTTAAATCCAAATAGCACTTTTGCATAATTAAACTATGCTTTCACCCTCCAAGTTGTGCTTCCATGACTTTAAGTTGCACTTTTGTGGTCTGAAACTGCACTTATACTCGCTAATTTTAGGCCCTAATATGCCTTTGCCATGTTAATGAGTGCTTTTGCTCTGATTTTTGCTTTTGCCAATTTAAACAATGCTTCCGATCTTTCTAATTGTGCTTTTAAATTCTTTTGGCGCTTTTGCCCCAAAATGTGCTTTTGATCCATTAAGTAGCGCTTTTAAACATTTTAACAACACTTTCACGTTTGTGCGCTTTTAAAGCCTGAAATAGCACTTTCACCTTGCCAGAAATGATTTAAAATTGTTGAAGTCCACTTTGTAATTTTCTCGATGTCATCGATTAGATGATAGGTTAAGGTCACAAACTTGATGTTTTTAGCAAGTTGTAAGATGTCAGTATGAGTCAGTTATAATTTGAATATTTTTCATCAATCTAAATTTAGATGATGGGTGATGATAAATTTTCCATTCTATCTTAGTAGAAACATGAAAATTGATTGTGGTTTGATATTTTGAAATTTTTTTGATTGATTTAGAATGATCCAAATAATAATTGATTTAAATTATGATGTGATTGAACTTTCTTTTTGCAGGTGGTCCTTGGGTCCTTGTGTGTCTGTGGTGCTTATCCTTTATCATGGAGCATGATTCCTGATCTGAGTGCGGTGGATCATTGCCATATTAGTCTCTGTGGCCTATCTTTCCTTCTACATCTTCCTTGATTCCAAGTGAATTGGGGTTTTCTCACTGCTATGGCTGAGCATTGGCACTCAGACCATAATACTTTCCATTTTCCACTAGGGGAGATGACCATTACTCCCGAGGATGTATTTTAGATCCTCTGTTTACTAGCTCATGGTGAGCAGGTGTACTATGATTCTATGTATGATGGATCTGCATGTCGGCCGGTGTTTGGTGATCGTACCATTAGTGAGGCTCACATCCAGTGGGCTCAGTTTGTTTCATTTCTTGTATTGCCACCTATTTTGGGTACCTTGATTGGCGGGTTCTTACTTCCTGATAGACGCGGGCACAGGGTTTCTATCAGTTGGGGTCCTATGCTTGAGGATCTGATGGCACATCTTCATCACTTCAATTGGGGTTCCTGTGTCCTGGCACAACTATACCATGATTTACACATAGTGGTTTATAGGCATTCCACTACACTTACTGTTAGTGCGATCCTTTTATAGCTTCAGACCTGGGAACACATCCCAATGACATGTCCTATTACATCATGAGATCGTCAGCCAGGTTGGCCATTTTCTTGGATGTATGATGGTATTATCATCCAGACCCATATGGGTAAGCTAGATTATTGGTAACGTGTCATTGATGACATGGATACTATTATTTGGTGGCCATATCTTGGTTGAGAGGCTTGGCTAGAGGATGATGGTGAGCTACCTTACATGTTCTACCTCTAATGTATGATCAAGAATTCCACATATAATCTTGAGAGATTCTACTTTTGACGAGTTCTACATCAGTACAGGCGTACTCAGGATATGCCACAGGGAGTAGCCATGTATGCTTGGGTATAGGCCAAGAGATTATTATGGGGCCCATGTGTAGATTATGGGATAAATGTGTGATAGCACATGTCATGGATGCTGGTATTACTGATGAGTATGTTGCTTGGATTCATCAATATCCTTTTCCTAGGTTCACTAATCCTGCGGAGAGAGTTCCTACCATTGATGAGCTATCAAATGGAGGTGATGGTGATGCAAGAGATGATGCTGGTGATGATGATGGAGATGATGGAGGAGATGGTGGTGGTGTTGGTAGGATTAGGAGATGTCATGGATGACATGGTTGGTGAGGAGCTAAGTAGGTAGAGTTCATCTTCCAGTGATTGTTGCTACTCTTATTCCTCCTAGGGGTGATGATCAGGTGACGGGTCGTTAGGTGGATAGAGTTCTACATCATGTTGCTAGAGATTCAACATATAGACCTAGAGTCAGGCATCAACATGAGGTTGATGTAGATATTGCACAGGTTTTACTTGATCAGGCACAGGGTCCTCCTGCTCAGCAGGTTATTCCTCCAGCTTTTTCACAGGATACCTCATCTCAGGCCCATGCTTCTACTTTAATGCCTTCACCTTCTTCACTTCCATCATCTTCAAGCTTTGTTCTATCTTTGGGTGATCCATCTTTGTCGCTACCTTCTTCTTCTGTTCCTCCGCCATATACTTTTGTTAGAAATAGTCTGAAGAGATAACTAAGAGGGGGGGGGGGGGGGTAAATCAGTTATCTATAAGTTTCAATTCTTTATCCAATTAAGTATACTTAAACATAAAGCATAAACACAATGAAAGAACACTTGAACACAACACCAATATTTTGGTTATGGGGAAAACCAAATAGGTAAAAACCCCAATGGGAATTGACACCCACTAGTAATCTACAATAGTGTATTATGATCCTTGTTAGAAGATCCTTAACCCTATTAGGGGCTGTCTTTACAATGTATTTAGTACAGTGATCTAGTCAAGGGTCAGACCTTGTTAGGAGTCTTTTACAATTAACCCTATTAGGGGTGAGAAAGCACTATCCGAGAGCACACTGCTCAAAGAGGTGAAGGCTACAACCTTCTGAATAAGAGATACACACTATATCTGCATCTTGGTGAACTGTGCTTTGACCTGTTGTTTAGATCAGTCCCAATGTATAGCATAAACTCTTCACTTGGTCACATAGACCTTCTGCTGATGGCTCAACACTTCACACACTTTGCTCTACTCTTCACAATCAATTATGAACCATACTTTAGCAATCACAAATGACTTCCTATAAATATCTTTCCTCTAAATGATATAATCAAGTCAGCCTATTAGAACCACCTTGAAATCATATTAGAGAAACCATAACATACTCCAATAATAATTTTGTCGGCTCTACTAAGCACGCAACACAATCTGGGACCTGTCCAATATTAATAAATGTAGATGCACACTACACACTGTCAGCTCTACCAAAGTAACTGAAACTTTCTCCTCAAGATCAATTACATCATGCACTCTTAACTAAAAATTCTTAACTCTTCTCTAATCCATAATCCAAGGGCACATACCAAAATGATAAGCACAACTCATGAACCAATACAATCTCTATCAGCTCTTCTGAATAAAAATAGGAAACTGCTGTTGGTGAATAGCGACTGCATAAATTCACTTCTACAGATCATCAAAATCTGCATCCATGATTGTAACATCACTAACATGTCTCCATTACATATCCAAAGGTGTAAGGTTCCATGATGACTATACAGACAATCACTCATAGAACACTACCTGTAACTCTGTCAGGAACATTGCTGACACAAGCTACTACATAACTGTATGTACTAACAATTAGCCTTTGTGTCCATGATATCATGTTGATAACATTTCCATGCTTCATATACCCAAGGATTACTAAATAAGTCCTCCACGCATGCTACTTACCATATGTTGTCATCAATGACAAACATACAGTCAACACTGGCTTGATAGCAAATCTCCAACAACTTCTGTAGCATAGGCTCCTGCCCTAGCCTTAGCATAAGATGTTGTATCTCTTCACACTTAGATATCAGTGGTGCAGTAGTAGGTTTCCTAGTTGAGTTTGATGATGCAGAGTTTCATGGCTGCTATGACTCAACAAACTTTATAGGTGAGTTCAAGTCGGCATCCAGATAGTGCTCCTGGTCTTGACAGTACTGATGGTGCTGGTGATTCAGCTCTTTGAGATATCTTTGATTTATTTGATCTCCTTTCTTTTTTGTTATTATCGAGACATTAGACTCTTTATTGTATAAGTTTTCTAATCCATTGATGTTGTTTATGCTGATACTTTGATAGACATTGATGTTCAAATATTTGGATATTGCTTTTATGATCATTCATTTAGACTTTGATATCTTGTTGATTTCATGATGATGGTACCATGGACTCTGATATTCATTTTGATAAATTTCACTATATATTATGTCATTATGTGTTGGATCTCTTTTTCAGGTGTTTTGCTATGATATGCAGATCTATATGATTCTATCTCCTATATGCTTTGTTTTATGCTTTTCAGAATGCAATTTTACAAATGTATGCCTATGTTCTATTGATGCTTAAATGATTGTCTTATGTATGACATAGAATAGATGAATGCAATGATGATTTAATGATTAATGATATTGTGTATGTATACAATGGATATATGTAGGATGTTAGATGGATAATGAATATTGGATCTAAATGGATGTCTTTCTTTTGATATGCAAATGTGATGGATCTATGCGATGATGCAATGACCATGAGCTTTTAATGATTAATGATTCTAAATGTTATATGTGATATGGATGGATGATACTATCATGAATGATATGAATTTAATGATGAATGATCTTAATGGATTAAATTAAGGATTAACTAACTAATACAATGCACTTAATGGATTGATACTTAAGAATGCACCTTAAATGAGATGAATGTAATCTAATGATAATGCAACTTAATGAAATGCAAATTTTGGACATATTTTAAATGAATGAAATGTTTAATGAAGATGACTTAATGCAACTTAAAACTGACCTTAATCAATGCAAGTGAACTAATGAAATGCACTTTGTTTTTTATTTCCAACACACTCGATCACATATAGTTGTTTTTGATGATCCTTTGATTTTCTGATTTGACTACACCCCCTTTTTCTTTTCCTCTTGCAAATTAAGCTAAGAAAGGCCAAACATATTAAATGCACTTAATCTAAGATGTATGCAACTAACTGTCATTATTCAAAAATTTGGAGCTTATAATCATCATTGAGCAATTTTGGAATCCCGTTTAGTACAACCATCACTAGTTCAACTATGATGATATGAATACTTTTTGCACCTCTTTCTTTTCTTTCCCATCTCTTATCTGGTATGAATATAATTGATTGAAGCCAACCATGAGAGTGAAAATACCATTTTTTTTGGATTCTATGTTGCAAGTGGATTTTGGTATTATGATATTGAAGATCAAAATAGCCAAGGTATCCTTTTGCGTAAACAAGTAGAAATCTCAGTTTTATCCTATGTACAAGTCCTCAATGATTCTTTGATGATCCCATCCTTAGACAAATAATACATGATTTAAAATTTTGATTTTAAGATAGTCATTCAGAAATCATAAAAAATATCATCCTTTCATCATAGCTTGTCTAGTTTAAAAACTTTCATCGATTCGCTAGAAAGACATGATTTCATCAATAAAGTCAACGCTAGAAATTTTTTTTGCAATGTTTTTCAAATCCATATTTCAATTGTAGTTCCATCCATTTCATACTTTTAATCCTAATAAAAATAAGGTCATGTAAGATCTTGGATCAAATTTTGCATTTGGTTCAAATTGGATTAGAATGAAGATTTGATTAAGTGTTTCACTTTCATTTTTGATGAATTGATTCCATGATTGAATAAGGTTTTCTTTAATGAATCCTTCCTCCTTTTGAGTAGATTTCCCCTAGTTTGATATGATTTCATTTGTGGGACTTAGGAAAATTTGTAGATTAGGTGACCAAAATCTTTAAGTACTTGCAAATGCAACTGTGGGGTTTTATTATGCAATATATACAAATGCTGGCGAATGCAATATTTATAAGGTGACCTTCTAGGTATGTGACTGACTTGGACTTTCAATGGCACCTGTTTACCAGGTTTTCACCAAGTGAATGGATATTGCTCTTTTTTTTTTTTTTTCAAGCTTTTTCTCTCTTTTTGCTACCAAGGTGCCTATTTGCTAGGTTTTCACCAAGGCACTTTTTCTCTTTTTCTCTTTTTTTGTATTTTCCTTTTTTTCAAATTTTTTTTTATCATCAAGGCACCTATTTGCTAGGTTGTCACCAAGACAACATCTTTTTGAGGATCATATATGAATGTTTTTGGCTTTCTTCATGCTCAATTTTCCACTATTTTTTATCTTTTCTGCTTTTCTTATTTGTTTGTGCTTTTCTACTTTTCAATTGTTTTTGGTATTTTTAGGATCTCTTTTGACTATATACAATAAATATGATGCTTTCCATCTAATTTTTGATACTCTTTATAATCTTTCATCTACCTCATGTATAGAACATCTTTAGATGTATGCTATTGATAGGTTCTTGTAGTTCTTCTCCATCACAATTTGCTAATTTGTAGGTGCCGGTCCCAAAAGAAGAAGTAATGATAAATGGTCCTAACTAGTTTGCCTCCCATTTTCCCTTCTTTTCTCTTTGTGCTTGATTCTTTGGATTTTCTTGCAAAACTAGATCACCTATTTGAAATGTTCTTGACTTGATATGCTTGTTATAAGTCCTTGACATTCTATTTTGATATACCTTCAAATGATCAAATGCTTGTTGTTGTTTCTCATCTAGGAGTTCTAGTTCATGTAGCCTAGCCACTCTATAGTCTTCTTCACTTATCAAACCATGAAGAGATACCCTTAAGGATGGAAGTTCTACCTCCAAATGCAAAACTGCTTCCATTCCAAAGACTAAGGAAAAAGGTGTAGCTCATGTTGGCGTTATTATGCTCGTTCTATAAGCCCATAAGGTCAGGTTTATTTTTATGTGCCAATCTCTACTTAAATTGACCATCGTTATCTTCAATATCTTCAAGATGTTTTTATTTGTTGCTTCTTCTTGTCCATTACCTTGGGGGTAATAGATTGATGAAGAATGATGAATCATGTGAAACTTCGTGCATAAATCCTTTAGGTCTTTGTTTTTGAAGTTCTTTGCATTATTTGTTATGATAGCATGAGGTATGCCATATCTACAAATGATGTGATTTAGGATAAACAAAGATATCTACTTTTCAGTTGCAGTTGATAAGGGTACAACTTCCACCCACTTCGTAAAGTACTCTATTGCTGTGATGATGAATTTATGACCATTCGAGGATGGTGGATAAATCATTCCTATTAAATCTAGACCCCATTCATAAAATATCCAAGGTGTTGTCATCAGATGAAGCTCTTGTGCAGGCACATGTATCAAGTTCCCCTGGAATTGACACTTTCTACAAGTTTTGGAAAAGTTACAAGCATCTTTCTCCATCGTAGGCCAAAAATATCCTATCCTAAGAAGTTTCTTAGCTAGGGTTAGTCCATTCAAATGTGATCCATAGATTCCCTCATGGATTTCTCGCAAGGCTATGTTTGATTCCTCTTCTTCTAGACATCAAAGGAGCATTCCATCTAAACTCTTATGATACAATGTTTCATAAATTATGGTATATCGGGAGGCTTGACGAATGAAGCTTTTCTTTTGATTCCTGGTTTGGTCTATGGGTAGGATTTGATCTTTTAAGTAAGTGTAAATAGGTCTATACCAAGGTGATTTATTTTTAGTTAGCAAGAAAATGGTATAAGGATGGGTAGGGTCAAATGCTAGTTTTTCCACTTCTTCTACCAAGAATTCATATCTGGCGCTTTGATTTGACATTTGTAGAAGTGATGCCAAAGTTGTCATTGCATCTGTTGCTTTGTTCTTTTCTCTTGGCACTTGCTCAAATGTAAAAAGAATTAAGTACTTCTTAAGATTTTCCACCATGTTTTTATAAGGCACCAACTTGTCATCTTTTGTCTGATATTCTTCATTAACCTGATTAATGACTAATTGTGAGTCTTCATAAACCTTTAGTTCTGTCACTTTCCACTCTAATGCCAACTTGATTCCAATAACCAAGGCTTCATATTCTGTTATGTTATTGGTGCATGGAAATAACAATTTATATGACTTTGGAATTTTAGATCCTTGGGGGGTGATTAGAAGTATGCCTTCTCCTGATCCATGTTGAGTGTAGGAACCATCAAAATATAGTTGCCATGTCTTGCCTCAACATTCACAATCTCTGAATCTGGGGATTATACTTGAATGGGATGATCATCTTGAAGTGGTGCTTCTACTAATTGGTCAAAAATGACTTTCCCTTTGATATATTTGCGGTCTACATACTCAATATCGAATTCACTCAACACCATGACCCATTTGGCTAGTCTTCCATTTAATGCTATTTTACTAAGTAGATACTTCAAAGGATCTATCTTGGCAATGAGTCTTATCTTACGAGCTAGCATATAATAGCATAATTTTTGGGAAGAAAAAACCACATCCAAGCATGCCCTTTCAATGAATATATAGTTCAGCTTGTATTTGACCAAGGTTCTACTTATGTAGTATATTGCTTTTTCTTTGCCTATTTCATCTTCTTGTGCCAAAAGTGCTTCCAATGAATTCTCTGTTGCTAAAATATATAGGATCAAGGGCTTGCCTCTGATAGGTGGCATTAATATTGGAGGATGCATGAGGTATTTCTTCAATAAATTGATGGCTTCTTCAAACTTCTCATCCCATTTGAAAATTGTATCTTTATGCAAAAGTTGGGTGAAGTTATGATATTTTTCCACTAGTTGGGATATAAATCTCCTGATGGATTGAATTATCCCTTGTAATGGCCTCATTTGGCTAATGTTTTTAGGTGCTTCCATCTCCATAATGGCCTTGACTTTAGCGGGATCCACCTCTATTCCTTTCGCTAATACAATGTAGCCTAGTAGTTTTCTAGATTGGACCCCAAATGCAAACTTTTTAGGATTGAGCCTTACTTTGAATTGCTCTAATCTATCAAATATCTTCTCTAGAATTGGTAGATGCTCCTCTCTTGAATGATATTTTTCTAATATGTCATCTACGTAATCTTCCGTGAACTTATGCATCATATCATTGGAATATTGTGGTCATGGCCCATTGATATGTTGCCCCAGCATTCTTTAGACCAAAGGGCATAACATTCCAACAGAATGTCCCCCATGCATATGTAAATGCTATTTTATCTTGGTCTTTAGGTGCTATCTTGATCTGGTTATAGCCACTAAATCCATCCATAAGTGAAAACATGGAATGTCCCACTATTAAGTCTACAATGGCATCTATGCTTGGAAGAGAAAAGTCATCTTTAGGGAATGCAAAGTTTAAGTCTCTAAAATCTATGCAAATCCTGATGGACTTATCTACTTTTGAAACTGGTACAATATTTGAAATCCATTGTGCATAATCAATGGCTCCGATAAATCCCACCTTTAGAAATTTCTCTAATTCCACTTTTACTAGCAAGGCTATATGTGGATGCATCTTCCTTAACTTCTATTTGACTGGTTTGACTCCTTTGATATTTAGGTGATGCATAATCAAGTTTGGATCCAATCCTAGCATATCATCATATGACCAAGCAAAATTGATTTTCTTTTCCTTAAAAAAATTTATGAATTCTTTCCTTTCTTCACTAGATAAGGATGTCACTAGGTGTATGATCTTTGGCTCTGTATTTGATCCAATCTTTATCTTTTTTGTAGGCTCGATCAAAATTGGAGATCTCTCTTCATAATGTTCTAGTAGAGCATCCAAACTTCCTTCCTTAGGTGCCTCGATTGGGTTTTCACCTTTGGAAACATCCTTTATTTCTTTTTGATCTAATGTTGCCACTATGTGGTTTTCAACACTTGATTCTTTTCCTTTTTTTCTTTTTTTTTTTTCATTTTTTCGTGGATTGAAAGTTTGGATACTCTGCTTTATCATTTCTTCCTGATATTCCATGGTAGAAGAAGGTTCAACCACATTGAGATATTGGGACATCACATTGCCATTCAAAAAGGTTGGGATGGTGGTTGGTTCAATGGAATCCCATTCAATTAATTTTGGGTGTATGAGAGTTAAAGGATCAATACTTAGGCTTGGTTCAATGGGATTTAAAGATAAGACCTCATTTGATGGTTCATACATTGTATCATTCAAGTCTATGAAATGTTCCTTTTCTAAATGTTCTAAAGAAGTAGGATCAAAGTCTTCCTCACTAGAATCCTATAAGGTTTCCATTGGATAAAAGTTGTGTGGATTAAACCTAACGTTTGATTCCTCCATAGTAGGTCTCCATGAAGGTACATAGGGTTCACCTACCCATTGATTTATCACTATTTCTATGCTTGGAACATCATTCAGGACCACATGATTTGGACTAGATTCTTGATTTGAACTTGATTCTGCAATTTGTCCTTTATCCTTGGTAGAAGTGTAGGTATGAATAACATCAATACCCTTATCATGGCATGACTCATCAGATAATGTCTCCCATTCCCACTCATTAGAATCTTCATCACTATGAGATTCTAATTGCAATATTTGACCATGGAGTTTGGGATAGTGTTTTTGAGTGTACCCTTCTTCAAGATACCCTAATCCTATTTTCTCCTTGCTATCTCGTCATGTACTTTCTATTGGTTCAACAAGTCCATTCCTCATGCCCAAAGGTCCTTGGCCTTTGTACCCCTGATTTTGCATGACTTGAAATCCTTTCCCATATTGATGTGTGGGAATACTGGAGTTTCAGATGTGTTTGACATGTGCACTTGTTTCTTCATCCTTGTAGAGCCAATTTAGGATCTTGTTATCATTCTCATCCACTAATGATGAAGTACTAGCTCTCACAAAATAATCATTGTATTTTTGGGGTAGATTTGAGGGTCTTCCATAGGACTTAGGAGATAAGGGTAAGTCCATCATGGATAGGGAGTATTCGCCTACTCCTTTTTGATTGATTTTGCATTGCTTATCAAAATTCTTCATGATTTGGTCCATTTTCTGATAGTGAGCTTCTTTGGTGTATACTTGAATAGCTTTGGTTTGACCTTCTTTTGTTTTTTCAATAACATTATCCTCACTAACCTTCTCTTTTCCCTTAGTCAATGTAGTTAGGTTAGTGAGTTTTGGTATGTCTTCAATAAAAACTTCCTTTTTTATCTTTTCTTTTCCCTTCAATAATGGGTTGTCTTTAGAACTTTTCCCTTGCTCCATTTGATTAGGGATAGACCCTTCTACATTGTGTGGGACTAAAGAATCATTGATAGGCTTGATGTTGTTACAATATTGGAAAGGGTTTAAGTCCCCACTTACCATTATTTCCTGCCCTAGATAAGGAAACTTTAAACATTGGTGATAAGTAGAAGGAATGACCTGCATTTCATGGATCCACAACCTTCCTAACAAGATATTGTATGTGAAATTTTAATCTAGAACTTGACAAATGGTCTCTTTTTGCATGGGACCAGTTCTTATGGGTAGTACTATGACTCCTTTTGAAGTTTTTTCTTCATCATCATAGGCTTTAATGGTTATCTTTTTCTTAGGGTCAATAGCCTCCTTAGAAAATCCTAGGGCTTTCACTAGGCTAAGGGTACAAATGTTTAAGCCGGCTCCTCCATCTATAAGGACTCTTTTCACCATATGCTTATGAATCAAGACTTCTATGTGCAAAGGCAAGTTTTGAGGATGAGTAAGTGACATGTCATCTTGCTCAGAAAATGATAAGCAATGGGGTGCAATAAGGTGTCCCACCATATTTTGAAACTTATCTGCATTTAGGTTTAGTGGCACATTGGTTTCCACTAAAGCTTTTTCTAAAATCTCTTTATGCATAGGTGATAACTTGAGTAACTCCAAGATTGAAATTTGGGCGGGAGTTCTTTGTAATTGATCAACCAAGTTATATTGTTTTGATGATGAAGGTCTAATTTGGTTGGGTAGAACAATTCTTGAAATATTGCTGGGTAGAGTGATTTTGGAGGCTTCCCCCCTAGTGACAACATTAGAAACTACTTATTTTAATTTCTCCTTTACTATGATAACATTTATGGCATTATCTTCTTCTCTTAAAATATTGATTATGGTATCATAGGTGTGTGAAAAGTTCACCTTCTCATTACCTTTTTTTTTTTTTTGATTGGCATTAGATGACTCACCCTTTTCATGGTTGAAAAAGGGGTTTTTAAAGGCCGTGTGATCTTCATTGTTTTGAGGCCCTTCAACTTTGATAGTTCCATCATCTATTAAATCTTGCACTTGGTGTTTCAACCTCATGCATTCATTAGTTTTATGACCTCTATTTTGATGATACTCACAATGATGAGAATCATTCCACCAATTAGGTTTAACTTGAGGTTCAAAATCTCTTAAATCAGTTAATTTGATGATCTTGTTGGCAACCAAGATCCTTAATGCGTTCTCCAAAGGTTCACCTAGATAGGTGAATTTTCTTTGTTATATGTGGAGAGAAAAGGTTTGGGCTTATTCCCATTAACATTATTATAAGGATTATTAGCACTGTTGTTCAAATTGTTGGGATTGTTATTGTTGGAATTATTGTTGGAATTGAATGGAGCCTTGTTTGATTGATTAACATTGTAGGAAGAATCGACTCCACTAGATAAATTAAAAGGGGTGGCCTTCAAATTATTAGCCTCTACGACTCCATCGTTCACAAGGTTTTTATTGTTATTTTTCAACCATAGCTTAGGCTTATCATTTTGATGGTTGGCCCCTTGATTATTGACATATTTAGACACATAATTATTATTGTTGTTGTTGGTATTGAATTTTTTGGAATTAAATAATTTTATCTCTCCTCTCCTTACCAATATATCCTCAATCTTAATCCCATTTTTGATAAGTTTTTCAAATGTTGGGGGACATTGAAGTTGTAATCGATAATTCATTTCCATGGTCAAGTTGTTTGTGAAGATTTCCATCTTTTCCTTCTCGGGGATACTTTGTGGATACCTTGCAAAAATGGTCCTCCACCTTTGTAGGAATCCTAAGAAGGATTCTCCATCTTTCTGTTTGATATCACACAATTTGAGCATCATGATTTCATGCTCAATATTATAAGAATAGTGGGTCACAAACTTGGAGGCTAACTCAAAGGTCTTTATTCCTTGGGGTAACTTTGAAAACCACTCCATGGTGGGACCTCCTAGGCTCCTAGGAAAGAGTCTCATTAGGTACGTATAATTGTGCATGAACTCAATGCTTAAGGCACAAAATTCCCTTAGATGATCCTGTGGGTCTATTTTACCCATAACTTGTCATACTTAGGAAAAATGGTATTAAAAGAAAAGGGTGCCATAACTAAGCTTTTGTCGAATGGGAAAGGACACAAAGCTTCAATAGAAAATGCCTTAGGTTTGGCTGCCTTTTGATGAACTACAACTGATTTAGAACTTGAATGGAGAATCTTTAATTCAAGATTACTAAGGAGTTGTTGATTAGATATGCAAGATGATTAAATCAGTATTATGTTGTCATTGATGTCAACTAGCTTGACAAATACTTATCTTGTAAGTTACTATACCGACACATTTGAAGAAAGGTGAAAGAGATGAAGAAAAAAAATATCTACATGAGGAAGATGTATATGTCAGATGAGGATAAGGAATACACTAAGTAACTTGTTGATGAGTATATGACTTGATGAAATTGACTTTATTATGTTGCATTCATCTATGATGAAGAATAGAGTTGAAAGACACAAAGTAGTGTTGTCGGTAAATAAAGCATTCTAGTATACACCAAAGGAATTTAGTGTATACTGAGCGTAGTGTTAACTAAGCGTATGTTCACCGATGCATTTCTTTGTTAACCGAGCAAAATAGAAAGGAATTAAATGATCAGTTTAGCCGATAAAGTGATGAGTTGTAAAGTGTATGAAATTGAGGTAACAGATAAGGTTTGTTATGAAGATCGATGGCTAACATAAATAAAAAAGGATCTAATGGAGAAAATTGAAATGTGTTACTGACACATCAACCAAGGAAGCTTAAAGTGGCAAAATCTATGAATATGATTAAGCAACAAAATCTGATGGAGGAAAAGAAAATGATTTACTCATCTATATAAGAGACATTGGTTTCATTGTTGAAATGAGCTAGAAGAGGAAGATACTATAGAATTATCACATGAACAAGTTGTCATTCATTCTAATCATACTGGTTAATGAGAACCGAGTTGCAGAACAATTACTGAGCTACAGAGAGTAATTACCGACAGACAGTAAGTTGATATAGTATTGAATTTGAAGTGGTATATGGATCAGAAAGATTTGAATGAGCTGAACATTGATCTGTAAACTATAATTGAAGTTGTTTCAAGGTAGATCATCTATTGTTACATATTTAACCATTGTACACAATCAAATCTCTTAACCGAGTGGACTGAGAAATTCTTTTGATGTTTCATTCATAGAGTGAACATTGTTATCCTGTCAACCCCAGAGTGACTACTGGTTGGACGATAACTTCTGGTCTAAAATCCTCTAACAAGGTCACACCTAACAGTGTGTTTGTAACCTTTATTAGGGTTGGGTTTTCACCGACCTCACTTCAGAAGAGTGAACAATTTTGGGTTGCCGGTCCCAGGTAGTTTTTCCCTTCACAAGGTTTCGATGTTAAATCTCTTGTGTTATGCATTGATTGTGATATTTGTTTGTTATAATACTTTGCATATTACATGTTAGATTTGATCAGTAACTGTTATAAAGTTTAGACTGACAATCAGTAAAAACACAGACAGTGAAAGTATTTTATGTTTACCGAGTAATTGAAGTTAAAGAATTTGTTTTGAATTATACATTTTGTTTTGGGACTCTGGATAATTGATTCACCCCCCTCTCAGTTATTCTAACAATTGGTATCAGAGCTATAGTTGCTTAGAAAAGAGTTTTAAGGACTTTAGAAAAAAGGTCTCAAGATGTATAAGAGGGAAGTGCCAAAGCTGAACAAAGATAACTTCACAGTATGGCAAAGCTGGATGAAGTTGCACATATCTGGAATTAGGAATTCTGCTCTAGAACTGATGGAAAATGGCTACATTGAACTGACCACTGGTCCCTTAACTCTTGAGCAACTAAAGGACAGACATGAACACAATATTACTATGATGGAAATTGCTGCTTCCTGTATCGATGCCAAATTTGAAGACATCAAGGGTTGTGATACAGCTAAGAAGATGTGGGACAAGCTGACTCTAATATACAGTGGAGATGCAAATGTTAAGAGAGCCAGAGCAGAAAGCCTAAGAGGTCGATTTGATGATATGAAGATGAAAGAAGGTGAGAACATTGTGCAATACACAAATAGACTAAAAGAGGTAGTACATGCTATTAGAGCATCTAGTGGAGTTATTGACGATGAAATAGTGATAAGCAAGATTCTCAGAACTTTGCTACCAGTTTATGCGATCAGGATGTCTGCAATTCATGAATCAAGGGCTACATCCAACCTTACTCTTGACACACTGAAAGGTAAGCTTACAACCTTTGAATTGAATAATTTTGACAACAGTGTTGTACTTTTTGTTGAATCCACTTTCATGTCCTCTTTGAAGATTGGTAAGTCTAGTAGCAGGAATGATAAGAATAATAATAGTGATAGTAATACTGATGATGAACTTGATGAGCTTGAAGCTCTTATGGCTAGAAGATTGCCCAAAGGTAAATGAAGGTATAAAGGCAAGTTACCTTTAGCATGTTTTAATTGTAAAGAAGTTGGCCACATCGCTGCTAGATGTCCAAATAAGAAAGATGATGATAGATCCAAAGACCGATCTAAAGGAACCTATGGGAGAAGAGTCAATAGAGGCTACCAACACAACAATAGAGATAACCAAGATAGCTATGACAAAGGGAAAAAGGTATGTTACATAGCTGAAGAATTTGAATTTGAATTTGACACTGATGATGATGTAGACGTAGTATTTGTTGCTATGAAAGATGATTCAGAGGAAGAAGAGAAACATGAAGAAACAACACTAATCTCTAAAGTAAGCAGAAATGATACATGGATCATAGATAGTGGTTGTACACATCATATGACTGGTGATATAGAGAAATTTGATCTACTTGATGAATATGATGGAGGATCTGTTAGAATGGGAAATGACGCACCTTGTATGGTGAGAGGTAAAGGTTCACTGATGATTAATGATAGAATAAAATGTGAAAATGCATATTGGGTAGATAGACTAAACTATAATTTGTTAAGTGTGGCATAGTTGAACAACTTAGGCCATCGACTTGCTTTTGAGAGCAAAAAGGTAAGAATCTATGAAAATGGAGGAAGACTTGTCAGAACCGGTACACAATCCAGAGGTAATCTATTTTATCTTGATATTGATCAGTCTTCTTGTTTATTAATGAAGGATGAAGATGCATGGCTGTGGCATAAGAGGTTATGTCATGTGAATTTTGATAACATGATCAAGATTAGTAAGAAGAAAAGAGTTAGAGGGTTGCCTAACTTGTCAAAACCGGATCATGCTATGTGCCATGAATGTCAGAAAGGTAAGATGACTAAGTCTAGTTTTAAGAGCAAAGAATACTCAACAAAGAAGATACTTGAGTTGGTTCATACTGACCTATGTGGTCCTATGAGAACTCAGAGCTATAATGGTGATAGATACTTTATTATTTTTGTTGATGACTATACTAGACTGATGACTGTTATGTTCTTGAAAGAGAAATCTAAAGCTTTTAAGATGTTTAAGTGGTATAAAGCAAAGGTAGAAAAAGAGTCTGGTAAAGAAATTAAGTGCTTAAGATCTGATAGAGGAGGTGAATTTATCTTTGATGAATTTACTAATTTCTATAATGAGCATGATATTAAGAGAGAGGTCTCTGCACCAAGAACACCTTAGCAGAATGGGATTGTTGAAAGAAGGAACAAGTCAATCATTGACTATGCTAGAACACTGATGATACAAAATAATGTTGCTTAGACATATTTGAGAGAAGCTATCAGTACAACTATATATGTGCTTAACCAAGTACAACTGAAGAAGGACACCAATCAGACACCTTATGAGCTATGGTTTGGACACAAACCTACTGTAAGTTATTTCAGGATTTTTGGAAGCAAATGTTTTATTCTGAAAGATGAGAGAAATGGGAAATTTGATTCTAAAGGTAATGAAGGAATATTCTTAGGATATTCTACTAATATTAAAGTATACAAATGTCTGAATAAGGTTACAAATAAGATGATTGAAAGTACTAATGTCTGTGTTGATGAGTTTGATGACAAGAACATAGAAGAAAGAAAGGAATCGGAAGACTGTGGTAGATTCACTTACATTGAACTTCCTGATTATCTACTAAAGTCGCAACCTGTGATAACTGATCAACAGGAAAATAACCCCGAGGAACAGGAAAGGGAAGCCGATGAACAAGATGGTGCTACTGAGAAAGCACATGAACCTGAATAGGATGAACAAGAAAGAAGAAACCAAGTACTAGCTATTTTTGTCAGAAGACATCATCCTGAGACACAAATTATTGGAGACAAATAAGCTAGAATGCAGACAAGAAGCAAAACAAGACAAGGCACATGTCTAGTTTGTGAATTTGAACCAAAGAATGTGAAAGTTGCATTAGAGAATGAAGAATGGGTTAATGTAATGAAAGAGGAAATAGAAAAAATAGAGAAAAAAAAAACTTGGTCCTTAGTACCCCAACCTAAAGATAAGAATGTTATCGGTACTAAATGGATATTCAGAAACAAATTGAATGAAAATGGTGAAGTGATAAGAAATAAAGAGAGATTGGTATGCAAGGGATATGCACAGGAAGAAGACATTGACTATGGTGATACATTTTCACCTATTGCTAGATTGGAAGGAGTTAGAATTCTACTTGCATATGCTACACACAATAAATTTAAGGTTTATCAAATGGATGTGAAGTCAGCATTTTGAATGGTATACTTGAGGAAGAGGTCTACATAGAACAACTTGAAGGATTTGTTGATCCAGATAATAGAAACATGGTATGTAGATTACACAAAGCTTTATATGGTTTGAAGCAAGCACTGAGATCATGGTATGAAAGGCTCCATACTTACTTGTTAAGTATTGGATTTGTAAGAACTAGTGAGAACAACAATTTGTACATGAAAGGTGATACTAATGACACTATTCTTATTGCTGAAATTTTTGTTGATGATATTATTTTTGGAGGTCAAGATCATGTATGTAAATCTTTTGTTGATGACACGAGGAATGAGTTTGAAATGTCTATGTTTGGAGAGATTAAATTCTTTCTCAGATTACAAGTGATTCAACAGAGTGATGGGATATTAATCACACAGTCCAAGTACATAAAGGAAGTCTTGAAGACATTTGGCATGGAAGATGCTAAACTTGTGGGAACACCGATGGCTACTGGAAGTAAACTGACAAAGGAAGATGAAACTAAAGAGGTAAACTAGACACTTTACCAATCCATGATTGGTAAACTAATGTATGTAGTTCATAGTAGACCATATATAGCACATGTTGTGGAAATTGTCGCACGATATTCTGCTAATCCTAGAGAATCACACATGATTGCTACTAAAAGGATCTTAAGATATTTGAAAAAGACAAAGGATTATGGATTATGGTATCCTAAAGAAGGTAAGTTTGAGTTGAAGGTTTATACCGATGCTGATTGGGATGGAAATGTGGATGATAGAAAAGGTACCATCGGAGGAGCATTTTTCTTTGGTGAAAGACTTATAACCTAGACAAGTAAAAAGCAAGCTTGTATTTCTCAGTCTACAGCTGAAGCAGAGTATGTTGCTGCTACTACTAATTGCTCAAACATTGCATATATTAGGCAAGTGTTAGAAGGAATGAATGAGGTAATCACTGACCCGATGATTATATACTGTGACAACACAAGTGCTATTAATATTTCAAAGAATCCAGTCATGCACTCTAAGACAAAGCATATATCAATTAAGTATCACTACTTAAGAGAACAAGTGCAAGAGAAGCAAGTGAAGTTAGAATTTGTTACATCTAAAGAACAACTTGCAGATATCTTTACAAAGCCTCTATCGAAGGAGACATTTGAATATTTGAGGACTAGACTTGGGGTCCGTCCCCTGTCTATCGGTCACTAATGTGATCTGGATGTTGCATCAACCTAATCTTATCAGATGATCACACATGTTGATGCAGCATAGTTCACACTTTGGATATTGTTCAAGGTTGTGATTAAGTTTGAAGAACTGAAACAGATTGGGATATCAGTATACAAATATATAGAGATTGTATTGGACAACAGAGAGTTACTTAGCTACTACAAGAGTTGATTATTTATTTGTTTCTTTGACATTTTTGTCAAAGGGAGAGATAAATAATATGAAAAGGAAAAGGAGAGATATGCACCGATGAAAACTATCTAAGGGAGAGAATGACAAAGCTGATTATTTTTTAATGTTGTTTAGTA
Organism: Chamaecyparis obtusa; assembly: GCA_027943335.1. Taxonomy (NCBI): domain Eukaryota; kingdom Viridiplantae; phylum Streptophyta; class Pinopsida; order Cupressales; family Cupressaceae; genus Chamaecyparis; species Chamaecyparis obtusa. The sequence continues at coordinate 471,824 of BSBK01002242.1, forward strand.
ACGTAGTGATTAAACATATTAAGCCAGGGAGAGCTTACACAACATTTGATCACAGAGTTGTAGAATACATATTTGGTATGTGTATGGTACACTTCATATTACTTGAGTTGCCATCAATGCCAAAGGGAGAGATTGATGAACTACAACTGATTTAGAACTTGACTGGAGAATCTGTAATTCAAGATTACTAAGGAGTTGTTTATTAGATATGCAAGATGATAAAATCAATATTATGTTGTCATTGATGTCAACTAGCTTGACAAATACTTATCTTATCAGTTACTATACCGACACATCTGAAGAAAGGTGAAAGAGATGAAGAACAAAAATATCTACATGAGGAAGATGTATATGTCAGATGAGGATAAGGAATACATTGAGTAACTTGTTGATGAGTCTATGACTTGATGAAATTGAATTTATTATGTTGCATTCATCTATGATGAAGAATAGAGCTGAAAGACACAAAGTAGTGTTGTTGGTAAATAAAGCATTCTAGTATACACCGACAAAATGTAGTGTATACTGAGTGTAGTGTTAATCGAGCTTGTGTTCACCGATGCATTTCTTTGTTAACCGAGAAAAATAGCAAGGAATTAAATGATCAGTTTAGCCGATAAAGTGATGAGCTGTAAAGTGTATGAAATCAAGGTAACAGATAAGGTTTGTTATGAAGATCGACAGCTAACATAAATAAAAAAGGATCTAATGGAGTAGATTGAAATGTTTTATTGACACATCAACCAAGGAAGCTTAAAGTTGCAAAATCTATGAATATGATTAAGTGGCAAAATATGATGGAGGAAAAGAAAATGATTTACTCGTCTATATAAGAGACATTGGTTTCATTGTTGAAATGAGCCAGAAGAAGAAGATATTGCAAAATTATCACGTGAACAAGTTTTCATGCATTCTAATCATACTATTTAATCAGAACCGAGCTGTAGAACAATTATCGAGCTATAGAGAGTAATTACCAACATACAGTAAGTTGATATAGTATTGAATCTAAAGTGGTATATTGATCAGAAAGATTTGAATGAGCTGAACATTGATCTATAAATTGTAATTGAAGTTGTTTCAAGGCAGATCATCTACTATTACATATTTAACCATTGTACATAGTGAAATCTCTTAACCGAGTGGACTAAGAAAGTCTTTTGATGTTTCATTCATAGAGTGAACATTGTTATCCTATCAACCCTAGAGTGACTGTTGGTTGGATGATAACTTCTGGTCTAAAATCCTCTAACAAGGTCATACCTAACAGTTTGTTTGTAACCTTTAACAGGGTTGGGTCTTCACCGACCTCACTTCAAAAGAGTGAATAATTTTGGGTTGCCGGTCCCAAGAGGTTTTTCCCTTCACAGGGTTTCCACGTTAAATCTCTTATGTTATGTGTCGATTGTGATATTTGTTTGTTATCATACTTTGCATATTACATGTTAGATTTGATTGGTAACTGTTATAAAGTTTAGACTAACAATTGGTAAAAACACAGACAGTGAAAGTATTTTATGTTTACCGAGTAACTGAAGTTGAAGAATTTGTTTTGAATTATACATTTTGTTTTGGGACTCTAGATAACTGATTCACCCCCCTCTCAGTTATTCTAACACCTTTTTCATGGTATCAATTTTCTCTTGGAAGGCTTTCATTTTCCTAGTCATAGCATTCATGGGGTTATCTTACTCTTGATCTTTCTTAAGTTGTTCTATATCATAATCATGGGGAAGCTTTACTCCCCTTTAGGCTAGGTTTAGGAAAATTTCTGCTTATCCTTATCTATCAATTTCTCCACAACTTCTAGAATTTCATGGTCTTGGGGTGCTCTCTCAACTTTTTCTTCAAGTGTTTCTTTAGGAGCTTGATTAGCATTGTTGGTGTTATAGTTGATTCCTCCTTGTTGATGATCATAATATGCAGAATTTTGATCCATATTGTTAAGTCTTTCTTCAAATAAATTTGGGATGATATCCCCTTGATCTTGACCTTTGAAGAGACTTTGGTACTCAAATTCATTACCTTCATTTCCAACAAAAGTGATATCTCCTTGTAAAGATACCCTAAATTTGTGGGGCCATGTGGAATTTAGCATCCAACAAGGGTTTGATTTGAATTGATCCTTGATTTGATAATTGTTGATTTTAAATTGAAGAGATTAAAAATTTAAGATGAAAATTCAATAGATATCTCTCTCACTTGTTTATGTATTTCAAACACAACAATCACGCATACACTTGTCTCTTTTTACCCACTAACACAAATTTTTTGATTTTGAAAGTATGTTGTCACGAGTTTTGCACAAAAAGAAACTTCAAGCACCTACCTAGCTCAAGATTCGATTCATAAACATGGCTCTAAAAATGTGGTCTTGCTATTTTATCAAGGATTTAATATGGATTTCATTCAAAATGGATCCTAAAATTTCATCCCCCAAGTATATTAAGGGGCTTCCCACCACCGGTATATCAAAGTTTTGCGTAATCCGTGAGGACTACTCGAGGAAGTTCAAAAATTTAGTATCCTTTTGTCACACAACCCATTAAGGATGTATGTGCTTTTTTTTATAGTGGGTTGGATTCTTGCGACAAAAGCAAGTGTATCCCACTTTGGGTTGTCCCTCTCACTACTCTTGTTAAGGAAAATTCTCGGGAGGTGAGCCCACTAATGTTCTAGCATGTTCATGTAAAGCAAGGAAAATGAGTTAAGAACTAGTTTTTGGGAATTTGATTCACCAAAAGGTGAAGAGTATATCCCTAACTTTTCCTTAATTTCCAAAACACAATAAACATGGTTCAATTACTAGCCCAATAACTAGAGAGAATTGAGTATTTCTACTCTCTTCTACAAACAAGGGGCTTTGATTTTATGTGCTTGATTTCCTCAACCTTTCTTCTTAATTAAAAAGTTTAACACCTTTGGCATTTTGGTTCACTAGAAGAAGTGAAGAGCATAGGCCTAAATGCTAAACTTTACAAACAAAGATAGGTTGTTTTGTAATTACTAGATTCTCAAAAGCACCAATGCCACAATTTGAGGGAAAATATTCACTAGTTTGAGGCTTACATTTCCTTGTAGCTAACAAAGGCTAGGGGCATTTTTGAGTGATTTTTCCATTTTAAGCTTACCTTGGCTATAGTTCCTTTCCAATGTGCTTTTCCTCCAACAAAGTTAGTCAAAAAAAATAACCACAATGAAGGAAACCAAAAAAAAAAAGAAATTTAAGAAGCAAAGATTAAATTGAATCTAAGGCCTTATATGCAAATTTTGAGAAAAACCTGAATTAAGGTGAGAAAAACCTGAATTAAGTTGAGAAAATCCAATTAGTGAGACAAACTTAGTTTTATACACTTCTACAACTTTAAGATAGTTCTTATAAACCTAATTTTCCTCTTGTGAATCCTCAAGGACTAATTTGATGTGAGCAAAGTTCTCCTTCTTGATTTTCTTAGTCAAAGCCTTGCCTTCTTGGTTAAATTTGCTCTCTATTTTTTTCACTTTTTTGTGATTAGACATCTTGTAGAGCCATGAAAATCATTTTACCACAGTTAGATAATGAGAATTTATAGTTTATGCAAAAGCACTGCCGTAATGCTTAAAAGCGCTACTTAACTGCTTAAAAGTGTTGTTAATTTGATTAAACGCGTTATTTGAAGTTTGACAGTATACTAAAAAACACGGGAAATAACTAGTAAAAGCGTTGCAAAATTTATCAAAGGCAGTAAAAATCAAGTAACAACACTAAGTAAATGCGCAAAAGCGTTCAGTAGTCAGGGAAAAAGCATTGTGAGAAGATAAGACAGAGAACAAAAAGATGCAAGAGCACTGTTATCGATGTAAAGGTGCACAACTTCACCGTGAAAGCACTGAAATAGTGCTCAAAAGCATTGTTTAACTATGAAAAAGTGTCGTTTGAGCTGTCAAAAGTGCTATTTCCTAAAGAACCCAAGAGTTAAACATGCAAAAATTTGACAAAAATGAAAAATTATGAGAGATTAGAAAAGTGAAGCATTCTACCCCACGGTGGGTGCCATTTTATGTACAAGATTTTGTACCTTCATAGAATTAGTATCATACAATAAATCAAATAGAAACTAAATAAACCACAATAAGAAACTCTATTTATCAAATAAAGCACAATTAAGCATCCTATGGCTCTCTATCTAAGAGTGTTAATGTGAAGCTCTCAGCAAGCTACCATTAATGACAGTCCTAGAATGAGAAATGATAAGATAAACAAGCTAATTAATCAATTCCAAATAGAAATGCTCAAATTAACTCTAAATCACCTTTCTAGCTATAAAATGCAAGAGGTTCTATGCAATTCTAAGATGTGTGGTTATGAATTATGATTGATTTTGGTCTTCCTTTTATAGATTTATGCAAGGTTAGGGGGTGTAGTTGTGTTGATCATGATTAAGCTTGAGTTGAGTCTTTGGTTCCACCCTTTCAAGACAATGTAAAGTTTGTGTCCTCAAAGCTTGGGACAAGTAGACAAGATGAGTGGACAAGATGCTCTTTCACTTTGAGTGATTGAGATTGAATTTGGCTTGATCCATGTGAATGCCTTTCTCAAATCCTATTGGTTGATTGAATTCCCTCCCCTTTTGGGTTATTGAGAGAAATTAGGATTTATTAATTGATTTAAATTCATTTGTTTAGCCATGTACCCCTTGAATGGGTTGAATTTGATTTAATTCAAAACTATACAATTAATAGAATTAATTGCACTTTGATTTGATTTCACTTGATTAAAATGCTCTCAATTTTGATATATCTTGAATTAAAGCTTGATTTTAATTTTGATTGGCTAAATGTTTGATCTGATTCAATTACTTTGATCTTGTCCTTGATTTTCTTTGATTTTCCTTGATTTAGTTTGATTTACCTTGATTTATATCTTAATTATCTTTGTCCATTTTCAGGTGATTACAATAAGCATAAACATGTGCATTCATATCATAAATTGTATTTAAAAAGCATGAAAACAAAGCATGTAGAGATAGAATCATATAGATCTGCATATCATGTTAAGAACCAAAAAAATAAGACCAACACATAATGACATCATATAGTGTAAATCTATCAATGAATATCAAGAGTCCATAGTATCATTAAAGTCCATCAAAATATGTAAATTAGAGTCCATCAAGCATAACAAGTATCAATCATAAATAGACATCATCTGATAAAAGAATATGAGTCCAATGTATCGATATAAAAAATAATCATCATAATATACAAAAGAATAGATCAATCATACAACATCAATGGCCAGAACCACCAGCACCATCAGGTGTAATACCCCAAAAATGGGCTATAGGTTCATTAACCTCCCATATCGACACATCGAACAAAATCAACATTGAAGTCCTAACCTAAGGCACATCTAAACATCATCGAATCCTAATTGATTATCCTAAATTCTGCATCTGAGAATATTCCTAGTAATATTCCTAATTTATCTTAATTATCTTTAATTTAATGATTATTTGGTGATAAATCCTATTTATCCTAAAGTTTGATTAATTGAATATTCTAAATATTTAATTAATTAGATTTGATTTTGCCACTTAATTATTTAATTGAAGTTAATTCTATTTATTCCTAAATTGTATTATTTAATTTTGACAATAAATCCAAAATCCTATGAATAATTGATTAAATTCTTATTTAATTAATTAAAGCAAGTTGTCAATTTTTAATAATATTATTTTTGAATAAAAGTTTGAAAAATAATTGATTAATCCATAAATCAATTGTTTTATTTTTCAAAATCAGTTAAGTTGGAAATAAATCACTCTATTATTAAATTAATTCATAAATAAAACATGCACAATCAGAAAAGAAGACAACTACCAATTATCAATTAAATCTAAACTCTATTTTGAGTTAAACTCTGCTTTTACATGTTTTTGTGAGTTAATTATCCTTTATTTAAAAATAACTCAAAAATCAAGTTGAGTTTATTTGAGTGATTTATGGCTTTTTTATTTATGCACCTCCAAAGCCCTGGATTTCTATAAATTAAGGCCTCAGCTCTTCACAAATCATCTCATAATTTTGCAAACTTATGCTAGCGAATTGCTATTTGGAGAATCAAAGCTTCTTTGCGAATCAACCACGTTTTGTGAGATCACTTTTGTTTTCATATCATTTCTTAGCTTAGTTTGCATGTCAATTTTCCATACCATTATTAGCATAGATTCATATCAAGTTTTCATTATCATAATTGCATCTAAAATCCAAAAAAAAAAGATTAATTACCTTGCATTCATTCCATATCCATCTTTTGCATTCAAATCCTTCATTTAGGTGTCGTCAAGGTCATTGATCTCGGTATAATCTGAGAATACATACTCACACCTACTAGAAGGCAGTAAATCATCTGGTTAGTTTAGTTTTTCATTTATTGCATGATTTCAATTTTTGCTAACCTCTAATGTTTTACTGAAGTGTTGTGTCTATAGATCAGGTACAAAATTCACACACACATTTTATGGCACCCACCGTGGGGCCCTAAAATGGGTTTCCCCTCATTTTTGGACAGTTGTTTGGAATCTCGACTGTCGTATGATCTAGTGCCTAGAGTCGTACGAGTTTCTAGACTATCGTCTGGGAGGTAACCCACTGTCGTATGAGTTTTTGTACCAGTGTTCAATTGTCATTTCACTTTTTCAGGTAGTTTGTCAGATTTGGTTTTCAGATTTTGACTAACAGCTAACCCTAACAATTGAAATTCTCTATTTTTGATTATTTTCACTGGTTTTTTATTGGAAAAAGTGCAAGAATTGCTAAAAATAGGTAAGAATCTACTAAGCACATTGTGAGGAATTCAGGTAGCCTTCTTAGCTGATAACATTTTGATTTGGATTAAAATGAACATCTTATGTGTCTAGCTTGAGTGTCTTTCTTTTCCATATCACACATTTCATTTGGGCTCTAAAAATGAACATAGATTTTCTTTCAGCATCTTTGTTACACATAGTAAATAGGCCCTATGAACACTATTTGTGGCTCTTGAGAGAGTGAGTTTCCAGTGAGACTCTTCTCAATGAAGGAACCCTTGTAGGTAGGGAGGATACTAAGGGCATCTCACATTTTTACTAGATCCGTGTGTCTTCAACTTTTAATCAATGCATTCTCTCTCTGGAGAGGTTGATAGATCATAAGGGGTTGACATCATAGATCTTTGTGAGATAATCTTAGTCTTAGTGTGTCGGATTAATCTGTCTGCTTTGTTTTGGTGAAGTGAAAAGGCTAGGGGATTATGCTCTACTTCCTTTTTGGATAGTACTAGAAACCCAGATCCTTGAATTTGATCTAGTCACCCTGTGGTATATCTTGTGAGTCACCTTTAGAGAGGGTTAACCGTAGTGGACATTCCCTTAATTGGGTCAACCACGTTGATAGAACCTCAAGCGGTAATAGCCATTTTCACCGTGGTAGTGACAACCGCTATATAAATGTCCTATTGGAAGAAATCTCCGTAGGTGTGGTCTCTTGTTGGGTTGTCAGATCTCCCTAGCAGCTCTTGAAGATTAAGTTCTTAGACTATGTCAAAACCTCGGTGCGCTTGGATTGGAGTTCACCCTCTTGGATCATAAAAGTTGCAGAGTCAAACAATTACTAAAAACCTTAGTGAGGCCAAATTTTTATTTTCTAGGAATATATGCGTTAATGCAAAACTTTTTGGAACATACACAATTAGCACTTCTAAGGATTAGCACAAATAAGTCACTTGATTGTTCATGCACAAGGTTGCTTTTTCCCTTGTTCATTATTTTCAGACATGCTTGAAATCACTTGCTTCCTATTTTACGTGCTTGCTTATCTATCTGGTTAATGAAAATGAACAAATCTGTTACAATCCTCAAATCTGGACAGTGAAATTTGCAAAGAAACCAAATCTGAAAACTCAAAATTTGCAAAATCTGAAGTAAAATTCTTTTTTGGAGTCTACTTTCATCTCAGTCAGTCAGAGAGTTGTACAAGTTTTTGAAAGAGTCATTTCATTCACCTCTTAGTGTCGTATGATACTAGCTACATTATCGTATGAGTGTTTTTGCCAGTCATTTTCAAAAATCAATTACCTTGTTGTCAACTATCGTATGAGCTTGTCAATTGTCATTTCATGCTATACCCATTGTCGTACGAGCCTACAAAGAGTCATTTGAGAAATTTTGACAAGTTGTCAGAAAGTTGTCAGAACTATCAGAGACCTAGCTTTTCTAGCCCATTTCTAGAATTTGTCAAACAAATCACTATGTCAAGAATAGAACAGAAAATACTGAGAATCCAATCATTTTCCTAAAGTGGCCTTTTGAATCCAATTTAGCCTTTTGTTTAATCGATTTGAGTCTTTATCATCTTGTGTCAAAACCTTGTCATAACTATCAATCTTCAAAACTGACTAAGTGTTGTGATATCTTGTCCACTATCTTTTGGGCATCTACCCATACATCCAGGGCATATTATCCCTCATCTAAGTCATATCTATACTTCAATCAATCAAACCTTGACAAGGTTGCATCATCTAATCATCTTGATTCAATTCATTCTTCAGTTGTCTTCATCTTATTCTTTTGCTTCACCCAAGGTTAATGGTGGAAACTAGAGCTTCCTCTCACAAGAAATCTAGAGAAGCATCCTAGACCTTACCTATTACTGCTACCAAGGGTCCAACTCTTGAACAACTCTACAATTTAGGTCTTTATGAAGACGACGGTCTTGGCAACTTTCGATTAAAAATTGGTTACATACCTCCTCTATCAACTCACGGAGGCAATAAAAAAACTCCTACCATTTCTCAAGAAGGGACAAACTTTGGCTCTCAACGAGCTCAATCTCAACATGGTGTAGATCAGGAACCCACACCTAAAGAAATTGCTTAATATCAAAATGATGATAACTTCAAATGAATGATGAAGCATTTCTTGAAAGAAGACAAAGAGGCATACTTTTTACAATTGGCTCATCAAGGACCTAAACTTCCTCCCAACTTTAATGTTGAAGATATCATTACACATGAGGAAGAAACTCCACTCACAACTATGATAAAATAGATGCATGCCATACAAGTCAAGCTTAATAATCTTGAGAAAGAAAAGGAACCCAAGGAGTTCTCCATGGAGGCCCTATGTCCTTTTCCATTTGACAAATACTTGTACATGCCACCATTCCCAAAAAGAGTGGAGATGCCTAAGTATGATAAGTATGATGGACACTTAGATCCTCAAGATCATGTCAGAGAATTCTATACATAATCTATGGAGTTCATGCATGAACTAACCTATCTGATGTGTCTCTTCCCTCGATCTCTAGGTGGAGCGGCCATTCATTGGCTCCCTAGATTGCTTTCTACTATCAAAAATTTTGAGGATTTGATCAAATTGTTTTATCAAAAATAATCCTACAATATTCAACATCCAGTCACCATGATTGATATCTGTAATCTCAAACAATATCTAGGGGAACCATTCTTGACATTTCTTAAGAGATGGAGGAAGAAGTTCTCTCTATATGCTAGACCTATTCCAGAAATAGAAAAACTAGAAATCTTCATCAATAACCTTGTTCTAGAAATCAATTATCCTCTAAAAATGCAAGATCATACATGTTTTGATAAGATGGTGGACAATGCTATCAAAATAAAAAAAGTGCTTGTGAAAAAAGGAGAAATCACACTTCAAAAAGACAAGTACGAATCAGGATCCAGTTCTAAAGACAAGAATAAAAACTAGAACAAGAATAAAGGCATTGTCACAAATGGTGTTGTTGATACTATCCATGCCCCATCTAAGGCACCAAATTTCAATCTAACTATTGGTACCCAAGCCATAAAAGCTTCAGAACAAAAGGTGCCTAAAGCATCTCAAAAGAAGCCAGAGTATAAAAAGTGGTCCGCTGATAATAAACGAACGTTCACTCCTATTGGAGAATCTTTGGAATCAGCCATGAGAAATCTGCTAGCCAATAACATCATCTCTTTTCCTAAGATCCGACCACCTGATTCTGAGCCTAAACCAAAATGGTTGAGAGAGAACAAATTCTGTGATTTCCATCGAGGTAAAGGTCACAAAAATAATAACTGCTTATGCTTGAAACATACTATTCAAGATCTGATTGATAAGGGAGATATCACCATTGACAATCATAAGAGCAATAATGATCATACAACATTTATAGAACCATTTCCAAAACATGGTCAAGAAGTCTCATCTTCTCAACCTAATATGGGGGCAAAGGTCAATTATGCTTACCCTAGAAATAATGTTGTTATCAATATGGTTGAAACTTGTCTCTCTGAACATTGCAATGTCATCACAATTGTATGAAGAGATAGAGATCATTCTTCAGCTAACACAGTTACTCGATCACAAGCTCAGGCACATCTAAACGGATAAATCCTAGATTCATCGAAAGTCCCTAAGATGCCCTTCAATCTTTCTTTCACTTCCAAATAGAAGGCTGTTTCTAAATCTTCCAATTCTAAAGATACAAGGTCAACATCTTATAGCATTGTCCAACAACTCCAACACACTAATGCAAAAATCTCCATGTTTGAGTTGCTTCGGATATCTCTAGCTCATAGAGCTATTCTAGACAAAGCTTTGCTCAGATCCAATGTTCCTGATGACCTTGATTTAGACAGGTTCCAGACTATGGTTGGACATCTTACATCTCTGAAATATATCTCCTTTTTAGAGGAAGATGACAACTCCTTGAGTCACCCACATAATCAGCCTTTTCATATAGAAGTCTTGATCCAGAACCGTAGAGTCAAATGTGTGTTGATAGATGGGGGCGCTGGCCTAAACATTTGTTCTTATAGCTTGGTTACACAATTGGGATTTTCAGAAATGGATATTGATTCTAGAAAGAAAATAACTATAAAAGCCTATGATGATCAAGAAAGATCTTCTAAAGGCACCATTGTCTTACCTATCAGAGCAGGTCCAGTTATTAGAGATACCATATGTCAAGTCCTTGATCTACCTTTGGCTTACAACATTCTTCTAGGAAGACCGTGGATACATGAAATGCAAGCTATTCCTTCTACATTTCACCAATGTTTGAAATTTCCTTATGGAGGAGTAGAGGTCACTATTCCAGTAGACATATCCACCACTTGTAATACATTGAAGGAAAGTGTGGATAAACTTGTGCCCAATAATAGAGAATCTTTTGTTAAGTACACAAAAGAAGCATCCACTTCTAAAATGGAAGATATTGCCGAAGATGTCCATATCAAAGAAAATAGTATGGGAGAATATACTATAGAGCCAGTCTTATCTTTAACGTCTCTCCCTATTTCACCTAAGTCTTATGGGCAATCTTTGAAACAGTCCAAGCCCGAACCTAAGGAACCTCTTGAAGCATATAAATTTTTTTTTGTGATAGAACAAGTATCTAAGAAAGAGTTTGAAGAGGATGAAGCTGTGCTATCATGGCTATACAAAGATGAATCTGAATCCCACAATGTTCAAACTAGCAACTCTACAGCACCATAGATCCCTTCTAAGTCATACGGTCCAAGAAATAAATTGAAAGCTAAGATGGGATATCCAGGTCAAGCACCTCTAGGAGTCAGAGGAAAAGGTCTTGTGACACCTATTTCACATATGGGTAGGGAAAATAAGAATACTGTTGGCCTAGGCTTTAAGAAGAAACCCTATCACCTCAAAGGAAATTGTTCTCATGTCATAGAACAACTTGCACTAGGAGAACCCCTTCTCAAGAAGGATGAAACATAATCCTCAGATAATGATTCAGATAGCTCAGAGCTCATCCCCTATGAACATTTTCCTTAAGAAATAAAAGACCTTATTGAGGCAGAAGATGATCCTATCAGAAGAATCAATGTAGTAGAAACACAAGAACCTACTGTAAAGCAAGAGATAGTTGCCACACAAGAACCAGCTAATCTTGAAGCTAATCAAATGGACCAAGAAGAAGGTGGTAGTTATTTTGAGATAGATTCCCATGAGTATGAATACAAATCCGAACCTGAGGGTAACCCTTCTTGGGGTATTCACCCTGAATTTACTCATGTTCTAAGATTTCCTAGAGATCCTGAAGTAGAAGATGAATCTAATGACTATGAATGGGGAGTCATTCCAGAGCTAGATGAGCTTATCATAGAGAAACATGTTGATGTTATTCACCAATATGCACCTAATCCCAACGTAAGTTTAGAGTGAAATGATGAACCTATCGAGTCTAATCCACCTATGGCTGAATTGGATTCCCACAATGACATTGAGCCTATTCACAAATTGAATGTCTTAAGTTTTAATATCACCTTTGAACTCAAGTGTCGAGTTAGGACCAATGATGACAGATCCATATCTGTAAACACTATCTCCCAATCTTTCCCCACTTTGAATATCCAATATCCAGAACTTATTGATCAAACCTCCATAAATCTAAGCCATGGTATTTATACCTTCCCAAATGAATATGCCCTTGCTTGCTACCTCAATGTAGTTGAGCCTATGAGTACTTCCATCAGTGAACTGAGCATTAGCATGACGAAGTCGGACATCAAATATCTTAGTTAGAAAAATAAGACTAAGAATAAAAAGAAAAGGAGTTCTGAGGGTGAAAACCACTTTGTGGCAGTCTCAGAACCTACAAAAGTAAAAAGAAAAGACATATCCAAAGGTGAAAACCTCTCTGAGGCACCTAAGGATGAGATATTTGATGTGCTTCAGAGTCATTTATAGGACAGATCTCTAGTTCTAATTGAGCCCACTCAATCTATCAATTTGGGAACAACAGAAGAACCGCAGTTGATTCATGTAGCACAATCTTTATCAAAAGAAGAGAAGAAAAAGTTTACAACATTCCTAATAGAGAAGAAAATCAACTTTGCATGGAAATATTCAGATATGCCAGGATTGGATCCTAATCTTATAATGCATCATTTATCTATAGCTCCAAATGTCAAACTTGTTAAACAAAAGTTTTGAAAGATGCATCCTCATGTTGCACTCTTGGTAAAAGCTGAATTAGAGAAGCTACTAAAAGTCAGGTTCATCCGTGTTATAGACTATGCTGAATGGATCTCTAATATTGTACCTATTTCTAAACTAGATGGTTCAATTAGAGTGTGCACAGACTTTAGAGATGTGAATAGAGCATGCCCTAAGGATGATTTTCCACTACCTAACATTCATATGATAGTGGACATGACTGCGGGTTTCGAGATGTATTCCTTAATGAATGGTTTCTCTGGATATAACCAAATAAAAATTGCTCTAGAGGATCAAGAGAAAATTGCTTTCACATGTGCATGGGGTACCTTCTATTGGAATGTCATGCCATTTAGGCTCAAAAATGTTGGTGCTACATATCAAAGAGCAATGACATCTATTTTTCATGACATGATGCATCAAACTATGGAAGATTATGTTGATGATACTTTAGCAAAATCTATGATTAGAACTGAACATCTAAAGGACTTGAGCATGATCCTAGACAGAATGGAAAAGTTTAGTCTCTGACTAAATCCTAAGAAGTGTGCTTTTGTTGTCACTTCTGGAAAGCTCTTAGGATACATAGTTTCAAAGAAGGGCATTGAAGTTGATCCAACTAAAGTCAAGGCTATAATAGAGATGCAACCTCCCAAGAATATCAATCAAATGAGAACCTTACAAGGGAGAGTACAGTCTATCAGAAGATTCATATCACAGGTTGTTGATATATCACAACCTTTTACAAAAACATTACATAAAGGTATGACCTTTGCATGGAATGGAGAATGTGAAAATAACTTTGACCATATCAAGAAATATCTATAAAATCCACCTATCTTGATGCCTCCTATTCATGGGAAGCCTTTGATCTTATATGTCTCCGCTACAGATACATCACTGGGGCCATTGTTTGCACAACATGATGAGAACAAAAAGGAAAGAGCTATATACTATATCAGTAGAACATTGGTTGCATATGAAAAGAACTATTCAATGATTGAGAAAGCTTGTCTAGTGGCGATCTTTGCATCATAGAAACTGAGACACTACATGTTAGCTCATACCACACATTTGGTAGCTAAAATTGATCCACTCAAATACCTACTAAGAAAAGATACCCTCATAGGTAGATTAGCTAAATGGGTCATGCTCTTAAGTGAATTTGACATTGAATATGTGGAAAGAAAAGCTATCAAAGGATAGGTTATTGCTGATCAATTACCAGATGCACCTATGATTGATGATACACCAATGCAAATGGAATTTCCATATTCCTCTATCATGACTCTTTCTTCTAGAGAATGGCAGTTATTCTTTGATGGCTCCTATACACAAAATGGATTTGGAGTAGGCATATTGTTCATAACTCCTCAAGGATACTCAATTCCAAAAGCATTCAGGTTAAAGTTTCCTTGCACAAACAATATTGTAGAAGATGAAGCCCTTTTAAATGACATTAAAATAGTGATTGAGTGGAGGGTAACAGAACTACACATTCATGGAGACTCACAACTTGTTATCCATCAAGTCAATGATGTGTACCAAACTAAAGATGAAAAGCTCATTCCTTACAAGAAAATGGTAGATGATCTAAAGAAGTACTTCATAACTATCACATTTGAGCAAATACCTAGAACAGAGAACAAGGCTGCCGATGCAATGGCAACATTATCTACTCTCTTACAATAGCCCGAAAATGAGCAACGCTACGAGTTCCTAGTGGAAGCACTATCTTATCTTGCATATGACTCCCCCGAAACCCGCATGATTTGCACTATTGTTGGTCATGATTCATCCCGATATAAAAACCTTTTCTCCTATCTCCAAGACCAAATCATTCTTGATTCATTTAACTGATTTAAGAAATGAAACCTTATCTACACTGCATCCCGATATGTCATCATTGGTAATGATTTGTACAAGTGAGGTCTAGATGGTATGCTACTTAGATGTTTAGAACAGGAAGAGTCTCAACATGCATTGGAAGAAGTCCACAAAGGTATATGTGGGTCACATTGGAATGGTTTAACACTAGCTCAAAAAATTATTAGGGTGGGGTACTATTGGCCTGATATGGAAAAAGAGGCTATCAAATTTGCTAAAAATTGTCAAAAGTGTCAAGTTCATGGCAACTTGATTCATGCTCCAGGGAGAGATTTGATTCCCTTTACTACACAATGACCTTTTCAACAATGGGCATTTGATCTTATAGGGTCCATTCATCCTCATTCTTCTAATGGACATACCCATATAATCATAGCTACAAATTATTTTACAAAATGAGTAGAAGCAGTCCCTTTGACACAAGGAACTAGAAAGCAAATATCTATGTTCATATGAACTATATCATATGCAGATATTGGATACCTCATTCCATAATCACAGATAATAGTGGGAAATTCAAGAACAAAGACCTAGATGATCTATGTGCCAAATTCAAGATCACATAACACTGGTCTTCTATCTACTATCCCCAAGGGAATGGACAAGCAGAGGCTTCTAACAAGAATCTATTGAAAATCTTGCACCGTACAGTTAATAAAACAGGAAGAGACTGGCATCTCATGATCAATCCATCTCTTTGGGCCTACAGGAAAAGTATCAGAACACCCATTGGGGCTACACCTTTTGCTTTAGTTTATGGGTCTGAAGTGGTACTACCTATTGAGGTTGAAATCCCATCACTAAGAATCAAAATGCATGGTCTAGTAACTGATGATGACTACAAAGTGTCTAGGTTGCAAGAACTTGAACTACTAGATGAGCACAGACAAGAAGCATATGATCATCTCAGAGTATATCAGAAGAGAATGTCTAGAGGTTACAACAAGAAAGTCAGACACAGAGAATTTCAGGTTGGTGATCTAGTCTTGAGAGAGAATCCTAAAAATCAATCACATCAAGAACGCAAGAGGAAGCTTGAACCCAATTGGCTAGGTCCCTTTGTAATCACTGCTACTTTTGGCTCTGGTGCCTATCAACTCTCAATGATTGAAGGAGAATAGCTCTGAGGACCAATCAACGTTCTCCATCTGAAGAAATTATATGCCTAAGGTATTCAGTACATGGTAAAATTTCTTGAAAAAATCTTAAAAATTGGAAAAAGTCCTGAAAAAATGAACATCTTGGTGAAAACCTAGCAATAGGCGCCTTGATGATTCACAAAAAAAGTAAAAATATCAAAAGTACAAAAAAATTGAAAAAATGAAAAAATACAAAAAAATGAGAAAAAGAAAAAAGTGCCTTGGTGAAAACTTGGAAACAGGTGCCTTGGTAGCAAAAATAGAATCTCTGCCAAGATGGTGAAAACCTGGCAAACGGGTGCCACTTGTTTCAAAACACTCCATCTATCAGTGCAATCTTGGTCTTTCCGAGCTTTTAGTCTTGCTTTAGTTTGTACATATCTCCCGGTTTGTTTCTACATTATTGTTTTCAATAAGTCGGTCTGTACACCAATCAACTCAAGCGTCTGTATCCTATCAATGTTGAAACTTGGGGGCAATCAATGTCATATCCTATGACCTCCAATGTATCTAAGATGTATCATATCTAGTCAGAGTCCTTTGAAGCTTCATTTGAGTCAGTCAGTCTTTGTTGTCTCCAGAAAGGATTTTGCATCTACAACAACGCAATCAAACATCAACACAAACTGAAAACAATCTATGCTTTTTACATGCTTTATCCTCCTTGTATGCTTACTGATTCACATTGAGATTTCTTACATATTGTGTCCCTTCGAGCTCTTCAATGATGTCCTTTACAGGATTTAGAGAGTTATGACTAGGGGCATAATCTTTTCTTTATTTTCTACTTGTATGTGAAACTCTAACAACTTTGAAAATTTTGGATTGAAATGGTGTCCAACTATATGAGCCTCTATCTTGAATTGGATGGCCATGTGTACCTCAACCATTGATACCTAGAAAATTCAAGGAAGTTTGATCTAACTATTATCTTTTTGAGTGAGTTCTTTCTCTTACTGTGAAACGTGATCTTGCCTAAGGATGTGAATAATAAAGGGTCACTATGGGTAATTCACATTGGATTTAGAATGATCTCTTGATTGTTTGATGTGTTTGTAATGCAAGGTGTATTTAGGTCATCACGATGCTTATGTTTTGATGCTTATAAAAATTGTTATATCAAAATGGACATGATATTCAGGTCATCCTAGCGTTTGTGCCTTGGTGCTTATATTTAATCCGACATTTCAAAAATAAAATCAATATTCATATGCCCATGGTTACATAATCAGTGGGTGTTGTATTGATTCCTACACATACAAATCGATATTCATATTTCTATGGTTTCATAACTAGTTGGCATTGTATTGATTTATCCGGTTACCTAAAAATTCAATGATGAGAATGACCGACACATGATCAGTGTCTAGGTCCTAGGTCTTAGGTTGCATTTCATTTTGCACTTTTCATGATCTCACAATGGCTAAATGAACTTCAATGCTTAAACAATTCTTCAAATCTAAGAAGAGCTAAATCTCACATGAAGGTTCCTCCAACAAAATAGCAAGTAGAATCCTTTTCAGGATCAAAATCAAAATCTGAGATCATTTATATTATTAACTACTTGTATAATCAACCTTCAATCATCAAAGAAATCTAGAATTCAACTTAACTGATTATCTTACATCAAACTATCAAAATTTCAACTTGGTTCACTATGGTCAACTCATGGTTTCACCTAGTCAAACTTGGTCTTCTGGACCTCCAAATGATGCAGAATGCATTTTCGAGCGTGTTTACCCACTTCTCAAATCAATTAACATGCTTCTAAACTACCAACACTGACTTTTCTTGTCAGATTTCAATTTTAATCCTGAAGGGGGCATGGTATTGCATATCATTCAAAGTCTATAATCTAAATCTAAAATTATATCTTTCCTCAGTAATCAAGACAACAACCACATCTAATTGTTGATTCATCAAAAGACCTCATCGCTCAGGGAAAATCAATCATCACTTGGGGCATATCAGATTCATCGAGATCCATATCAATTTGATATTCTCCTAATCTTGTAAACTGTATCAGTTTTTCATAACCATCAGTTCATTAGTGTTATTTCCTTGGTTCTTCAGTAACTGAAGGGTTCAGATGTGATACTAATGTGATTCATACAAGGACAATCAAGTTTGGAATCGGTCACTCACTTCTTCGCAATCATAAGGTTCAGAATCAGGCGTTTTGACACTTTTGTTTCATTGGTTCATTGTTGCTATAGTGAACATTATCTTTGGTCATTTAGGACCTATTATCTTCATATCAAAACTTTCAATCAACTTCTATTTCATATCAATTTCAATCTCAAACATCAGTTTCAACATCATACACAGACTGTCTTTGAACCACTGCGCTTCACACAACAATTCAAAGAGGAGCAAAATGTAATACCCCAAAAATGGGCTATAGGTTCATTAACCTCCCATATTGACACATCGAATGAAATCGACATCGAAGTCCTAACCTAAGGCACATCTAAACATCATTGAATCCTAATTGATTATCCTAAATTCTGCATCTAGGAATATTCCTAGTAATATTCCTAATTTATCTTAATTATCTTTAATTTAATGATTATTTGGCGATAAATCCTATTTATCCTAAAGTTTGATTAATTGAATATTCTAAATATTTAATTAATTAGATTTGATTTTGCCACTTAATTATTTAATTGAAGTTAATTCTATTTATTCCTAAATTGTATTATTTAATTTTGACAATAAATCCAAAATCCTATGAATAATTGATTAAATTCTTATTTAATTAATTAAAGCAAGTTGTCAATTTTTAATAACATTGTTTTTGAATAAAAGTTTGAAAAATAATTGATTAATCCATAAATCAATTGTTTTATTTTTCAAAATCAGTTAAGTTGGAAATAAATCACTCTATTATTAAATTAATTCATAAATAAAACATGCACAATCAGAAAAGAAGACAACTACCAATTATCAATTAAATCTAAACTCTATTTTGAGTTAAACTCTGCTTTTGCATGTTTTTGTGAGTTAATTATCCTTTATTTAAAAATAACTCAAAAATCAAGTTGAGTTTATTTGAGTGATTTATGGCTTTTTTATTCATGCACCTCCAAAGCCTTGGATTTCTATAAATTAAGGCCTCAGCTCTTCACAAATCATCTCATAATTTTGCAAACTTATGTTGGTGAATTGCTATCTAGAGAATCAAAGCTTCTTTGTGAATCAACCACATTTTGTGAGATCACTTTTGTTTTCATATCATTTCTTAGCTTAGTTTGCATGCCAGTTTTCCATATCATTATTAGCATAGATTCATATCAAGTTTTCATTATCATAATTGCATCTAAAATCCAAAAAAAATAGATTAATTACCTTGCATTCATTCCATATCCATATTTTGCATTCAAATCCTTCGTTTAGGTGTCATCAAGGTCACTGATCTCGGTATAATCTGAGAATACATACTCACACCTACTAGAAGGCAATAAATCACCTGGTTAGTTTAGTTTTTCATTTATTGCATGATTTCAATTTTTGCTAACCTCTAATGTTTTACTGAAGTGTTGTGTCTACAGATCAGGTACAAAATTCACACACACATCAGGACCCCGACTCAAGCTCTCCTAAGGCCCATGTTGATTCATGGAAGCCATAAAGGTCTGCATCATATAGCCCAACTTAGTGACTTGCTACCTAATCTATGAAGCCTCAGACTGTAAAGAATGAACATCAGAAGCTAACGTTGGAGCCTCTATAGGAGAAGCCTGTGCAAGAGCCTATGCATGAAGAGCCTATGGTGGATCCATAGAAGAAGATGGAATCGAAGGAGACGGAAGAACCAATGAAGATGGAAGAGATGAAGATGATGGAATCTAAGAAGGAATAGGACCCTATGGAGAAGGAGGTGTTGGAGGTGCATGTGCCTGATCCATAAGATTCTGTGCCACCTGTGCATCAACATTAGCCACAACCTATACACCAACCTTCCTATACACCTGCACTCTATGCTGACTCCATCTAGCCAGTCTATCAACCCCAACTTGATGGAGTTCTCTAAATAGACCACCCCTCACCCTCACCCGACCACCCCTCGTTCGCACACCGCCTCTAATAGGAATAGGAGAAGAAATAATGACATGATTGATAGCCCTACATCCTCATCTAGCTTGACCTGCCTGTCATCCCTAATGAACCCGTCTCCTACCACAATCACCATCACCATCTCCACCATCATCATCTGACTCCTCCTCAATCCCAGGCACTAGCTTGGTTGGATCTGTGAATCTAGAAAAAGGGTTTTGAATGAACCACTGAGTATAATCATTGATCATGTCAGTGTCAACAATGTGATCTCTCATATCTCATTCAAGATGGGGCAGCTATAGTACCTCATCCTATGTTGTCCTATAATCAATCTGAGGACCCCAAAGGGATCTCTCAACCTGTACCTGAGCATAAAGGGCTAGCCCCTGAGGCATCCCCTGTATTTAGCCAAACTGGCATACAACTCTGAGAAATTAGAATCACTCTATAATCAAGGGCATCCACCCTATCATCCATCAAGACATGCACATATATGGAAGCTCATCTGCATCCTCAGGCCATGGCTCACAACTAATGTATGGTCTCCAGACCACCTGATCAATATTGTCAATAATATGTTGACAATAATCTAACTTGTCCAAGTGGGCCTACACAACCATCCCCTCGTACATCTAAGCTAAAGGCCAACTTGCATCTCGATGAAGAATTGAAATAGGATGAGTAATGAGAATATGGTCCTAGGTCCATAACTAAAGTAAGACTATTCTAGCAGAGAAAGTAGCCTCGAGATGATATACCACATCATGTAGCTCATGATACAACTGAGCTAGCACATAGGAGCCCCAATCAAACCTATAAGGATGTGCTCTCATATCCTCGAGAATATAGCCCCAACCAATGGAAAAACCATGACCCTGTCGATTAGGAACCAAAAAGCCACCAAAAAGTGCACCAAAAATAGCAGGAAGCACAAGGAAAGAAGGAAACTAAGTCCACTGAATGCTCTCATCTTTGATAGTGGGATCTACAAAGAGGAGTCTGCATATAGTCCCATCAGAGACTTGATCATAATATATAAGCTCCCCATGCGTATGGATGCATGACAACTGATACACATCCTCAGGAGTGATCATCATCTCTCCCATCGACAAGTGAAAATTATTATGGTCAGAGTTTCAACGCTCTACCATAGCAGTGAGAAGACTTCAATACATGAGGAATCAAGAGAGAGAGAAGGAAATATAACCTGCATCGGCCTATGACTCGGCACTCAGGTCCGTTCAAATCATCAATCATATCGAAAGGTAAAGGATAAAGACCTCACACACCTAGCTTCCAAAGCTGAGCCTGCAAAATAATGTTTAAACACATCAAATATCAAAATCATCACATATTGGATCATCTTAAGTCAATCAAACAATCAAACCATAATCAATTTTCCTGATTCTATTCAGAGAAGATAGAAAATTTATCATTATCCATCATCTAAATCAAGATTGACCATCAAACATTCAATATCAAAATGACTGGAATTGACATCACACAACTCGCTATCAACAGGACTCTAAAACCTAAGCTAATTGATACATTGATGACAACAAATGGATCAGAAAACTGACTCAGAGGCTTGCAAATTTGACCAAACAGGGTATACATGCTATTTCAATACTTAAAAGTGCTAAAAATCACACGTGCCACTTAAAACATCAAAAGTGTAGTCAAAAGTATCATATGTGCTACAAAAAAGTGTACGCACTGCAGGAAACCCTTGCACGCATTACTAAAAATCTTAAAAGCACAATAAAAAGTGAAAGTGCTACAAAAAATGGTGAAAGTGAAACGTGCCCTAGTTCTAGTGTTTGTAAACGCTACTAAAAAGTTTAAACATGCTACTAAAAATTTTAAACGCACTACAAAAAACTACGGATGTGCAACAAGAAATGTGTACACACTGTTAAAATGATTGTATGTGCTATTAAAATAAAAAATAAAAAATAAAATAGGGTTTTTAATAGAAAAATCCAAAATTTTCAAATTTAAATGCTAAAATTAGAAAAAAGAGGTTGTCAGAGTACATACCGGAAGTCCGTAGCCAAGTGGACGCTGATATCGGTAGCCTCGCTTGAACCAATGCTCTCGAATCAGGATCACCATTGTAAAATGCTCAAAAGGGTCAGAGTGAAAAATTCAAAAGGGAAGGTGAAAATGAATAGTAAAAATGACCTTTTACTCTTTTATGTAGCCCATTTTGACCTAAAAGCAGCGTAGTTTAGTAGAAAATGGTTAGGAGCCCAATGTAAACATCTATTCTACCGAATCAGGGGCATTTATCATCACAAGATCACAAATACTTTATTAGAAATGAAATCAAAATTTACTCATAATGAACTATTTTTCAAACACTAATTGATCAAAAATGCAATATCTTTCACCGGGATCAAATTTCATTTCATTTCTGAGGGGGCATACACTTTGACAATCAGGATGGCATCATAATCATCAAATTAGGAGCATGACATCAAATTAAGGCTAAATCTTTCATCAATTTTTTTTCAGTTATCAATCAAGTGTGGCATCAAACATGAAATCGAATCAAATCAGGCATCATATTGGCAACCTATCATCAAAATGACCATCAAGAACTTTAAATCAATCAGAATGACATCAAATTTATCATCAAAATCTACATCTTTTATCAAATATCAAATCAAGCATCAATCTAATCAGGACTTCGCATCAAAACGATCAAGGCATTCTTTGAACTAATACGCTTCACACATTTATTCAAAGAGGGGCATTTGTAATCACCTAAAAATGGACAAGATTAATTTAAGTGAGCAACCAAGGCAAAATCAAGGCAATAAAATCAAATCAAGCTAAAATCAAAGAAAAATTACAATCAAGCCATAATCCAAATTTAATTGAAAATCAAAAGCCACTAAATCAATATAAATCAAATAAATCATGATAAACCAATAAATTGTGCAATTGATCTAATTAATTGTATAGTTCAATTTATATCAAATCAACCCATTTTTAAGTGGTACACATGGCTAAACAAATTAAATGAATTCAATTATTAAATCCTTATTTTCCTCAACACCAAATAGGAGGAAAATGCATCAACCAATAGGATTTAAGGATTGGACTCACATGGATCAAGCTCAAAATGAATCTCAATCACACATAATGTGAGAGCATCTTGGCCACCCATTTCGTATCTTTGTCCCAAGCTTTGAGGACAATCCACATAAATTATCTCCAAAGTTGGAGCCATGGACTTAACCCTAATCCAACCATGATAAACTCAACTCTACCCCCTACCCTTGCCAAAAATCTATAAAAGAAAGGCATAAATTACTCAATTATCATCCACAAATCTGAGAATAGCATCAAACCTCTTGCAATTTTGAGCTAGAAAGGAAAATTTAGTACTAATTAAGGCTTAATTCACTTTGCAATTGAACGTTTAGTTTGTTTATCATTCAATTCTTGTTTTAGAGTTGTCATTAATGGAAGGTTTCTGATAGCTTTGCATTAGAAAATCTAAATAGAGGTCCATAGAGTAATTAATTGTCCTTTATTTTCTTAAATAGCTTACTCTTTGTGGTAGTTTAGTTATTATTTTCATTTATTTGCAATACTAACCCTATGAAGGTTCTTTTTATAGCACACAAGCCCTAAGAACTACCTAAGAAAATCCATCTTCTTCTTCATCTCTAGAGCAGTTGCCTCTAATTCTACCTTCTCAAGCTCCTTGGCTAAGATTTTGTTCTCTCTCTTAGCCCTCTAAAGATCAATATCCAATTTGGACATCTAATTCATTGGAACCGTGTCATTCCGAGGTTCATTTATCAAAATTCTTGTTGTCACCTACTTTCCTTTATCCTTAGGTTTTTTAGTGTCAAAAACTTGATGGATGATAGGTTCTTCCTCATTTTTCTTAGGTGCTGCAACATAATTTATTGCTTCCAGGTCCAACAATTGTCTTCTTAACTGATCAGATATAATTTGAGCTTGTCTTATCTCATCTTATTTTTCTTTTTCTTTTTCTTTTTCTCTTTGTCATCTAATAGCAATTTTCTTCTGGATTCTTCTCTCTGAATCATAAACTTCTTTAAAAATATCTTCAAAATCTGGGAGAGTGGTTTCATATTCTGAAGTTTCAATGTGAAATCTATCTTGTTTGCCTCTTGGGACATAAGGTGTCTCTGAGGGTGAGGAACTTGGAGCATGAGGGGAATTCCTATCCTCTCCAGCTCTACACTTTCTTCTTGACCTCCTACTATGTCCTTGAGATTCATTATGGATGTCCTTCTTATTTTGATGTGGTCCATCCTCTCCTTTCTCATAAGGAGAATAGTAATCTTCATACATACCCAATCCTATGTCCATAGACTCTACATATTATGATGTATTTCATTCTTTGATGGGTTGGATTGGGTCCTCTTCTTTGGTGTTATTCTTTTGTCTCCAAGTCTGAGATACATTCTTATCATTCTTTTCTTTCCTTGGTTGACCAACTCTAGAGGTACTTGGAAGCTCACCTTCTAATTTATCTTCAAGATGATCCATCCTTCAGGATCTGGTATTTCTATGACTCATATTGACAAATTGTATGTAAAATAATGTTAATTACTCAATACTATTGTAGATATTTCTTTGAGTCACCACCCAACGTAGGTTGGGAAATATAACACTGGTTCTTAGTAATATTCAAATACTGTGATAAGGAAAATTGTTAGAAAGTAAAGACCACCAAGATAACTGAGGAGGGGGGGGGGGGGGGGTGAATCAGTTATCTGATAATTAAACCATTTATCATTATTAACTTCAATATCAACTTCAACAGCTTTAAACCATATAACTAATGTAGTAACCAACCATAGAAAGATAATCATACATAATGACACAAGATATGTTAACTAGGGATCCTCTTGATCAAAGAGTAAACCCCGGTGGGAATGATGCCCACAAAAATGATGCACTAATATGAAAGTTCCTTATTAGAGAATGGACCCTGTTAGGAGTCTTATGAGATACATTTAGTACATATGAATCTCTGTTAGGAGATTTTGAATCCCTGTTAAAAGATTCTAACCCTGTTAGGAGTTATGGAAGATAGAAGGACCCACTGCCCAAACAGCTTCAAGGCAAGATCTCTAAACTCACTGTCCAACAGATCTTAGGATTATTGAATAGAATAATATGAAAATTTTTACCTCCTTCATGCTGTACCAAAATCACACTCTCTGCTACACAAGATCACAAATCCACATCTTTGTACTTCTCAAGTCTTCCTTCATCACTGAATTAGATCTACTCTTCACTTCATGCATATATTCGCATCACAAATTTCACAATTTCATATCACAACTATTTCAATCCACACATAACAAGGAAAAAATTCCTTCCTTTATACCACACTCAAATAATTACAAATGAGTCAGCATGCAAATACAAAATAATAATTTCAACACGCTACATCAAAACTACATAAAACTGTCGGCTTCCAGATACAATAACTTTCCAATCATGTGATCTCTAAGTTTGTGCTATGAACCACATCACCACCAATGAGTCTCAAAATTCCCTTTAACTGCACAAAATTAGATTCCATCCCAGTTAGGAGATATCCTCTGATTACCAAAAACTGCTACACAGGAATACTGCCAGAATACTGTTTCCACCAAAATGCTTATAACTTTCATGAATAAATGAGTTTCTTTTTTCTCTCTTAACCATAGGCTAATAACACAAGAAAGAACATACCATCAAATATGCATAACTCAATTTGCAATATAACATGTGTGCAAAACAAAACTGTGCCTACCTTTCTGCTAAACTCCAAAATATTACTATGTTGACATCAATGACAATCATAGTCATGAATGCAACAACCACTGCTATAGAATGACTGCCAAAGGCTTCAACATTCATTCCTAACAATCTCCCCCATTGGCATTGATGGCAACATAGATGAAAAACATCCAATGTTCCAAAAATCCAATTACTGCTGCTCAACTGCATTGCTGCTCATCATCAATCAAATCTTACTTCGTTATCCTATTCAATCTCTCCAACAAATGTAGTTCCTCAATGTTTTTAATGATTCTCTCCCCCATTGACATCAATGACATAAATTCTATCACTACGTCAAACAATAGCTCAATGTCAAAAGACACTATTCAGAAAATACATTCACAAGAGTCCTCAATGACTCAGCTTAGATACACATACTCCCCCATAGAGGAAGTACCAACATCCAATCCAAAAAATAGATAGGGCCATAAACCACTGGATGGATGCAACCAACTGCATCATTACTCAAAAGTAGGCTGGGGCATAACCCCAAGCATACCTCTCAGATACTCAAATGTATCCTTAGGCAAAGGCTTAGTAAATATATCTACTATCTGCTCCTTTTTGCTTATGTACTCCAATCTGACTTCTTTATCGGCAACTTTCTCTCTTACAACATGATACTTGATCTCTATATGCTTTGTTTTAGAATGTAAAATCAGATTCTTAGACATACTAATTGTACTTGTATTGTCACAATATATGACAATAGGCTCATCAAACTTGATTCCAATGTCCATCAACATCTGCTTCATCCAAATTATCTGATTACAATTGTTTGCTGTTGCTACATATTCTACTTCTGCTATACTCTGTGAGATATAATTTTTCTTTTTGCTCAACCAAGAAACTAATCTACCTCCAAGAAAAAAGGCTCCACCACTGGTGCTTTTCTTATCATCAACACTGCCTCCCCAATCAACATCAGTATATGCACATAGGGTAAAATCATCAGAATTTTCATACCACAGTCCATAGTCCATTGTGCCTCTAAGATATCTCAATATCCTTTTTACTACTGCATAATGAGACTCTCTAGGTTCAGCTTGAAATCTTGCTACCATTCCAACCGAATCTTGTATATTTGGTCTAGTGTGTGTCAAGTATTGAAATCCACCAATCATAGATCTATATTTCTTTTGCTCAACTTCTGGTGTCTCATCTTTACTAGATAGTTTATGTCTTGTAACCATAGGTGTTCCAATTGGTTTACAATTCTCCATACAAAATCTTTTCAACAAATCATTCAAGTACTTTGTCTGACTTACAAAGATACCATCTTTGTTTTGTGTTATCTGTAATCCCAAAAAGTATTTCATTTCTCCAATCATACTCATTTCAAATTTTGTCTTCATTTCATCAGCAAATTTGTCACTAGCTTCATCTTCTCCTCCAAAAATAATGTCATCAACAAAAATAACCAAAACTAACAATCCATTCTCAATTTATTTTATGTATAAGTTGCTATCAACTGTTCCTTTTGTAAATCCCAATTTTAACAAATACTTATCTAATCTAGCATACCAAGTCCTAGGTGCTTGCTTTAGTCCATACAATGCTTTCTTTAGTTTACATACCATGTCTCCTTCTTGAGTCAAAGGAAAACTGTCAGGTTGCTCAATGTAGACTTCTTCTAATTCACCATTCAGAAATGCTGACTTCACATCGATCTGATACACTTTGAATTTCTTAAATGCTGCATAAGCCAAAAATATCCTTATTGCTTCAAGTCTTGCCACAGGGGAAAAAGTCTCTTCATAGTCAATTCCTTCTTGCTGTGAGTATCCCTTACATACCAATCTTGCTTTGTTTCTAATTACTTCTCCTTGTTCATTCATCTTGTTCCTGAATACCCATTTAGTTCCAATCACATTTTTGTCTTTAGGTCTAGGGACCAATTCCCATGTCTTGTTCTTTTCAATCTGATCCAATTCTTCTTTCCTAGCTTTAATCCAATGTTCATCTTCACAAGCTTCATTAGTAGACTTAGGTTCAATTTGAGAAATTAAACATAAATGTACCTTCTTTCTAGTCATAACTCCTCTGTCCAAACTTCCAATAACTTTCTCAACAGGATGATGTCTTGATATATACTTGTTAGGTGTCATAGTCATTGATCTTTCTTCAACTGTAGATTCTTCTCTATTTTCTTCAGCATGACTTTTATTCAACAATTCACTGTCAGTCTCAAAAAATTGTTCAGTAGTTTCAATGTTAGGCTGAGGGTTAGTTCCTTCATCAGATTCATAATCAAGCATTCTTTCCTGAATTTTAAACTTCTCATCAACTTTTACATTTGCACTTTCAACAATAGTTTTAGTTCTCTTATTGTAACATCTATATGCTTTTCTTTTCAAAGAATATCCAAGAAAAATTCCTTCATCACTTCTAGGATCAAACTTTCCTATATCATCATCTCTCTTAATATAACATTTGCTTCCAAAAATTATAAAATACTTAACTGAGGGTGGATGTCCAAACCATAATTCATAAGGTGTCTTGTTTGTGTTTTCTTTGATCTGTACTCTGTTCATTGTATATACTGCTGTATTCACTGCTTCTCTCCAAAATGTCTTTGCCAAATCACCTTCAAATAACATAGCTCTAGCTACTTCAGTCACTGATCTGTTCCTTCTTTCTGCAATACCATTTTGTTCAGGTGTTCTACGGGCTGATAATTGTCTCTTAATACCATTTACTTCACAAAAAGTGTTAAACTCTTTAGATGTAAATTCTCCACCTCTATCGGATCTCAAACATTTAATCCTCATTCTTTATTCATTCTCAACTTTATTCTTCATGAACTTAAACTTATCAAATGCTTCATATTTTTCTTTCAAAAATGTAATTTACATCATTCTTGTAAAATCATCAACAAGAATCATAAAATACCTTTCTCCATAGAATCCTCTAGTCCTAGTAGGACCGCTCAAGTCTGTATGAACAATCTCCAACTTTTCTGTAGATGTGAACTTCTTGCTAGGAAATGAACTCCTTTTCTGCTTAGCCATCACACATTCCTTGCGAATCATGTTAGTAGGCTTCATAATCTTAGGTAAGTCTCTTACTGCAAGTGTAGAACTTACTTTCACAATATTATCAAAGTTTATATGACAAAACCTTCTATGCCATAACCAACTGTCATTAATCTTAGTCATCAAACATGTCATCTCAGTAGGGTTCAACTTAAATACATTACCTCTAGTTCTAGATCTAGTTCCAATTAGATTTCCATCTTTATCCTTTATCACACAAGTTTTCTCAATAAACCAAACTTGATATCCCTTATCCACTAACTATCCAACACTCAAAAGATTATGTTTCAATCCATCAACAAAGTAAACATCATCAGTATTAGTCTTTCCATCAAGAGTAATATATCCTATACCTTTAATCAAACAAGGTACATTGTTACCAACTCTAACAATTCCTCCATCATAATTGTTAAAATTTATGAATTTTCCTTTATCACCAGTCATATGATGTGAACAACCACTATCTATAATCCAATTAGCTTTCTTTTCAACTTGGGAAACTAAGGATTTTTCTTCTTTAATATCAGATTCATAATTTTCTTCCTTAATTGCTACAAATCCTATGTCATCAAGGTTATCATTATCACTATCACTCAAATTTCTTTCAATTCCTACTTCAATTTCTTCATTATTTTCATAATAACATTCTTTAGATCTTCTAGGCTTAAAATTGTTTCTATACTTCTTAACTCTCTTAGGACACTTAGATGCAAAATGACCATATTCTTGACATGTCCAACATTTAAAGATTTTCTTACCATCTGGTTCTCTTTTCACAACCAAGGCAATACCTTCTTCAATCTTCTTATCTTCATTA
This sequence comes from Chamaecyparis obtusa, assembly GCA_027943335.1. Lineage (NCBI taxonomy): Eukaryota > Viridiplantae > Streptophyta > Pinopsida > Cupressales > Cupressaceae > Chamaecyparis > Chamaecyparis obtusa. The sequence goes on from BSBK01002242.1 coordinate 501,564, forward strand.
GATTTGGATCTGCTACTGCTGGCATAATCTCCATTCACACTTGTACGTCTAGAAAAAGTAGGTCTAATGCTAAGAGCACTGAATGTTGTCTCCACTCTAGGTAGTTCTCTTGATAATCTGAAAAAGTAGGTCTAATGCTAAGAGCACTGAATGTTGTCTCCACTCTAGGTAGTTCTCTTGATAATCTCAAATTCATCTCTGCTGCTTCCAATCTTCCAAGAAGGGTCTCTCTTGAAAAGTTCGGTGTACAAGGTATCACTTGTTCAATCATTTGTGTAGTCTTCCTGAATACCGGTGTTAATGTTCTCAAAATCTTCCATATTACTTCATTCTCTGTCTTTTCACCTCCACAAGACTTTATTCCTGCAACAATTTCTGACATCCTACCAATATAGCTTCTAACAGATTCATATTCCATCATTCTTATGTCTTCAAATGCACAAATCCAATTATGTAACCTAGCTTTCTTTGCATGTTCATCACCTTCAAAAGTAGAATGTAAAGCTTTCCAAATATCATGAGATTTAGTTAAACCTTTTACCTGACTATATTCATTCTCTGGAAGTGTTGATAAAAGTGCTTCTCTTGCAAGTATGTTACACATAAATAGATCTACCTCATCTTTAGAACTTGTTTCAAGATTGTCTTCTTCAATTATAGTCCTTTGATTCTTTGTAATCAACCAATAACCTGGTCCTAAACACAAGAGATGTGTCTTCATCTTTTCTTTCCATCTATCAAAATTTACTCCATCAAACTTAGGGCTTTCTTTCTTGAAATTTGCCATAGATCTCCTTAAGTTGTTAAAATTCTCTTTCAAGGACCTACCGCTCTGATACCAATTGTTAGAAAGTAAAGACCACCAAGATAACTGAGGGGGGGGGGAGGGGGGGTTGAATTAGTTATCTGATAATTAAACCATTTATCATTATTAACTTCAATATCAACTTCAACAGCTTTAAACCATATAACTAATGTAGTAACCAACCATAGAAAGATAATCTTACATAATGACACAAGATATGTTAACTAGGGAACCTCTTGATCAAAGAGTAAAACCCGGTGGGAATGATGCCCACAAAAATGATGCACTAATATGAAAGTTCCTTGTTAGAGGATGGACCCTGTTAGGAGTCTTATAAAATACATTTAGTAAATATAAATCTTTGTTAGGAGATTTTGAATCCCTGTTAAAATATTCTAACCCTGTTAGGAGTTATGGAAGATAGAAGGACCCACTACCCAAACAACTTCAAGGAAAGATCGTTGAACTCACTGTCCAATAGATCTTAGGATTATTCAATAGAATAATATGAAAATATGTTACCTCCTTCACACTATACCAAAACCACACTCTCTGCTACACAAGATCACAAATCCACATCTTTGTACTTCACAAGTCTTCCTTCATCACTGAATTAGCTCTACTCTTCACTTCATGCATATATTCACATCACAACTTTCACAATTTCATATCACAACTATTTCAATCCACACATAACAAGGAAAACATTCCTTCCTTTATACCACACTCAAATAATTACAAATGAGTCGGCATGCAAATACAAAATAATAATTTCAACATGCTACATCAAAATTACATAAAACTGTCAGATTCCAGATACAATAACTTTCCAATCATGTGACCTCAAAGTTTTCACTATGAACCACATCACCACCAATGAGTCTCAAAATTCCCTTAACTATGTAGAATCAGATTCCATCCCGATTAGGAGATATCCTTTGATTACCAAAAACTGCTACATAGGAATACTGCCAGACTACTGCTTCCACCAAAATGCTTATAACTTTCATGAATAAATGAATTTATTTTTGCACTCTTAACCATAGGCTAATAACACAAAAAAGAACATACCATCAACTGTGCATAACTCAATCTACAATATAACATGTGCGCAAAACAAAACTGTGCCTGCCTTTCTGCTAAACTCCAGAATATTACTATGTTGACATCAATGACAATCATAGTCATGAATGCAACAACCACTACTATTAGAATGACTGCCAAAGGCTTCAGCATTGATTCCTAACAAAAATTACAATACAAAAGGATAACTACAAGGGAACTAAACAAAACCTGATAATCTTCTACTGATGAAACAAATCCATGGGATGAGAAAGTATAACTCTTTGTTTTCAATGGTCAACTTATTGGCTTAAACAAATAAGCAAGCTAGGATTCTAGCTCTACTTGAAACCTACATTCTTTAACTTGATTCACTGCTATCCCCTAAAAAGTCATCATTTTGTTGGTTCACAAAATGGATTTTATTCTTTTAAATCCACCAATATACCTATAGATTAATATTTAGGAGTGGTTAATTCCAAATATAGGTAAATCTAAGGCAATTGGAGCAACTATAGGGACAAGACTGCCCGAGCTGCACTTTTGGTTCTATAAGACCAAGACAGGTTAACCTAATCCAGCTCAACATGCAATATTCTACAATTCTTTCTGGACTTTAACAGAAGAAAATGATAAGAAAATACTAAATGATTACCAATTATTCATTGATTCTTAATTAACATAAAGAACATACAACATTATAACCACAATATTTAAATAATTATGAATGGTTATTTAAATTTTTAGAATATAACTAAACCCAACCAAACATATATCAATGTTGAAAATAGTTGTTTCTAACTAGTGCCTTATCCATTGGGAAATATTTCTAATACAAAAGCATAATATAAAAAATAACTAATGTCAATGATTCATGACCTACAATACTACCGCCTTATGAAAATACTTATCCATTCAACCCATACCCATAGTTCTTATGAAAATACTTGTACAAACCAGATGAATTTATGTTCTATCTAGAGAATTTTAATTTGATCCTAGATTAAAACTAAGGAATATAAACATACACTTAGATAAACCCTATGCAATGAATCAGAAAATTCATAACTCAAGAAATGAACACACAAGAGAGACTTGAATTTGAAATATTTTTATTAAATATATGTTGAATCGTGTTCTTGTATACACTTTCCTTCAAAATATGAACCGCTACAATAATAACCAAAGACCTGAAACTTTTTATTTCTATATGGACATAGTCTAATACAGTCTTCTATATCCCTAACTGAAAACTTATAAAATTTTCTATCTCAATTTTCCAGCACTTCTAAATGATCTTGGGAATCCTTTGATAGAGAAAGGATTGTAACAAGCTTTAGACTCAGGTAAAGTAAGTTGGCAAATACCAAAACTACTTGTGACAACACAAAGTTATTACAGAAGGGACGATAAAAAATCTAGGAGATATCAGAATCAAATTTGATTTATATTGTAGGCGTAACCATAGCAGGTGAACCGCGAGGATGAGATTTTCTTCATTAAATGACCTCTCACCCTTAGCTTCTCAATCAATATCAAATTTTTCTCACCTACCTCCATGTGGCAGGGGCTTGAATTTCTCTAACAATTTTCCCATACCATAATCTCCTTCTTCCAAAAGAATGTCCTTTTCAATATCAGATTTTAGCGGTGATCAAAGAAAACAAATTAGATTTGATCAACCGATATAACACTCATTCATCAATTCTCTATCTTCAATTCTATCCTTTCCATCTTTGCAAAATAAATCAGATTAGATAAAAAATCTAATCTGCCTAGCTCGTCGATTCCATTAACTTATCATCATTTTTAACCAGGAAGCACCAGATGTTATCATGTGATTGGTTTGACATTCCTCCTTTCTTTTCAACTCATAGTCTAACCATCGCTAAGTCACCATGTCATCACACACTCCTCTGAGAGCCAATGAACCATAAGAAATATAACCTTTCACTAAATCACCAACATCCGTTATCAACTTTACTAATCGTCTACGAGTTGGCGATGTCTTCTTTTTACCATTGCTCGTTCATTCACCAACATTTGTCATTAATTGCCACTAACCACTGTGACCTTGTGACTAACATCAAACCTTTATTTTCCATGTCATCAACATCCTTTACTTAACCTCAATTTCATTTGCGTGCTAACCACCAATACTAATCTCTTTATCAATCTGGAAATGCATCACCAAGGTGTGATGCCTTGATTAATATCCCTCTTGCAAATTTTAATCATAGGAATATGCCTACCATCTGATCCTAACCAATCTCTCCATATTTCACCTCCTTTTCAAATCATGCGATGTGATTTCATCTCAGACACGTGTCACCAAGGTAGGATGCCTTGATCAATAATCAATGAGAAAATTTTGATCACAAGATTATGCCTAAAATCATATCAAACTTGATTTGACTTCCCTTTATCTCCTTCTATATTGGCCCCATGATCCTAGGGTGGACACTTGTCACTTATGTGTGATCCTGTGAAGACTAAAAGGTATGTAGCTTTGGTTACCGACATCACGCCCACCATTGGATCAAACTTGATCTGATCGATATCTATTTTCTCCTTTAGCCCCGGCTAGGTCCCGCCACCAGCTAGGTGTCACTCAGGCGTGATGCCTTGAAGGGTAAAATCTTTGCATCTTCTGATCATGGGATCACACCCACCATTGGATCTTAACGTATCTAATTTTCTTTTAATAGATCTTGGGAACTTAGACTTAGGTAAAATTAATTCACGAGTTCCGCTAGGCTTTATGATTTAATAAACTTGGCCCCCTTCAACAACACTTTTAAGACACATATTTTAAAACCAACTTAGGTGACTCCCAAAAAGTAACGAAGAAATATAAAAACTAAGGGATACTTAGGTTTTTAAAACAAGAAAAATAATTAGGGCTTGGACCAAATAACACCTAGGGCTTATATGAACAGGATTCAGACACAACTTAATAGAGAGGGCTAGAAAAATATTTCAGTCCTAACAAATTCTTCACTAGAATTGGGGCATTAATAGTTATGGGATTCACTATGAAACATAAATGGAATTTGATTTGGTGGAATACATAGATTTAGATTGGGTAGGTGATTGTCAGGATCAAAAGTCTATTGTAGGGTATTTCTTCTCTCTTAGTTCTAGTCTAGTTTGTTGGTTGAGTAAGAAGTAGTCTGCAATTTCTCTTTCATGTACAAAGGTTGAGCATCAAGCAACAGTTTATGCTACTACTAAGGTTGTTTAGCTTTAGAACATTCTCACTAAGTTTGGTATTATTTTTTAGAAGCCTTTAATAATATTTTGTGACAACCAAAGTACCATACATATATCTCACAATCTAGCCCATCACTAGAGGACCAAATATATTGACATCCATATGCACTAAATTTGAGAGATCATTCATAATCAAATCATTGACCTCAAGTATTTTCCAACATCATATCAGATTGCAATCATCTTCACCAAACCCTTCACTAAAAGCAATTACTTCATTTGGGAACTTTGATGGGTGTGAAAGCTTATGAGTAATTGGAATCTTCAAGTCTTCGATTTGGCCATTGTTGTTTCAAATCTTCTCGTGAATTTTCAGGTAGGGTTTGAAAAAACCCATGTTAACCTTCTTTTGAAAATATTTTCTACGTTGCACTTGGAATTTTTGATGAATTATGATTCTATTATTGCTTGATTTACCATTATTTTGCATTAATTTGGTTATTAAAACTTCGTGTGAAAAATTCTCGATAAACCCAGATCTAGAATACTTTATGATTGAAAAATTCAAAAAATTATGCCTGACAAAACCCTAGGTTGTTCTTCATAAAAAGCTATATATTTTGGTCTTAGAAAATTATATTTATTATTAGTTTAATTTTGATTTGAAAACAATTACGCATTTCTACAATTATGATTATGTTTTCAAAATCAAAATCAGTTGCATAAACTCGGCTAGGGAGAAAACCCATTATTATAATAATTTTTAGTTATTATTAATAAAAAAAGAAAAAAAATAATGCTCTCTGATTTTTACATCAGAGAAATTCTCTGACAATTATATATATATATATATATATGTATATATATATATATATATGTATGTATATATATATATATATATGTATATATATATATATATATATGTAATATATATATATATGTATATATATATATATGTATATATATATGTATAGATGTATATATATATGTATATATGTGTGTGTATATATATACACACACATATAAATGTATATATATATATACACACACACCTATATACATAATATATACTTCTATACATATATATATATATATATATATATACACATATACATACATATACATATACATACATATATACCATACATATATATGTATATGTATATGTATATGTATATATATATGTATATATGTATATGTATAATATATGTATATGTATATGTATAGCTGTATATATACATATACATATACAGATATATATATATATGTATGTATGTATAGATGTATATATATGTATATATATGTGTGTGTATATATATAAAGTATATATATACATGCACTAGTATATATATATATATGTATATATATGTATATATATGTGTGTGTGTATATATATATATATGTATATATATGTATATTATATAATATATATACTACATAATATAATATATATATATATATTAATAATATATATATATATATATAATATATAATATACATATATATGTGTGTGTGTGTGTGTGTGTGTTGAGTGTGTGTTGTGGTTACCCCCCCACCATGCAAGCAAAGCTTGCAGCCTACAAGGCGGGTTCCCGCAAGGCTTGCGGCCCACAAGGCGGGTACCACAAGACTTGCGACATGTTCCATAAGACTTGCGGTCACCGTAAGGCTTGTGGTGGACCACAAGAAGGGCTAGGGGTACCGTGGGGGCCCCTCCCCAATAATTTTAATTAGTTTTTTTTTAATTAATAATTAATTTATTTAAATTTTATATTTATTTAAAAAAAGTATCATAATTAATAGTAAATATTGATATTTAAACATTTTAAAATGTTATTTATTAATATTTAAATATTAATAATGTTAATTGATATTAAATTTTGTTAAATGTTTAATATTTGGCATTATATTTAATTTAGTTAATATTTAAATTTAATTTAAATTTAAATGTTACTAGGTTTTATTTTTAATTATTAATTATTATTAATTAATAATTGTTCTATTATTTAAATGATATTATAATGATTTAAATATATATATCATTTTTATTGATGTTAAGTGGTTAATAAGTGTGTATTTTTAAAAAATCATATTAAATATTTAATATATTTAGTCATTGAGTTGATAATTAGGTTAAATATTAAATTAATTAATTTGAGATTAATTTAATAATTGGATTCTTTTCAGGAGTTATGAGTTGGATTTATGATTTTTCTTCTTGTATATGGCTATTGGTGTTATCTATCAACTTTGGATTAGTTGGCCAAGGAATTATACCAAAGGTGTATGAGTACTTTTGTATTGCATGATTTGCTTGTTTGGTCATTATTTCCGATCTTGATTTGGAGTTGATCTTTTACATGTGGTTAGTGACCACCTTTGTGAATTCTGATTTTGTGATCTTGTTATATGGAAGTTGTCTTGCATAGTTGTTTTCATATTTCACATGCGGAAATATGGTCTCAATGTTTTTACCCAACCTTGTTCTATTGAAACTTGTGGTTTTATGAACACCTTGAGGGTGTGTATTTGATGTTTATGGTTATGTGAAAACCAATGTGTTCCTGTTGTACTAAGAAACTAATTTGAGGATCATTACTATTATTTGGTTTTTGAGCCTAGGTAGGTTAACGAAGTGTATAAGTGGGGAGTGACTTACAATAGGCATCGGGGCTGCAAGTGGTTCCCAGGATAAATTATTGCAAGTGACTTAATAAAATCTATTAGGATAGAAATATTAATAAGATGGTTGTGTTCCTCACCCATTCCTTAAGCGCTAGTACATGCTAGGATGGTTTGTGAGAAGATGCTTGTCGCCTACGTGGACATGGATATAGCATAGATGGTGACCCTCATCTGTATGAGAGGGTTAATGATACCACATAGGTCACTAGGGTTTCGGGGTCTTGAGAGACTAACAGAATAACTCTAGAGTTAACTCATGTGATAGTACTTCCCCATATGCATCTTAGGTCTCCTACATGTGTTGGTTGCCTCTGGTTGATTAGGTTTTACCTTATTATTCTATTGTACCTTTTGAGATAGAGATCTTTTTAGTATTCCTTTCTTAGTTTCTATTGTGGTTATTTTGGTGTTTGATATCTTAGTGGGGTCTGTTGTTATCTCCTCAGCATGTTGGGAGTGGACCATTTAGGTTCCATGAGGTCGGGTGGTAGTGAATCTTTTACATTTGAGATTCTGATGTTTGTGTACTAGTGTTGGATGATCCTTGTAGCAATTGTACCTTCTTGTTCATCATTGTTAGAGATGTATTCTTATCTTCTTATATTATGTTCTTATATCATTATTTTAATTACTTCAGAGATATCATATTATACTTTATATTTGGATTATTATTACATACCCTAAAACTTGTGTAGTGGATGTGGGTTATCATGTATATCTTGTGGTATCATTTGTATCTCAATTTCATGTATAAAATGATGTACTTATTTATATTATGTGGAGACATTGTATGGTTGTTGCATTAAGTAGATTAATTAACATTTATGTAATCTATGTCAAGGAACCCTTGAGATTTGTAATCTATTTTTGAGTTACATTTTATGTATGAATTATATTATATTGTATTGCTTCCGCATTGTTATAATTATTGTTGTTGTGTAAACTCTTAAGAAAAGAATTATTTTGTAAACTTAGTAGCATGTTTTAGGTTTAATCTCTCCTAGGTTCCCTAGCGGGGCATTACACTTTTATTGGGTACGGAATTATTGATTTTGGTTATTGTTTACGAGATTATGAAAATCACAAAATAATTAGGAGTAGAGATGTCATATTCAATGATAAGGTCATGTATAAAGAATTAGTTGCAGGGAAAGAAATAGGAAAAAGAAAAATAGAGTACATAGTGCTTGATGAGATCCCAAAAAATATACTACAACTAGTGCTAGGAAATATTGAGCACCCACCACAACAATAGATTCCTCAAACTCTAGCAAGAAGATCTACAAGATAAGTAGACCTCTTCAACAATATTCTCCTTTATTATATTATGTATTATTGACTAATTCGGGTGAACTAGAAAGTTATGCAGAAGCAATGTAGGTTGAAACTATTGGAAACTACAATTGTAACAATTGTTATATTGTCATTGATGTCAAACCTTAAATGGAAAGAAAGTTTCTATCTAGTAAAGTACCATATCTTTTGATTGATGAAGATGATTTGAAAAGAGGATATAATAAGAGGACCTAGTGAAATGTTGAGTTATGAGAAACTACAATGTGTACTTGATTAGTTGGCACATTGGCAAGGTAATGTGTTGTTTATCTATAACACTAAGTGAAGAAGCTAGTTTGTTTGAAGTATAGAAGAAATAAAGAAATTAAATCTAGAAGCATAGGCTTAACTGAGCAAAAGAGTTGAAATTCAATTTAAGCCAAGTGATGCTAGTATCGAACAAGCGCCAGTAAAAGCCGAGAAAATTTTGGTGTTGACCAAGCATTAGTAGTTGCTGAGTATCAAAGAATTAATAGAGTGAAGATAGTTTTTTCCAAGAAAAATAGTTTTAGTGATGACCGAGTAGATGAACACAGTATTGACTGAGTATCAGTAATTTATAGTTTGTGAATGAATTGAGATTTCTAGTCGACATAGTTGAATTATTGGGATATATAAAATGTGTTGAAGATAAAGATGAATGACTTGGAGCATTTAATTCATGGTAAACCATTTTCTTATGGATTCGAGGATAATTTTTGTGAAGTATCTAAAAGGATAAGGAGGAGAACCAATGATGGAAGGATTTGATGAATCTAACTTAAACCTAAGATCTACAAAAGAGATTAAGCAACAAAAGATTAAGCTACCCAATGAAGGAGGTATAAGGATGACCTAGTTGTGGGTTATGTAGAGTGAGGAAGAGGTTGATGTTATTGATTGGAGAACCTAAGCAGAAGGCTGAGAAGAGCTATGAAGAGCTTAATAGAATTGAGGTGAATACTTGAAGGTATTTCTGAGCAGATCAAAGATGGAGATGAAAATGAAGGCCAATTAGTAAATCAACATATGAGCTTATTGGATCTATATTTGCAAGGTGAGTTGTATATTTCATATCAGAACCTACTGTTAATTTCTAACCATTGTATCAGTTAAAATCCTTTAATCATGGTTGACCTAATAGTCATTTATAAACCCTTTAATCAAGGTGACATTCTAATGGTATGTTCTTAAGCCCTCTAACTAGGACACTCCTAATAGGGTGATTAAATACTTTGACAGTGTTACACATAATAGTGTGTATTGTAACCTTTAACAAGGTTAGATCCTCACAGAGCTCACTTTAGAAGAGTGAAAATTTGGTAGCATGTTACTGGTGGTTTTTCCCATATTGGGTTTTCACGTTAAATCTTGGTGTCATACTTGCATGAATGTTATTTGATGTGTTATATTGTTAAGAGTTTTATATTCTACAAGTTGATTAATTTTGGACAGTGGACTACAAGTTTTATGTTAAACTTATTATATTCTATAGAGATCGAGTGAATTGTGGAATAGATCTAAGGTTGTTGAATTATTTAAAAGTTTAATTGGTACATCTGGACCTGAGGATAACTGATGTATTTTAGTATTTTAAGAGGTGTTTGGCAAAATTTGAGAAAAAGATGGGTAAAATCTCTAAATGTTTGAGATCTAACATAGGAGGAGAGTTCATATCAAATGAGTTCAAGAAATTCTACAATGATAGAGGAATAAAGACACAAATTTCTACATCGAGGACTCCCCCATAGAATGGCATAGAAGAGAGAAGAAATAGATCAATCATGGATTATCCTAGAACACTGATGATAGAGCAAAATGTTGTACAAAAGTACTGGAGAGAAGTTGTAAGTACAACTATTTATACCTTGAACTGAGTAAAAATAAAGAAAGGTACAAATGCTACATGTCATGCCCCACAAGGGAATCGGGGAACAGAAGAAAGAATCTCTTAGGAAAGAAAACCTATGTAACGAACTATGAAATTTTTCAAACTTTAAGAGATTTACATGCATAATAACATAAGTAAAGTTTAGCTTAGATTACTCCCATGGTTTCCTACTAGGATACTAACCATCCATTTAAGTTTCATTAAATGTACTAACAACTTTGAATAACTTTAAACCAACTATATCATAAAATTTTAAGATCTTAACAAGGAAAATATCAATGCTTTCATTCAAATGTTTAACTTAACATTTAAGATCCATCTATATTCTCAAAGTATTTCTTTATGAACAACATAGCATTTAAATAATTAATCCCATATAAATTATTCATCTAAGAATTTGAGTAAATTTATGAAACCATCCCATTTGAATTACTATCCTTTCTTAATCAACAATAATACAACATTCCATCTTACTTTGAAAATGTACTAAAGTCATTTTCTTTTCAACAAACAAGCTTTACATAAAGATCACATTTCCCTTTTCCTTTCCCTAAATCTAACCATTCCAAGATACATCAATTTGAGATACAATAAAGATTACATTACATCCATCTCCTCTTGGGAGGTTACAATAATGACATAACTTTACATTTGTTTGCAAGTAATGAAAGCTAAGTAAAGAGTCTTCTTTCTTCAAACTGGAATAATGTACAAGCAAGAATCCTTTCAACACTACAACTACAACTGATACCTCAATAAAGAAAGATTTACCACCCAACCATGTGGATACCAAAAGGCCCATTTCACCATGCTAGGAGATAAACACCAAGATCCATGCTAGAAGAGATAACTTAGGCCATTCCTAGGGTTGATGTAATGTTTCCCAAACAATAACTGAACAAGGAAGATTAAAACACAAATCCCTTCCCAAAGGTTCCCAAGACTTGGAAGAAACTCTAAGCGACAAGCTAGGTGAGTTTCATTGCATAGTCCTCACCCCTTGGGTTGTCTTGGTACTAGCCACTCTTGGCCCCAGCCCCCAAGTAGGCACATAAGGAACCGAATGCCTTTCATACAAACAAGCAACATTTAGTTGTACCTACACATGGGTACCTTCTCCCACTCCCATCCATAGCCTTTAATAGCACTAATGGAATGGGTGAGGCACATATTTATCTTTTTAGTGTTTTTTTCCATCCCCATTCATTTAATTAAAGTTATCACTTGATTAAAATAACTCATCAGTGGGTTATCCTGGTACTAGCTACTTAGGGCCCCGACCCCACACTGAGAGCCACTCACCTAGTGTGCTTAGGTTCTCTACTCTTACCCAAACATCATAAACATACTAGATATGCAATAAGACAAATCATAAAACACTCAAGTTCTTGCAAACAAGAATAGGAATGGTTTACCGATTAGTGGGAAGCCTAGAATGGCACCATTCATTTGGGAAGTAAATGCCTCTAACATACAAGACATCAAATTTGGTCATTTAGATATTAGGAAGAATTTATTTTACTATTCTAACCCTTTAGGAGACCATGTATCATTGAGAAATGAGATTTGATGGAAGAAAGTTGGTGGGTTGTTGGAGAAAAGTGAAGAAAAGACTGTTGTAAAAAATACAGTCTTCATGTGGGAACAATATCTCCTATTTTAACTGTTGGATTCGGCTGTGTTTTGGGTATGTTGTAGAGAGCCAAGTTACACAACATCTGATTGGAGCGATGAAATAAATGTTATTGGAGTCAAAAGATATGGATGAATGTGTATGGGTCTATCAAAAAGATAATTGAGAAAAATCTGGGAATGATCAGAAAGGTACAAAATCTAGAATGCAAACAAGGAAGGAAAATAAATCTTCATAAGGTCTGAGAGTGTCTACAGACTTCTAAAACCAATATAAAGGTAAAACATGAAACCTAAGGTAGACTCCATCAAATACAAGGATGAAGATAAATAATTCATACAGAAAGAAAAATCATTTGTGTAGAAAATATATTCCAAAATATATACATAGTTTCTCCATTCCCCTAAAACTATCTCATTCCATAATATAAGCATAATACAATATAAAAACCATCATATAAGATAAAAATTAAATAGATGGAATAGCATTCAAGCAACATATAGCAACTAGACATAAAGAGGATCATCTCCAGGATAGATCCTACTTGGAGTCTTGCGGATATACCGTTGGAGAAGCAAGATCCTGACTATCTAAGCCTACTTCAAACAATCCTCTAGAATCCCTATGATTGCAGCCACAATAATCCTTTGGAAATATTATGAAATCCAATCTAAAAAAATAATGAAGCTTCCTGAGAGATTATTTTTCCAGCCAAATCCCCATCTCACAGGAACCCCTTCTCGTATATAGATTAAGGGAGTAGTTGCACGGGGAAATCCAACCGATGCAACCATTCAAACCAATTGTTGGTTAATAGTTAGGCTTAATGTATTTAATAAAGCCATTCCCGAGAAGAGATATTGTTTATATGTATTAACAATAATTTAATTTATATCTCCTTTATTTAAGGAAGGCAATGGTAACTTTTGCCTTAAGTTTATTTACTATTTCTAAGTTACCTAGTTACCTAGGCTATGGTAAAATTGATTTATCATTTATTTATTTTCCATCCAATAATTAATTTAATTTTTATTAATATTATTTAAAATCATTAATTACTTTCACACACAAAATTATATAAAAATATGTAACCATATGCATATGTGTGCACCCATACGCCTATGTGTACATATACCATTATTAATATTATTAAAAATATATTATTATTAGTATCATGATCTATATATTATTATTAACATTATAATCACATTATTTAATCATACACTAAATCAAACTCCAATACAATAGTACATATAATTAATTACTAAAAAAATATAGAATCTTCCATCAAATATAATTAGAACTACTATAGACCAAATCTCATGCTCAAAAATTTCAAGAAGCAAGAAACAAACTTCACTAACAATAATCACCATCCTACACAAGGACTGACTCAGGAACTCCCCACTTAAGGACAAAAAGGGTGAGAGGTAGAGTTCCTTCTCATAGAATCTTGGTGATATCTCCATAACAATAATAATGATCGAGGATTTTGAGGGCTCACTCAGACCTGTGAGACCAGGTGGAGATGATGCTCAGTACCTGCAAGCCTACATCACCAAGAAGAGATACATGTGCATAGATACATAAATATACAACAAGACATATGCAAACAGATGACCAGGATCGATACATCGTGTGGAACTCAACTAAGTGACTAACTACAACTTCATTCTGAGTCATAAAATCACATCAGACATATATACATGAATCATAAAACATCATAAATAATAATTGTTAGATTCCAAATCCTTGGGTTAGCTCTGTTATTTTCCATAAGCATAAATAAGATAAATGATTTTCAATTTCATAAACATAGAATGATAATCATTAATCATAAATAAGTATATCTAAACATATGATAAGCATATCACCATCTAAAAACCATATGGTTCTAACTATCATAATGCAAAATTTCCAAATTAAAGAGTCAAAGTATAATCATTTGGGAGGGTATTACATGCTCCCCCCTAGAGTTAGGCTTACTCTTGAAAGCCTACAAATAGATAAGGATAAGCATCTCTAATTATAACAACGTCCTCCCAAGTGGCTGAGGAATCATCATTGGGGTCCCATTGGAGCCTTTCCTGATCTATGGTGTGACCCCTGAGGGTCAGTGTCTATTGCTGCAAAATGTGTATGGGTTCTAAAGCCAGCTACCCATCCACTACCTATAATGCATTCCAATCCAAAACATGAGTCACATCAGGAATATATTTTCTAAGAATTGAAACATGAAATACATCATGAATATGAGAAAGGCTAAGTGTCAAGGCAAGCCAATAAGCTACTGGTCCTATCCTCTCTAGGACTTCAAAAGGGCCAACAAATCAGGGTGCTAGCTTGGAGCCTTTTCCATAATGGATTGGGATCTTTCATGGGTGTACCCTAAGAAAAAATCTATCTCCAAGAGTGAAGTGAACATTAGTCCTATGAGCATCTGTGTACTTCTTCTACCTATCTTGAGCTATCATAATATGCTCTCTGATACACTTAACCTGTTGCTCCATATCTTGTAACATCTCAGGGCCAAGAAGTACCCTGTCATCCAAATGGTACCAACTGAAAGGAGTACGGCATGGACAACCATATAGAGCCTAAAAAGGAGAAATTCCTATGTGTAAGAATTTTCCTAAGGCAAAGAATAAAAGCCAAGATCTAGAAGCTCAAGAGATAGCACAAGAGAGATAGGCAAAATGATCAAATAATTGATTTTAGCCAATTGAATTGATTGATTACAAAGTAGGAGTGCCTAAATATATAGGCAATCCAATAAGACTACATGATAAGGAGATGATAAGATATCACCCACACAAGGTGGAATCACATGTCCACCGAAGGTGGATCATCCTCCATTGTACATCAAAGTATGAGAAACATGTGTAATAATGAGAGGATGATAATGTGATAAGAGCACTAAAGGTGGATCTCACAAACAAAGAGGTATGTGAGGATAACTATCACACCTAAAGTGGAAATTATCCTAACCATGTGCTAAAATGAAATGCAAACTCCTAGGTGTCACAATGACAACTAATATAAAAATGCATTATCCTAAGTAAACTTAAGTAAAGTGTAATTAGTGAATATTTAATTACACCAACGCCCCCCCCCTTAAGTGCAACTTAGGGGAATGCACTTAAGCTCACAATGTAATATGGGTCCCAGCTACTAGGCCATGTTAGGTACCCATGTACAATATGCAAGAACAATGCAATCTCTCATAAAGCGGAGAAAGAGGGAAAACCTCATGGGAAAATCCCTCCCCCAAAAGAGAGATGAATACAAGATGCATGGATGGATGGAGTAATCAAGACCCCCCAATTATGACATACATCATGCATATACAATAAAAAATTCCCCCAAAGGAAGGAAACAAGGAGACATGATATCCCCCCCATAATGAGTAATCTCCTCCAAGGATGGTAAGTGCTTGAAGACAAAACATAGTCCAATGCCTACAAACAACATTTCTCCTCTTAGGAAGAAGATACACTAAGTATAGATGTAAAAAGGCTTCCCATTGTAGATAGGAAGTAGGAAGGGGAATCCAAATGAAGTATGATGTCTCTGAAGTACACCCAAGTGTCACCATGTCCTTGGTTGATGAAGATTCCAGGAACCAATCAGGAGAAAGCCCAATAGAAGAAGGTGATAAACAAGGAGCCAATGATAACTGATCCACGTAAGAATTTGGATCAAACTCCAAAGACAAAGATGCCTCCTCAAATGAAGTAGGAAGAGAAGAAAGAAAACCCCCCCTCAATGTAGAATGTACACCCATGATAGATGCACCTAGATCAATGTAGAAACTGCACCAAGAAAAATGAATGATGTTCCTCCCCTTGGGAAGAAATAAGTCCATAGGTGGATCAATGAATCCTCCCCAATCTCTAGAAAGAATGCTAAAAATGTATGATATCTCAGGAAACTAAATAGGAATCTTCAACACATGAGTATGGTCAACCTTAACCATGCAATGTGACATCTCAAGTGGAGTTTGAGACTCATGAAAACCAATCTCCAAAGAGTCAAATGTCTTCTCTAAAGTTAAAGAGACGTCCTCCAAATGTTGTATCAAAGGATCCACAATCATGTCAATCTTGAAAGAAGGATCAAGTGGAGAGTGAAGATGAGGGTCAACATGCTCCCTCACAAAAATTGAAGAAGGATCATCCTCAACAAAGAGAAGATGAATCTCATCAATGAAGTCTCCCAAATCTAAAATGTAGGACTCCACAAACAAACATGCAATGTCTGTCAAGTAGGCATCCCATGGAACTATAACTGGAAGACAAGGAATATTTTTCTGCACTGAATCACAAGAGCCAATGTCTATAGGAAGACAAGCATCATCAAGAGATGTGATGTCAATAGGAGGAGAAGGAGATGCAACTGGAGGTTTTGGACATTTTGGAAGTGGAGGAATATGTGGATCTCCATACATTTCCCAAAGAACAGTCCAAAGATCAAGAATATTCACTGTTTCATCTTCATAGTCATAAAGGGAATCCATAACATCCATATCCATATTCAAATAGATAACCTTAACAACTTCTGAGTAAGAGTCACAATTGTAAGAAGGACTTTTAGGTCTATACTCATACAAATAGGATAATAGGTTATGCTCACTAAGATGAGAAAGAACCAATTCACTCCATTTCTTATAGTTCCCTCTAGTCAACTTAATTAAACCATCCATGATGTAATTCTCATATGAAACAATGAGATAAAAAAATCAATGCACCCCCCAAAATGCAATGAACCAAAGAACCCCTCAAAATAGATGATTTTGGCACTTTATATATAGTGCATCTATAATTGCCACTTGCCAAAATGAATCAAAGTGGACTTTTGATTTTGATGATTACAATAGAAAATATGAAGCTATGGTAGACTCATACAATTAAGACACAAGACCATTCAAGGATCCAACAAATTACAACTACCAAAAATAGGCCAAAATAGACCAAATTCTTAAAGTACTATGTCCACTCAGAATTTTTCCAGACTGATACCAGATCTGGAAAGTAGACAAAAAATTATAAACTTTAAAAAAAAATAGCACCTAAAAATGTGTCCATATGAGCCCAAACGAAGCCTTTAAAGTTGTAAAAATCAGGATTTGTGATTTTTAGCAAATATCAGAAATAGAGATCAGAAATCACCTGCACCATTGTGTAGATCATGAAATTCTATCCCAAAACAAAAACAATTACTTGAAAAAAGGAGTTCAGATGACTGAGATATCGCTGTTTGAAAATTGCCTCTGAAATTATTTTTCTTGAATCGCTGCCCCCAAACCTTGAAAATTCAAATGGCTCTAGATTTGGCTTCAGATGTCCGATTTGGATGAAACAAAATTTTATTTAGGGGTATTTGGACCTTCTCAATGTGATGCCAACCTTTGATTTGCACCAGCAAGCTCCAATTTTGACCTGCAATAAAAATATCTCAAAATAGGCTATACAATGAAACTCCTATGGCTCTGATACCATGTAAGAATTTGCCTAAGGAAAAGAATAAAAGCCAAGATCTAGAAGCTCAAGAGATAGCACAAGAGAGATAGGCAAAATGATCAAATAATTGATTTTAGCCAATTGAAATGATTGATTACAAAGTAGGAGTGCCTAAATATATAGACAATGCAATAAGACTACATGATAAGGAGATGATAAGATATCACCCACACAAGGTGGAATCACATGTCCAACGAAGGTGGATCATCCTCCATTGTACATCAAAGTATGAGAAACATGTGTAAGAATGAGAGGATGATAATGTGATAAGAGCACTAAAGGTGGATCTCACAAACAAAGAGGTATGTGAGGATAACTATCACACCTAAAGTGGAAATTCTCCTAACCATGTGCTAAAATGAAATGCAAACTCCTAGGTGTCACAATGGCAACTAATATGAAAATGCATTATCCTAAGTAAACTTAAGTAAAGTGTAATTAGTGAATATTTAATTACACCAACACTATGGAACTATGATATCCATTATTATACGTAAACTCCACCAAATATAAGTATTCTTGCCAATGGGTCTGTCTGTCATAACATACATTCTGAGCATATCCTCTAGAACCTGATTGACTCACTTAGTCTACCCATCTATCTCAGGATGATAGGCTGAAATATCGTTGAGCTGAGTCCCTAATGTGTGCTGAAGGGAAGTCCACAAAGCTGATGTGAATACTAGATCCCGATCAAAAATTATCTTCCTAGAAATTCCGTGGAGTCTCACTATGTCCTTCATAAATACTCTGGCTACCGATGTTGCTGAATAGGAAGATTGCATGGGAGAGAAATTGGCTACCTTGGTCAGCCTATCAACTATTAACATGATAGCATCATGTGTCCGTGGGGTAGCTGGAAGTCCCACAATAAAATCCATGGAAATAATATCCCATTTCCATTCTAACACAAGGTGAGGCTGCAAAAGACCTGTTGGATGTTGATGCTCTTCTTTTACTCTCTGGAATTCCAAACTTCTTGCCACATAGTCTGCTATGTCTCTTTTTATTCTTGACCAATAGTAAAACTGGCGTAGGTTAGCATACATTTTCTTTACCCAAGGATGTGCTAAGTAGGGAGCCTTGTGGCTTTCTAAAAGAATAAGCACATGAAGATCTCCTGACATGGGCACATAAATTCTATCTTACTATCACAAAAATCCCAGTGAATCCAAGGAATATCCTAAAAAATGACCTTCTAAGGGTCTTCCCGACTCTAATTCTACTTTTACCTCCCAAAACCAAGAATCAGAAGTGAGAGCCTCTCTGATTCATTTCTCCAAATATGTGCTTAGAGAAAGTGTTGAAAAACCATACCTACTCCTACTCAGAGCATCTGCGACCAAATTTATCTTTCCTTATATGTACTTAACCTCAAAATAATATTTGCATAAGAATTACATCCATCTACATTGTCTAGCATTGAGGTTAGGTTGAGAGAAGATACACTAAAGGCTTCGATGATCTCTATGGAATTCAAATTTATGACCCAACAAAAAGTGCCTCCATTTTACTAAGGCATGAACCACTACTGCTAACTCTAGATCATGGTTGGATAGTTGAACTCATGATCTTTGAGCTTCCTTGATTCATAAGTGAAAACTTGTCCTTCTTGTATAAGAACTACCCCAATCCCTTCTAGTGAGGCATCTGTACAGACCACAAAGTTTCTTGAGGGTTTGGGGACTACCAAGATCAGAGCACTGGTTAGTCTTTCTTTCAAGCACTAGAAAGCAGCCTCACAATTTTCTAACCATACAAATTTCTTTCCTTTCCTTTGCAAGGAAGTGATGGGATGAGCTATCCAAGAGAACTCCCTAAAAAATCATCTATAATAACCAGCCGGTCCCATAAAGCTATGGACCTCGGGGACGTTAGTCGGAGTTGGCCACTCCACTATGGCCTGAATTTTGGCTAGACCAACTATGATGCAATCCCCTGAGATGATGTTCCTGAGTTACTTAACCTATTTTTGAAAGAATTTACACTTCTCTGGATTGGCATAAAGTTGGTTTTTTCCAAGGCATTGCAAAACTTTGCGAAGATGAAACTCATGTTCTTTAGGAGTTTTGGAGAACACTAATATGTCATCTAAGAAAAATATCAAAAACCTATCCAAATAGGTTTTGAAAAACCCATTCATCAAGCTAATAAATACAGAGGGAGTGTTTTTTAGCCCAAACAGTACTACGGTGAACTCGTAGTGGCCATATCTGGTGCGAAAAGTTGTACGATGAATATCAACCTCCTAAATTCTAAGTTGATGATATCCTGACTTAAGATCAATCTTAGAAAATATTTTTGCCCCTTTCATTTGATCAAACAGGTTGTCGATAGGGGGTAAAGGATACCAATTTTTAATTATGACCTTGTTGAGTTGACAATAGTCAATGCACAATTAGAGAGAACCATATTTCTTCTTCACAAATATTATTGGTGCACCCCATGGGGATACATTGGGTCTAATAAACCATTTTTCCAAAAGCCCTTCTAATTACAACTTAAGTTTTCCAAGTCCTTGTGTGGTCATGCAGTACGGAGCCTTGGAGATGGGTTATGCTCCTGGCACTAGCTCAATTTGGAAATCAATGTCCCTCTTGGGTGGCATTCCTGGTATTTCCTTGGGAAAAAAATCCAAAAACTCTTGTAATAGGGGATGATCTAATGTTACATCCCTACTTTCCACTTTGTCTAAGTCCTCTACTAAGACTGCAAATAGTTGACATCCCTTGCGCATGCACCACTTAAGTTGCATCACAGAGATCATGCGAAAAGAGATGGGTCATTTCACCCCAACAATCTACTTAGGTTCCCCTGAATTATCTGAACACTGAATGCTCTTTTTTGTACAATCCAAAATGGTATTGTGAGCATCCAACCAATCCATTCCCAAGGCTACTCCATACAAGCCTAAAGGAATCACTCAAAGATCTACTAGGGTGGAGAAAGGCCCCATCCCTAACTTGCAACTCTGGACACAAGAGTCAAATGCTATTCTTGCCCCATAGGCTAGCTCAACCTACCACCTATCTTCATGTGTTACTGCCGTCAACCCACACTGCTCTACTAAAGAAGGAGAAATAAAGGAATCTGTTGCTGCCGAGTCAAATAGAATAGTGGTAGAGATACCCCCTAAAAAACTTGAGGTTTCGATGACTGATCCCTGATGTTCGGCCTACTTGTGGTCTAGTGTGGAAAATACTTGATGACTTCAACCTAGATCACCTACTATGGGTTCTGAAGCGGCTTGTCTATAGCTAGCTACTGGGCTAGATTAATGTGGACAGTTGACTACAATACGAAAGTGTTGACTACATGAGTAAAATCCTATATTTTTAACAAAATTTCTCCCTATGGAAGGTGCACTGGACTGTTGATAACTACCCCAACTAGAATTCCAAGGTATACTTTGAGCTAGTTGTGAATTTGGATAACACTTAGCATGCTTCCAGTTGTGAGAGTTATTTGATTGAGAACCCGCATTTTTGTTGTTGAAGTTGTTGTTTTGAAATTTCCTTTTCTGGTGGTTCTGACTTCCTTTGGATGAAGAGGGATAGTTTTTAGGACCAAGTGTTCCTTGAGATTGATTCCCCTTGAATCTTATCCCGGCCTGAGAGGCATTACCTCCTTGGCTACCTATCTAGCCTCCTAATCCCAAGGCCACACTTTGTTCCACAATACGATCCTTAATGACTGCATCATTAACTATATGAGGTTCAAAGAGTCATATGTTGCCAGCCAATTGGCCATTGAGGCCTCTAAGGAAGTGTTGAGTAAGCATGGGTTCATCATCTTTATATCCTAAGTATGGATTGAGTTTGAAGAACCATCACTCATAATCATCAACTGACATAGTTAATTTCCTTGTGAAATTCTTCAGCTCTTTCCCATCTCTAGTGGTCAGAAAGAAATCAGGCTCGAAAGAGTTCTAAGAATAGATCTCGTGAAAGGGTGGTTATATCAATGTGAATTTTCTCTTTCTCTATTTCCCACCAAGTTGATGCAAAATCCCTAAGGTGAATAACTGCAAACTGAGCCTTGGTATTGCTGGTATAAGGATGCATGGAGAATAGCCTTTCTAAATCCATTAGCCAAGTCTTGGTGGTAGATCCAACATGATTTCCCTTAAATAGGTTAGTCTTAGTCCTAAGGAGGTCTTGCATGTGAGAGGCATGCAAGGCATCCTCTTTTGCTACTTGATTTCTAGGCTTCCTTTCCCTTTCCTCATGGTGAGTGGCATTAGTCTCCCCATGATGGCCCCTATCTTGACTAGCTTCTAGTCTTTGTGGTATCTGTTGTAAAATTTCTTGCACTTGAGCCCCCTGAAAGCCTCCTGGATGGTTATCAGATTGATCCCCCCTAACTTTTTCCTCATAATGTTCTTCTTCCTTAGAAATTTCTTGGTGAGATCTGGGAGGGGTATTTTGGGCACCTCCCCTTCTACCATAGGTCATACAAGGCATCTTGCCATAAGTAAGGAGAGGGATGAATTTAAGGGTCCTAGTCCAAATCTAGTTTAGGTTTCCCTTAAAAGTAAACTAAGTTTAAGAAACAGGAGCCAAATTCCTAGGGCCCTAGTGTGGAAGCTTAGCGCTCTGATACAAAGATGTCATGCCCCACCTAGGAACTGGGGAAGAGAACAAAGATTCTCTTAGGAAAGAAAACCTATGTAACGAATTATGAAAATTTTCAAACTTTAAATGATTTACATGCATAATAACATAAGAAAAGTTTAGCTTAGATTCCTCCCATGGTTTCCTACTAGGATACTAACCATCCATTTAAGTCTCATTAAATGTACTAACAAATTTGAATAACTTTAAACCAACTATATCATAACATTTGAAGATCTTAAGAAGGAAAATATAAATTCTTTCATTCAAATGTTTAACTTAACATTTAAGATACATCTATATTCTGAAAGTATTCTTTTATGAACAACATAACATTTAAATCATTAATCCCATATAAATTATTCATCTAAGAATTTGAGTAAATATCTGAAACCATCCCATTTGAATTACTATCCTTTCTTAATCAACAATAATACAACATTCCATCTTACTTTGAAAATGTACTAAAGTCATTTTCTTTTCAACAAACAAGCTTTACATAAAGATCACATTTCCCTTTTCCTTTCCCTAAATCTAACCATTCCAAGATACGTCAATTTGAGATACAATAAAGATTACATTACATCCATCTCCTCTTGGGAGGTTACAATAATGACATAACTTTACATTTGTTTGCAAGTAATGAAAGCTAAGTAAAGAGTCTTCTTTCTTCAAACTGGAATAATGTACAAGAAAGAATCCTTTCAACACTACAAATGCAATTGATACCTCGATAAAGATAGATTTACCACCCAACCATATGGAAACCAAAAGGCCCACTCCCCCATTCTAGGAGATAAACACCAAGATCCACGCTAGAAGAGATAAATTAGGCCATTCCTAGGGTTGAGGTAACCTTTCCCAAACAATAACTGAACAAGTAAGATTAAAACACAAATCCCTTCCCAAAGGTTCCCAAGACTTGGTAGAAATTCTAAGCGACAAGCTAGGTGAGTGTCATCGCATAGCCCTCACCCCTTGGGTTGTCCTGGTACTAGCCACTCTTGGCCCTGGCCCCCAAGTAGGCACATGTAGAACCAAATGCCTTTCATATAAACAAGTGCCTTTTAGTTGTACCTACACATAGGTACCTTCTCCCACTCCCATCCATAGCCTTTACTAGCACTAATGGCATGGGAGAGGCACATATTTATCTTTTTAGTGTTTTTTTCCATCCCCATTCATTTAATTAAAGTTATCACTCGATTAAAACAACTCATTAGTGGGTTATCCTGGTACTAGCCACTTAGGGCCCTAGCCCCATACTGAGAGCCACTCACCTAGTGCTCTTAGGTTCTCTACCCTTACCCAAATATCATAAACATACTAGATATGCAATAAGACAAATCATTAAACACTCAAGTGCTTGCAAACAAGAATAGGATTGGTTTGTTGATTGGTTAGAAGCCTAGAATGGCACCAGTCATTTGCGAAGTAAATGCCTCATGTAATCACCTAAAATTGGGCTAATAGAATCTAAGGCCCTATTTTCCCTTATTCAGAATAATAATTATGTTAATTTGATCTTCGATTATTGACATACTTCATAAAATTCAATAAAATCATTTCAATCTCAAATTCAAGCATTTATCATCAAAGTATTAAGAAAAATCAATTCAATTACCTCTATGCCCAATTAATTAAATCAATCCCATCAAATTCATGGCTAAAGTAATTAATTAAAGGAAATGAATAAATCCCTCTCAAATTAGAAAACACAACAAACACACTTTGAACCAATGAGAGGTAATCGCATGGATCGCTCACATGGATCAAGCCTGGAGGTATCTCAACCACTCCTTGTAGATGCATCCCAACCATTCAAAATATCCTAGATTATATAAAAGAGAATTTTAAAATCTTCAAGCTCTCTCACTCTCTTTGATATTGATAGTTAATTCATGTTTTCATGCTTTCATGCTTTCATTTTGATTTCATAAGCTCTTAGTTAATTAGAAAACATCTCAATTTGGGTTAATAGTAAGAGAATTCATGATCTAATGGCCAATTGTGATGCATCTTCTAGTTGTAGCTTCATGCTTGCATACTAATCTTTAATCTCTCATTTTAGCATTGCATTGTCACTATTTAGGGTTAGATCTAAGGGCAATCTTTAATCCTTTCCATACTTGTGCTAACTAGAGAGAAATAGGATGCTTTCAATTGCTTATTTCTCTCATTTTGGTTTAAATCTCTCTAACAATTGATGTAATGTCCTATTGAAGTGTTGTATCACATATTTGTAGGTCCATAACTCACACACATATTTCTGGTGCCCACTGTGGGTCCAAGCCCCAAATTTCCTATTTTTAGAACTACCTTTTTCTACTAATTTTTGTTGTGTTTTCTCTCTGCCAAAGATCACATACAAGAAATAGGATCGCATCTAGGAAGAAGAGTCGTGCAGGGAACCTCCTATTAAGCATCCATTTTGATAAATTAGTGAGTGTTTAGAGTTGTGTTAGGGGTTTGTTGTGTGTTAGAATAAGGTCCATTGGAATGGATCCATTAATGTGATTGTAAGAGCCAAATGAGCTCAGGAAGAGTTAATGGTCCATTTGGTCTAAATGGCCTCAACAGTCTCAAAGTGATGGATTTGGTTAGACTTAGTCTAAATAAGGTCTTAGAACCTTAAATTTCCTTATTAAGGACTCAGGATTCATTCCTAGTCTTTAGATGGGTCTAAAAGGCCAAATGTCACTTTTGGCAAAAAGTTGCTGAGCAACTTTACAAAGTTACTCGAGTAACTTTTGCAAATTTTTGAAAAGTTTCTCAAATGGAATTTGAGGTGGTTGTAACCACTCATGATCAATATATGGGCATGAGATTGATGGATTTCAAAGGATAATGAAGTTTTGGATTTAATTTCATAATTTAGAACTTTTTGTACAGATATGAGGTTCTAGTTCTTACTGTTTGCAGGATTTCTTTGTGCCTTGTACGGCCTGTATGGATAGAGATGGGTGATCAAGACCTATGATAGTTTAGATTAGTGGTCTATCTTTAATCTTCATTGATTCTCTTGTTTCTAAGTTAGTGGAGTGAGATTTGGAAATAATTTCAAGCCACCGGTCTGTAAAGCCAATTTGTAGGACCTCCATGCTTGAAATGACTCTAACCTGAGCATCCACCGGTGGAAATGTCTAAACCCATAGGGAATGGAAGGTTAGAGTCTATATATAATTTTTTTTTCTTTCATTTGTGTTGTGGCATCAATATTTCTAGGCTAGATGGAAATCCCTATGGTTGACTGTTAAGAGCAGGTGAGCCAGGATAGGGTAGAGAAGGCACTGGTTCGAGCACCAAAAATCTTGATGAAGGAACTAAATAGCATGTGTGGATTCCCTAAGGTGTTCCCTTGAATAATCACAAGGTTAGAAAAGGTTTAAAGGAGTTTGGAGATCAATTTAAAAGCAATTGGTCAAGACTGGTCCAGAGACCTAATTAATAGGCTTAAAACTAGGGCCTGCTAGCAAATGGGGTTGTGGGTATAACTAGGAGTCTAAACTTTGGATTTGGAAAGGGATAGAAGATACCTTGAATATTTTCAAGGTCTTATATGACATTTTTTTGGGATTTTGGGGGCACTAAACCACAGTCAAAATAGACCTACGAGGAATTGAGCCAATTAGGCCTCCTAGTGAATTTGTTCCTTAAGGACTTGGTGGAGTATCCAGAAGTGTATGTTAAGGGTACAAATGACTTTTGAAGGGTCAAGGACTTAGTGGAGGGTAGAAGTGATGTGTGGAAAGATCCTAAGCTAGGGTTGGGGGTTCTAGAGGGGGATTCTAATGAAGAAGCCTAGTGAATTAAAGGCCTAAATTGGTCTTAGTAGTTGTTTATCTTCTAAGTATCAACTATAACTTGTAGGAGAAGTTGATAGAGAGAATCTTGGAGATCCACATTGGGAAAGATAGCACAAGGAATAAATATTGGATGGTTAGAAGAGGCTAGAAAATTGGAGAGAACACTAGATCCCAAACCCTCTCCATCAAACAGTCACACCCCGGATTTCATGGATCACATCCAGGATTTTCTAGATCTCATATGGTCTAGTATCACATCTATTGATTAGGATTGCATTTGGATAATGGGGTCACATATGGGAAATGGGATCGCATTTGGTTAAATTTAGGATCACATCTAGGGAAATTTCTTGAATTCTTGGTTTTTCTAACCCCTAACAATTTGGTTTGATGTTTCTATGGTTTTAAACAACCTCACTATGGTTTGCAAGACAAATGATAGAGACCCAAATATTTCAAACTACTAACTATTGTTTGTATATTGCTTTAAAAGATTCACAAGACATCATTGCTTTGATTTTTAGGAACTTAAGTGTAATTTAAAATCATCTTGCAAATGAATTAGAGGATTATGCTCTTTTCCTCTTGAGGGAAAATCAGAAACTCAAAAATTGAATTGTATTTTGAAGTTAAATTGGGAAATAAATGATAAAGATTGCATAACATGTCTTGGATTTACAATTTGAGTTAGGAGATTATTCTCTTCTCCTTCATGGAGAATTAGAAATCCAGACCTTAAGTTGTCTATCTATTTTCTTTTAAAGAATTACCCTTAAGGGCTTACAAATTTGAGATTTCTAACAACTAATGGGTGAATGTTATGATTTTGTGTGATCTGAACAGGTTAATAGTGGTTTTCAAGTCGATTGTCCAAGATAAACATAAAAAAAGACTACTAATGCTTGTCTTGCAGGTTGCCTAAAAGAAAAAAACTAAAAATTCATGCTTGTTTTTCTAGGAACTTAATATAATTTGAGGTCAATTTGCAAACTAATCAGAGGATTATGGTCTTTTCCCTTTGGGAAAATAAAAAACTCAAAATTTAGCTTGTAATTTAGGGTCAAATTGGAGTAATTTGGATAAATTTGCATGATGTGTCTTGAAATTTCAATTTGAGTTAGGAGATTCTGCTCTTGTCCTTCATGGAGAATAAAAAATCCAGACCTTAAGTTGTTTATCTACTCTCTTTTCAAGCATTACCTTTAGAGGGCCTTCCGGTTGAGGAAAAAATCTCCTGGGAATGACCCAAGTGGGGACAAGTCTTAAGCCGACTCTTCCACCCCACTATAAAATTTGACGCTTCCTTGAGGTGAAAGCCTCAGAAGATATAATCTATCTTGTCTTGGGAGATTGATGATCAATCCCATTGACATACTTTGATTTTGTGTAAATTGGAGCCGCTTGAATCTTGCTTGTGAGACTACACACTTTCAATTTCCTATAGGGCTTATGGTCTAAATCCTACTTGCGGGACTATGGGAGATGGTTGTGAATGGATGCCTTTATTAAAAGCCTTATGTTAGATGCTACCTGGATCACCCCCAAAAGGTTGTTAGCACTTGTGCAAGGCAAATAGTAATTTCCCCAAGACATTCACCATATCGATCCCTCATCGACATTACCACTCAGCTAATATGGCCTCCAATATCCATTGCATGTTATTGGACTACCATATTCTAAGGAGTCTTTGAGTGTGTTCCTAAGTTAGTGAACAAGTGGTTTGAATATCTACTTAGCATAAGGTAGGTTAGGTGTGTCTGATTAAAATGATTGCTTGATGTGTTCTAAGTACAAATTCTGATAATTACCCTCAAATGAACAAACATAAAACATTTACAAGAGATGACCCATTTTAAAAAAATTCACTAAAATTGAAACTTTCCTGACATCATTGAATTGCATCTGGGGTTCCCAGATTGCATCCCATATCCTGGATTGTGTCTATTCAAACTTGGATCACATTTGGTAAATACACCATTTCCTATGTCACATCTAGTAACCACTGCATTTCCCAGATCGTATCCCATGTTTCCTGGATCACATCTGAGGTCCAAAAAGTATGTTAGTCACCTGTAAAAGATCTCATCTAGGACAAAGAGCATTTCTGTACTTTCCAGAACCAACCCATTTGGCCCAATAGTAAGGTTTTGTTGTCAAAACACATCGATCTGATAACCTGAAAGAGTCATTTTTGAAAGTCTTGTTGCCTTGCATGGTCCAAATCTTCATTGTCCAAATTGTGGAGTCAGCCTATCCTATCAGTCACAATCAAGTTCCCAGCTCATAAACATGACACTTTGACACCCTTGATGCTAGAACTTCCACATTATCAGACCCACTTACACTTTTGGTTCCCAAATCACTATCAGGACACTTTGACACCCTTTGACATTGGATCCATAAGACAATTTCAAACCCACTATTGCATCCTTGGACTCACAATCAGACATTGCAAACATTTAGACCCACTCAGACACAAGACCCTCATTAATTCCTTAATCAAGTTTTCATGGTTAACACAAGACACAAATCTTCTCATTTTGAAAGTAACCCATTCTCAAACAAAGTATCATTGCTTGCATTTGAAAAGGGAGAGACTTCAAGACTTAATCCTCTATTTGGAACAACACCAAGCACCACATATATAGCAACACCTGAAGAGACAAACATGAACAACCAAGAAGAATTTCATTGGGATGAAATACTAGATGGACAAGATGAACAAAATGACCAAAACAATCAAGAAGAAGCTCAACAACAAGAAGCACATTACGATTCAGATGATGAAGAACCCACTCAAAGAGAATACCAAAGAGCTATAATCAACAAATGATTCCATAAAATCCTTGAGATAAATTTGGAAGAAAACAAGGAAAATTACTTCCTAGAACTTGCCTCTCAAGGATTGAAACTACCAAAGGACTATGACATGAACCAACTAAAATAGAGAGAAGATCTTAGTCCTATATCCATTTTGACAAGATAGTTGCTTGCTATGCGAAATGAGATCAAAGAACTCAATAAAGAGAAGGACCAACCAGAAAAACAATACTATCTAGAGCACATATGTCCTTTCCCTTTTGACAAGGGACTAAAGATGATTCCATTTCCTAAAAATGTCACAACTCCAAAATATGACAAATACATGGGAACTTATCCGACCCTCAAGATCATGTGAGGAAGTTTTGCACAACTAGTATGGAATTCATGCATGAACAAACATATCTAATGAGATTATTTCCATGAAGCTTAGGAGGACAAGCTATGGATTGCTTCTCAAAGTTACCCATAGGAATCAAAACATTTGATGAACTAGTGCAAAAATTCATACAACAATACTCCTACAACATCCAAAACGTAGTGACAATGTTGGATCTATGCAATAACAAAAAAAAAATAGGAGAATCATTCTTGAATTTCCTACAAGGATGGAGGAAAATATTTGCATGATATGCAAGGTAGATACCTGAAAACAAAAAAATGGACATTTTGATTAATAACTTGGTTCTTGAAATGAATTATCCAATACAATTGTAAGGACCACCAAGTTTTGATAAAATTATAGATAGTGCCATCAAGATTGAGGAGGTCTTGATCAAGAAAGGTGAAATCACTATCAACAAGGAAAACAAAGAGAAGTACTATCCCACCAAAGATAAGTACAAATATGGAAGAAAGAACAAACATGTGGTCAATGATGGAGTAGTTGATACTCCTAATCCAAAACCTAAATCAGATGTCTTCAATCTCACAACAAGCCTTCAAGCAAGCAAGAATCTAAATTCTATCGTGACACCAATGGCTAGAAAAACTTTCAATAAACCCCCTACTTGAACAAAGCCTTGGTTAGCAAGATCTAAGAGAATATTTACACCATTTGGAGATACATTGGAAGTGGTCTTGAAGTCACTATTGGATAATAAGATCATTGTGATTCCTTATTCCAAACCTTGGGAACCAGAAGTAAAACCCAAGTGGTGGAACGATAACGATTACTACAATTTTCATCACAACAAAGGACATAAAACCAACAACTTTATGAAGTTAAGACATGTTATTCAAGACCTAATTGAAGAAGGCAAAGTCAAGGTAGATGGACATCACACAAATAATGATCATAAGGCATTTCAAACTCCATTACCTAGCTATGAAAAAGGAGAATCTTCCAAGAGTAACAAAATTAACTATACATACACTGATGATGAAAATGTAATTCATATGGTGGAACCATGCAAACACTCCATCAATATGATCACTCTGAAAGGATTAAAAAAATAAAATGAGTCTTCCAATGCTATAACAAGAAGTCAAGCAAAAATCACTCTTAAAGGAGCCTCAACATCTAACACACCAACTACAACAACAACATCTAAGAAAGTGACATTACCTCCAAAGTTTAATCTTATGGATCAGCTACAAAGAACACCTACTCAAATATCTATTATAGAGTTGTTGAAAATCTCTCCTAGTCATAGGGATGTTCTTGATCAAGCCATAATTAGCACTAATGTACCAAAAGATCTAGATGTGGATAGATTACAAGCTATGGTTGGTCATTTGAATTCGTCACACTACCTATCTTTTTCTAAAGAGGATGATAAATCATTGAACCAGCCACATAACCAACCTCTACATTTAGAAGTCCTTATTCATAAACACTGAGTCAAATGTGTCTTGATAGATGGAGGCACTGGTTTGAACATCTGCACATACAACTTGGTGAAACAATTGGGATTCTCTGAACATGCAACTGATCCTAGAAGAAAGATAACAATCAAAGCTTATGATGAAGAAGAAAGATCCTCTAAGGGATTGGTTTTCTTACCTATCAGAGTGGAACCAGTAGAAAAAGATGTCCTATGCCAATTTCTTGATTTACCACTCGCATACAACATTCTTCCTTGAAGGCCATGGATACACTCAATGCAAGTTGTGCCTCCTACTTACCATCAATGCTTAAAATTTCCTCATAATGGAGTAGAGGTGACTATTCCAGCAGATACAACATATTCTTGCAATAATCTCAAACAAATAGAAAGTATGATTCCTCACAACAAGGAAAGCTCTAATAAGGTGGAGACATCCAAGGAAATGGTTTTGAAAATCTTTGCTAAAAAGATCAACATCCAAAAGACAAGTATTGTGAATACAAGATAGCTCCTGCAATATCTTTAACGAATCTTCCCATATCTCCTAGAACACAAGACCTTCATCAACATTTACACCATCCAATGGTAGTCCTCTAACAATACATGAGGGAACCAGAATGGTCAAAGAAAAATTATCCCTTGAAGAAGAAAATGAAGAAAAAGTTGTCTTGCAGTGGCTTTATAAAGAAACTGAAGAAGATGGAAATATCAAACATGTTGAGATAGCTACAAACAAATATGAAAAGGGATATGAGATCATGAAACAAATGGCGTACAAAGGAAAAGGACCCTTGGGAAAAAATAAACAAGGACTTATGGAACCATTACATATGGACTTTAGAAATCCTAAAGACAAGACTGGATTAGGCTTCAAGGAAGCAATATCTCATCCTATAGCAGAAAAGGGTCCTATGTTTGATAGATTAGGAGACTCATATGATGAAGAATAGGTAGAAGGACAACCTATTTCCTATGAAAGGTTGATGCTCTTACAAGGAGACCCATTATCAAAAATTGGTACCAATCTTGAACAAGCACCAGAAGAAGAACAAGCGGAAGAACCTGAAGAAGAACAAAAACAAGGGCTTCCCATCTTTGATACACCTCACTTTGATGAAGAACCAAAAATGATAACTCCACAAGAACCATTACAAGAAGAAGATAACCATGCTGATGAAGAAGATGAAGTACCCATTACTATTGCCCACTTCTTGGGGGTTTCAGATTATAGTCAAGTAGACTCACATGAATATGAATGGGATGTTCTTTCTGATGCTACTTTAGACATAGAAATTGATGTGATACACAAGTTTTCTTCTAGAATCTTGATTGAAGAGGGAGAGAGTTATAATGTCATACCACTAGAGTTAGATTCTCATAACATTAACGTGAAATCTAATAATAATGAACATGGCTCTAATAATCCTAACATCTATTTAGAAGCAAACTTAATAGAAGACATCTTGCAAGTTAATGACGTTGATAATAACATGGTACTATCTCTTGAACCAACTGAATCTTTGTCCTTAATGTACCCTAAATTGATAGACTGGGATGAGCCTACAACTACAAGCCTATTATCTTTTGATAATGACTATTCCATAGCCTATTATCTAAATTCTTGTGAATCCTTCCTTTCTTCCACTAGTGTAAAGAGAAAAACCATGACTGAAGAGGATATCAAGTTTCTCAGTCTCAAAATGAAAAACAAAAAGAACAAGAGATCTGATGGAGAAAACCACCTAGTGGCACTATCAGATCCTAAAAGAGAAAAAGAAAAAGATGTATCCGATGGTGAAAACCTCCTAGAGGTTCCAAAGGATGGGATTCTTGATATCCTCCCAGATCACTTTCAGGAAAGATCATCAGTTCTGATTGAACCTATACCACCCATTAATTTGGGAACAATAGAGGCTCCTCAACTAGCTCACATTTCTCAGTCATTGACAGAAGATGAAAAGATCCAATTCACTGATTTCTTCAAAGAAAATAAGATCAACTTTGCTTGGTCTTATTTAGATATGCTTGGATTGGACACAGATTTGATCATGCATCTCCTATCTATTTCACCTGATATAAAACTAGTAAAGAAAAAACTCAGAAAGATGAATCCACGTGGCATTGCTAGTGAAAGCAGAATTGGAAAAAACTATTGAAAGCAAGATTCATTAGAGCTATTGATTATGCAAAATGGATATCAAACATAGTTCCTATTTTGAAAGCGGAAAAATCCATAAGAGTTTGCACAGACTTTAGGGATCTAAACAAGGCTTGTCCAAAAGATGATTTTCCACTTCCCAATATAGACATGATTGTAGATTTGACAGCAAGTTATGAGATGTACTCATTAATGGATGAATTTTCTGGATATAATCAAATAAAAAATGCTCTTGAAGATCAAGAAAAGAACGCATTCACATGCGCATGGGGAACATACTGTTGGAATGCGATTCCATTTAGTCTCAAGAATGCAGGTACAACTTAATAGAGAGAAATGACCACAATATTCCATGACATGATGTATAAGAATATAGAAGACTATGTAGATGATACATTGGCTAATTTAAAGATAAGGACTAAACATATAGAAGATCTAAGGAAAATATTTGACGGGATGGAAGAGACTTAATCCTAAGAAGTGCACACTTGGCGTATCATTTGGAAAACTATTAGGATTCATAGTCTCAGCAAAAGGATTTGAGGTGGATCCAGCAAAGGTGAAAG
This sequence comes from Chamaecyparis obtusa, assembly GCA_027943335.1. Taxonomy (NCBI): domain Eukaryota; kingdom Viridiplantae; phylum Streptophyta; class Pinopsida; order Cupressales; family Cupressaceae; genus Chamaecyparis; species Chamaecyparis obtusa. Next base: position 535,478 of record BSBK01002242.1, read on the forward strand.
CTATACTTGAAATGCAACTGTAATCACTAACAAATGGACAAAATCAATTTATGGACAAATCAAGGTAGATCAAGGCAAAATCAAGGTATTTGAATCCAAACAAGCATTTAGCCAATCAAAATTAAAATCAAGTCTTAATTCAATATGATTCAAAATCTAAAGCCAAAAGATTAATTAAAGCCTATTAAATCAAGTTAAATCAAATCAATGTGCAATTAATTCAATTAATTGTATAGTTTGAATTAAATCAAATCAAACCATTCAAGGGGTGCACATGGTTAAGTAAATGAATTAAAATCAATTGATTAAATCTTAATTTCTCTCAACAACCAACAGGGAGGAAAATCAATCAACCAATGGGATTTAAGGAAATGAACTCACATGGATCAAGCCAAATTCAATCTCAATCACTCATTCCAAAAGAGCATCTTGTCCACTCATCTTGTCTACTTGTCCCAAGCTTTGAGGACATAATATTTAAATTATCTTCAAAGGGTGGAAGCAAAGACTCAACTCAAGCTTAATCATGATCAACTCTACTACACCCCCTACCCTTGCCTAAATCTATAAAAGGAAGGCTAAAATCAGTCATAATTCATAACAACAAATCAAATCAAATCAACCCATTTAAGGGGGGCACATGGCTAAGTAAATGAATTAAAATCAATTCATTAAATCTTAATTTCTCTCAACAAAAAATAGGGAGGAAAATCAATCAACCAATGGGATTTAAGGAAATGAACTCACATGGATCAAGCCGAATTCAATCTCAATCACTCATTCCAAAAGAGCATCTTGTCCACTCATCTTGTCTACTTGTCCCAAGCTTTGAGGACACAATATTTAAATTGTCTTCAAAGAGTGGAACCAAAGACTCAACTCAAGCTTAATCATGATCAACTCTACTACACCCCCTACCCTTGCCTAAATCTATAAAAGGAAGGCTAAAATCAATCATAATTCATAACCACAAATCTGAGAATTGCATCTAGCCTCTTTATAATTATAGCTAGAAAGGAAATTTAGGAGAAATTTAGCATTTCAATTTGACTTAATTGTTAGCATTTTCTTTATCATAATCATTTCTCATTCTAGGACTATCATTAATGGTAGCTTGTTGAGAGCTTCACATTAACACTCTTAGATAGAGAGCCATAGGATGCTTAATTGTTCATTTATTTTTTAAATAGATGCTATAGTGTGGTTTATTTAGTTTCTATTTCATTTATTATTCAATACTAATTCTATGAAGATACTATTTCTAGTATACAAAATGGCACCCGTCGTGGGGCTGTAGGCTTCACTTTTCAAAAATCTTGTAATCTTCATTTTTGTAAATTTTTTTGCATGTTTAACTCTCGGGTTTTGCAAAAAAAAACTCTTTTGAGACTTCAAATGGTGCTTTTGATAAATTAAACAATGCTTTTGAGCATTATTTCAGCGCTTCCATGACAAATTTGTGTGCCTTTGCACAGTCAAATAGCACGTTTAAATTCTTCTGACTTTTGTCTTACATTCAAACAACGGTTATTCCCTGACTACTGGGCATTTTTGCATACTTCGCCAATGCTTTTACTCATTTTTAGAAGCCTTTGCTTGTTTATTTAGCACTTTTACTATTTGTTTCTGGGCTTTTGAAAGTTTAAATAGCGCTTCTGAGCTGATCTACAACACTTTTAAATAGTTAAATAGCGCTTTTACATAAACTGCAAATTTTTATATTCTGACTATCAGAAAATGAATTTCATGACTCTGCAAGATGATTGATCATAGAAAAACAAAAAAGCTAGAGAGCAAATTTAATCAAGAAGGCAAGGCTTTAGCAAGGAAGATTAAAAAGGAGAACATTGCTCATATCAAGCTAGTCCTTGAGGAGTCACAACAAGAAAATTAGGTACATGAGCATTACATCAAATTTTTAGAAGCATACAAGACTAAATTCATTTCATTAAATTGGATATTTTCACCTTAAATCAAGTTTTTCTTAAAATTTGCAAATAAGGCTTAAAATTCAGTTTTGTGTTTGTTTCTTCAAGTTTATTTTTGATTCCTTCACTTTGGCTGGCTTTGTTGACTAACTTGTTGGGGGAAAAGAACATTGGAAAGGAACAATTGCTAAGGTAAGCATTAAAAAGATGAAAGTAACTAAAAAATTCCCCTAGCCTATGCTAGCTACAAGGAAAAGGTAAGCCTTAAAACTTTGTCAATTTCGTGCTTAAATTGTGGCTTTGGTGCTTTTAAAAATCTAGTAATTAAAAATAGCCTATCTTTGTTTGGAAAGTTTAGCATTGTGCCTATGCTCTTCACTTCTTTTAGTGAATCAGAATGCCAAAAGTGTTAAACTTTTTAACTAAGAAGAAGGGTTGAGGAAATCAAGCACATAAAATTGAAAAACCTCTTGTTTGTAGAAGTGAGTAGAAATACTCAATTCTCTCTAGTTAGTGGGTTGGTAATTGGACATTGTTTATTGTGTTTGGGAAATTAAGAAAAAATTAGGGATATTCTCTTCACCTTTTGGTGAATCAAATTCCCAAAAACTATTTGTTAACTTCATTTCCTTGCTTTCTATGAACATGCTAGATCTTTAGTTGAGCTCGCCTCCCAAGATTTTCCTTAAAAGAGCCGGTGAGAGGGACAACCCAAAGTGGGATACACTTGCTTTTTCTACGAGAATCCAACCCACTATAAAATGAAATACATACATCCTTAATGGGGTGTGTGACAAAAAGATACTAAATTTTTGAACTTCCTCGAGTAGTCCTCACGGATTGCGTGAAACTCTGATATATCGGTGGTGGGAAGCCTCTTAATATACTTGGAGGATGAAAGTTTAATATCCATTTTGAATGGAATATTGATTAAAACCTTGTTAACTTAGCAAAGACTACCTAATAGATCCATGTTTACGAACCAATCTTGAGCTAGGTAGATTGCTTGAAGTGTCTTTTGTGCAAAACCCATGATAACGTTCTTTCAAAATAAAACATTTTGTGTTAAGGGATAAAAAGAGATAAGTGTATTTGTGATTGTGTGTTTGACGAAACATAAGACAAATGAGAGATATCCATACAAAGATCAATCTTATATTTTTTAACTCTTCATTTAAAACAACAATTGTCAAATCAAAAGATCAATTCCAAAGCAAACCTCATTGGATGGTGGTTTACAAACACTCCCATAACTTCAAAGGGTCTTTACAAGGAGATAGCACGTGCATAGCTAGAGTGTTAGGATAATAAGCAAAAAATGCAAATATTAACAAACAAGAGAGAACACAATAACATAGAATTTAACGTGGTTCACCCAATCCCTGGGTTACGTCCACCAACAACGAGTCCAATATCTTTATTATTATCCAGTGATTGCAATCTAAAACCTACAACTCAATACCACAGCAGGAAGCTGCAATAATCCCTCATACAATGAATCTCAAACCCTAAGCCCTTTTACAATTATTTTTGACATAACAAAATTAGGGCAAAAATACTCTGACTAATAGAAAAATAGATGGCCGACACTTTACAATATTATTAAGTCATTCTTAGCATCAAGGGGCGCTGCCCCTTGAACCCATCAGGGGCTCTACCCCTTGACCCCGTGGAAAAGTATGATTAGGCTCCACATACATAACAATCTCCCACTTGGAGACTGATCAGACTCCACAATAATATCCTCCCACTTGGAGACTGATTGACCAAAACCTGTAGCTCCCACTGGAATAATGAAACCACCCTGGACTTAGCTGTTCTTTTATTCTATTCAGTCTAGAAGACCAACTGAAGCTGAACAGGAATTCAGCTTCTCCCTTGTGACTTCCTTTGTAAACATATCTACTGGATTATCATCTGTATGTATCTTCTCCAACCTTAACTATCCATCATCCAATACTGACCGAATGAAATGATATCGCAACTGTATGTGCTTTGTTTTTGAGTGTAAAGCAGAATTCTTTGCAAGATGAATGGCACTCTAACTATCTGAATACAAATAATTATCTACCTATGGATGTCCCAATTCTTCCATGAAGAATTGAAGCCATATCATCTCCTTGGCTACCTCTGTAGCAGCAACATACTTTGCCTTTGTAGTAGATAAAGCATTCACCTTTTGTAACTGAGAAATCCAACTCACTACTATCCCACCAATAGTAAATACATAACCTATAGTACTCCATCTGGTATCAACATCTCCTACCAAATCTGAGTCAACATAACCATGAATAGTAGTAGATGAGCCTCCAAAGTGTAAACACTTATTGGATGTACCTCTCAACTATCTGAGAATCCATTTGACTGCATTCCAATGCTCAATCCTAGGGTGACTCATATATCAGCTAACAACTCCCACTACATGTGCAATATCTAGCCTAGTACATACCATAGCATACATTAAGGTCCCTACAGCTGAAGCATAAGGTATCTTGGACATTCTTGCCTCTTCTTCTGGTGTCTTTGGACACATTTCTTTAGTCAATTTCAAATGACCAAGCAAAGGTGTAGTGATAGCTTTGGCATCCTTCATGTAGAATCTCTGCAACACCTTTTCAACATAATCGGCCTGAGATAAAGTTAATTTTCTATTCTTCCTATCTCTACAAATTTTCATGCCAAGGATTTGTTTTTCTGCCCCCAAATCCTTCATAGAAAAAGATTTTGCTAACTGTTGTTTCAACCCCTTAATATGATCCAGGTTAGAACCAGCTACAAGCATATCATCAACATATAAACATAGAATAATGTAGCTGTCATTATTTAACCTCTTGAAATAAACACAATGGTCAAAATTACATCGAGTGTATCCATTCTCATGCATAAAAGTATCAAATTTAATATACCATTGCCAAGGTGCTTTCTTCAGGCCATATAAACTTTTCTACAATTTGCACACTAAACTCTCCTTACCCTTGACCTCATATCCCTGTGGCTGTACCATATAAATTTCTTCATTCAAATCACCATGAAGAAAGGCTGTTTTAACATCAAGCTACTCTAAATGCAAATCTTTAGTAGCCACAATACTTAAAATAGTATGAATAGAAGTCATTTTAACAACTGGAGAAAAAATCTCATCAAAATCAATATCATGTTTCTGTGCAAATCCTTTTACAACTAATCTGGCTTTATATCTTTTCTTACCTCCATCTTCTTCTTTCAACCTGTAAACCCATTTATTCTGCAAAGCCCGTTTTCCTGCAGGTAACTGACATAAATCCCATGTCTGATTTTTTTGCAAAAAATCTATTTCATCTGTCATTGCAGACTCCCACTGAAGTTTTGTATCCACCTACATAGCTTCATTATAACATTCAGGTTCACCAACATCAGTTAATAAGATAGAATACAAAGAAGGTGAAAATCTATCTGGAGGTCTACTTAGCCTTGTTGACCGTCTAACATTCACTGGGGTGTGTGGTATTTGGTGTTGCTATTGTTGCAGAGCATAAGGAACTATTGGAACATTATCATTTGGAATATCATCCAGCACTACATAATCATTTTCTTTCTTCTCATGTTGCTGCAACAGATCTTTGTACAATACTTTCTCATTGAATATGACATCCCTGCTTCTTACAATTTTATGATTTTCAAAATCCCAAAGCCTATAACCAAATTCATCAATGCCATATCCAACAAATACAAATTTCTTTGACTTAGCTTCTAGCTTGGTTCTATTTTTAGAATCTATAAGTGCAAAAGCTTCACAACCAAAGGTTTTGAGAAAAGAATAACTCACCTTCTTACCACTCCATGCTTCTTTTGGAATACCATAGTCCAAAGGAGTAGAGGGGCCTCTATTGATTAAATAAACAACAATGTTCATAGCCTCTAGCCACATATTTTTGGGCAGCCTAGCATGCAACCTCATACTCCTTGCACGCTCCATTATTGTCATGTTCATGCGTTCAGCCACTCCATTTTCTTGTGGAGTCCTTGGTACAGTTTTCTGTCTACAAATACCAGTAGAGGCACAATAATCTTCAAATTATTATCTGTAATACTCACCACCATTATTAGATCTGAGACATTTTAATCTTTTTCCAGTCTCATTTTCAACCAAGCTTTTCCATTTCTTAAAAGTTTCAAATACATCAAATTTCTGTCTAATGAAATATATCCATACTTTCCTAGTTGCATCATCAATGAATGTAACATAATACTGAGAGCCACCAAGGGAAGATACCTGAGTTGGACCCCATACATTTGTATGCACAAGCTCTATTTTTTCATCTTTCTTTTACTTCCCACTCTTTACAAAACTGACTCCCTTTTGCTTTACATACACACAACTTTCACAGAAATCCATATTAACACATTTCAGACCGGGTAAAACTTTCTTTGAATGTAGTAATTTCATACCTTTCTCGCTCATGTGCTCGAGTCTATTGTGCCATAGCACTATTTCAGAATCTCCAGCTACTGTCTCTTGTTCTACCTGCTCAACTACAACAACTATTCCTAAACATTCATTTTTCTTTGAAACAATTAAAGTAGAGGGAATAGTACGACCTGTACAAAGATATAAGGTGCCTACTTTCACACCTTTTGCTACTACTAAGGAACCTTTTGAAACCTTCCAATTTTTATCATTAAAAGTAACTATGCAACCCTCATCAGCGAGTTGCCCTGCTGAAATTAAATTTCTACTCAGCCTTGGAACATGTCTTACCTCTTGTAGTAGCCAATGATTCCCATTGTGCAACTTAATCTTGATTTTCCCTTTTCCAACAATTTGATAGGGTTCATTATCTCCCAAATAAACTAGCCCAAAATCCCCTTGGACATGATCAACAAAATAACCTCTATGGGGTGTAGCATGAAATGAAGCTCCCGAATCTAACACCCATGAATCATCAACATTTTCTAAAGACAAAAGCAAAGCATCCTCTTCAGATTTGTTACTTACCACATTTGCCTCCTTGTTTCCATCATTTTTGTCTCCTTGATCTTTCTTCCAAGACCAAAAGTCTTTCTTCTTATGACCTAGTTTTCCATAGTACCAGCAATCATTTGGCCCTTTGGATTCAGACCTCTTTCCCTTTGATTTTCCTCTTGATTTCCCATGATTTCTAGAGTTGTTTCCTCTATCTCTTGTTATGCCTTTTCTTTCTGCGTTCAATACACTACCTGATGTGGATGCCCTTGAGCTTTTTCTATGAATTTCCTCACTCAATATAACACCAACAAAATCATCAAAATTTAGGATATTTGAACTAGAAATAGAATTACTAACAGCCATTACCAAGCCATTCCAGCTTTCTGGAAAAGAACACAAAATCAAGAGAGCCCTAACCTCATCATCGAAAGTAATTTTAACTAAGGTTAACTGACTTGTAACTATATTAAATTGATTCAAATGATCAGTGACTGATCAACCTTCTACCATTTTTATATTAAATAAATGCTTCATAAGAAATACCTTGTTTGAAGCTGAAGGCTTTTCATACAACTTCGCTAGGGTGTCCATCAGATCTTTAGCTTTCATTTCTCCAGTAATATTGTATGCCATAGATTGTGCTAGGCATAAACGAATACTCCCCAGTGCCTTCCTATCCAAAATATCCCAATCTTCCTGAGACATTGCTGCCTCTTAATTGTCTATTCCCTCTAATGGCCGCCATAGATCCTTCTGATAGAGATAATCCTCCATTTGCATCTTCCATAACTAGAATTTCTGCCCATTAAACTTATCAACCTTCAGCCTACCCTCATCTGCCATTTCTCCCACTTAACCGAGAGACTCTCCCACTAACTCGTGAGACCTTCTTCAGAGAATAGATGAAAGAACAAATGAAATAACCTCACTTTGATACCACTTATTAGGATAATAAGTAGAAAATGCAAATATTAACAAATAAGAGAGAACACAATAACACAGAATTTAACGTGGTTCACCCAATCCCTAGGCTACATCCACCAACAGTAAGTCTAATATCTTTATTATTATCCAGTGATTACAATCTGAAACATGCAACTCAATACCACTACAAGAAGTTACAATAATCCCTCATACAATGAATCTCAAACCCTAAGCCCTTTTACAAGTATTTTTGACATAACGAAATTAGGGAAAAATTACTCTGACTAATATAAAAATAGATGGCCGACACTTTACAATATTATTAAGTCATTCTTAGCATCAAGAGGTGCTGCCCCTTGACCCCATCAGGGGCTCTGCCACTTGATCCCATGGAAAATTTTGATTAGGCTCCACATACATCACATAGAGGAGTTCCCAAATTTGAATATCAAAGTCTTTTTAAAGATCATAATCAAGGGGATAGTCTCCGAAACCTTTTTGAAGAAAGACTTAATAATATGGATCTAAATTATGCATTTTATGACCATCAACATGCTGGAAACAATGATAACACTAATAATGCCAATGCCAATCCACCTCCTAAGGAAACTATTAAAGAAAAAGTTGAGAGAGCAGCCCAAGACAAGGAATTCCTATAAGTCATGGATAAACTAATAGAGAGGGATAGAGAGAGATTTTTCTTAAACCTAGCTCACACAGGAGTAAAGCTTCCCCATGACTATGATATAGACCAACTAAAGAAGACTCAAGAAGAAGAGGACCCGATGAGTTCTATGACTAAGCAATTAAAAACATTCCAAGAACAAATTAACTTAATGAAAAAGGCAATTGAACCTAAGCCTTTTTCTATTGAAGCCTTCAACCCATTTCCATTTGATAAAAGCTTAACCATGGCACCTTTTCCATTCAATATCATCTTTCCTAAATATGATAAGTATATGGGTAAAACAGACCCACAGAATCATCTTCGTGAATTTTGTGCCTTAAGTATTGAGTTCATGCATAACACTATGTATCTAATGAGACTTTTTCCTAGGAGTTTGGGAGGGTACTCCATGGAATGGTTCTCTAAATTCCCACCAGGAATTAAGACTTTTGAATAATTAGCCTCCAAATTTGTGACCCACTACTCCTATAATATTGAGCATGAAATCATGATGCTCAAATTGTGTGATACCAAATAGAAAGATGGTGACTCCTTAAGATTCCTACAAAGGTGGAGGACCGTATTTGCGCGGTATCCATGAAGTATCCTTGAAAAGGTGAAGATGGAAATATTCACAAACAATTTGACCATGGAGATGAATTATTGCCTACAACTTCAATGTCCCTCAACCTTTGAAAAGCTTATTGAAAACGGGATTAAAATTGAAGATGTAATGGTAAAACAAGGAGAGATAAAATTATTCAAAGATAATAAGTCAATACCAATACCAATAACAACAACAATCATTATCAATATAATTATACTAACAATAGGGGAACCAATAATCACAATGATAAGCCTAAGTTATGGTTGAAAAATAATAATAAAAATATTGTGAACGATGGAGTCATAGAGGCCAACAATTTGAAGGCCACCCCTTTCAACTTATCAAGTGGAGCTAATTCTTCATCCAACGTTAATAAATCGAAGAAGGCTCCATTTAATTCCAACAATTCCAATAATTCCAACAACAATTCCAACAATCCAAACAACAATGCTAATAATAATCCTTATAATAATGCTAATGGGAATAAGCCTAAACCCTTTTTCTCCACTTATAACAAAATAAATTTCACCTATCTAGGTGAACCCTTGGAGAATGCATTAAGGACCTTGGTTGCTAACAAGATCATTACACTACATGATTTAAGAGATTATGAACCTCAAGTTAAACCTAATTGGTGGAATGATTCTCACCAATGCGAGTATCATTGAAATAGGGGTCATAAAACCAATGAATGCATGAGGTTAAAACACTTAGTGCAAGACCTAATAGATGATGGAACTATAAATATGAAGGGCCTCAAAACAACAAGGATCATATGGCCTTCAAGAACCCATTTCTAAACCATGAGAAGGGTGAATCATCTAATAATAATCAAAATAAAAAAAAGGTAATGAGAAAGTGAACTTTTCTCACACTTATGATAACATAATCAATGCCATAAGTGAATAAAATAATACCATAAATGTTATCATGATAAAGGAGAAACCAAGAGAAGCATCATCTAACATTGTCACTCGGGGGCAAGCTTCCAAAATCACTCTACCTGGTAATGTTCAAAAAAATTTTTTACCCAACCAAAATGTACCTTCATCATCAAAATAATATAAATTGGTTGATCAATTGCAAAGGACTCCCGCTCAAATCTCAATCTTAGAGTTGCTCAAGTTATCACCTACACACAAGGAAATTTTAGAAAATGCCTTAGTGGAAACCAATGTGCCACTAAACCTAGATGCAGACAAGTTCCAAAATATGGTGGGACATCTTATTGCTCCTCATTGCTTTTCATTTTTAGAACAAGATGACATGTCATTGAACCATCCAAAGAATTTACCTTTACACATAGAGGTTCTTATTCACAAACATTGAGTGAAAAGATTTCTTATTGATGGGGGAGCTGGTTTAAACATATGTACCCTAAACTTGGTCAAAGTTTTAGGATTTTCCAAGGAAGCTATTGATTCAAAGAAAAAAATAATGATCAAAGCTTACGATGATGAAGAATGAGCATCAAAAGGAGTCATAATACTTCCCATAATAGTTGGTCCTATGAAAAAGGAAACAACTTTCCAAGTGTTAGATTTAAAGTTGACCTACAATATCTTATTAGGAAGGTTGTGGATCCATGAAATGCAGGCCATTCCTTCTACTTACCACAAATGTTTAAAGTTTCCTTATCTAGGAAAGGAAATAATAGTAAGTGGGGACTGAAACCCCTTCCAATATTGTAACAACATCAAGCCTATCAATGACTCTCTAGTTCTACACAATGCAGAGGGATCTATACCTAATCAAATGGAGCAAGGGAAAAGTTCTAAAGACATCCCATTATTGAAGGAAAAGGAAAAGATAGAAAAGGAAGTTATTGTTGAAGATGTACCAAAACCCACTAAGCTAGCTACATTGACTAAATGAAAAGAGAAGGTTAGTGAGGATAATATTATTGAAAAACCAAAAGAAGATCTAACTAAAGTTGTCCAAGTATACACCAAGGAGGCCCACTATCAAAAAATGGACCAAATGATGAAGAATTTTTATGAGCAATGCAAGATCAAACAAAAAGGAGTAGGTGAATACTCAATATCCATGATGGATTTTCCCTTATCACCTAAGTCCTATGGAAGACCACCTAATATACCCCATAAATACAATGATCATTTTTTGAGGGCTATCACTTCATCATCCATGGATGAGGATGATAACGAGATCCTAAATGGCTTTGCAAGGATGAAGAAACAAGTGCCCATGTCAAACATATCCAAAATATTAGCATTCTCGCACATCAATATGGGAAAGGCTTCCAAATAATGCAAAAGATGGGGTACAAATACCAAGGACCTTTGGGCATGAAGAATGAAGGACTCATTGAGCCTATATAAATGACATGGTGAGATAGCAAGGAGAAAATAGGATTAGGGTATCTTGAACAAGGGTACACTAAAAAACACTATCCTAAACTCTATGATCAGATATTGCATTTAGAATCCCATAGTGATGAATATTCTAATCAATGGGAGTGGGACTCATTGTCAAGTGAGTCATGCCATGATAAAGAGATAGATGTGATCCATATATACACTTCTAGAAAAAACAAAGGACAAATAGCAAAATCAAGTCCAAATCAAGCATTTTGTTTGAATCAAGCGGTTTTAGAGAACCTTCAAATTCAGGAGATTGCAATAAATCAATGGGTAGGTGAACCCTATGTACCTTCATGGAGACCTACTATGGAGGAATCAAACATTAGATTTAATCCACATGAATTTTATCGAGTAGAAACCTTAGAGGAGTCTGGCGAGGAAGACTTTGACCCTACTTCTTTGGAACATTTAGAAGAGGCACATGTCATAGAATTTAATGATACAATGTATGAACCATCAAATGAGGTCTTATCCCTAAATCCCATTGAACCAATCCAAAGCATTGATCCTTTAACTCTCATATACCCAAAATTAATCGAATGGGATTCTATTGAGCCAACCATCCTCCCAACCTTTTTGAATGACAATGTGGTGTCCCAATACCTCAATGCGGTTGAACCTTCTTCTACTATGGAATATCAAGAGTAAATGATAAAGGGGAGTATCCAAACTTTCAATCCACCTAAAAATAAAAAAAAGAAAAAAAGAAAAAGAATCTAATGTTGAAAACCACATAGTGGCAGCATTAGATCAAAAAGAAGAAGAAATAAAGGATGTTTCCGAAGGTGAAAACCCAACTGAGGAACCTAAGGAAGGAAGTTTGGATGCTTAACCTAAAAATTATGAGGAGAGATCTCCAATTTTGATCGAGCCTACAGAAAAGATAAACATTGGGTCAGAAACTGAGCCAAAGATCATACACCTAGTGGCATCTTTATCTAGTGAAGAGAGAAAAGAATTCATAAAATTTTTCAAGGAAAAGCAAGTGAATTTTCCTTGGTCATATGATGATATGCTGAGATTGGATCCAAATTTGATTATGCATCACTTTAATATCAAAGGAGTCAAGCCAGTCAAATAGAAGTTAAGGAAGATGCACCCACATATAGCCTTGCTAGTAAAAATAGAGTTGGAGAAATTGCTGAAGGTGGGATTTATCAGAGCTATTGATTATGCACAATGGATTTCAAACATAGTGCCAGTATCAAAAGCATATAAGTCCATCAGGATTTGCATGGATTTCAAAGACTTAAACTTGGAATGTCCTAAAGATGACTTTCCTCTTCCAAGTATAGATGCCATTGTGGACCTAACAACGGGAAATTCTATGTTTTCACTCATAGATGGATTTAGTGGATTTAACCAAATAAAGATAGCACTAGATGACCAAGATAAAATAGCATTCGCATGTGCATGGGGTACTTTTTCCTGGAATGTTATGCCCTTTGGTCTAACGAATGCCGGGGCAACATATCAAAGGGCCATGACAAAAATATTCCATGATATGATGCATAAGTTCATGGAAGATTATGTAGATGACATATTACAAAAATCTCATACAAGAGAACAACACTTACTAATTCTAGAGGAAATTTTTACAAGGGTAGAACAATTCAAAGTAAGGCTCAATCCAAAAAAATGTGCATTTGGAGTCCAATCTATTGGAATTAGGAGAGATAGGGTACTAAGAGGGGAGAGGTGAATCAGTGCCCACAAAAACTTTAACACATCAACTGTTCTGATCTACAACAACAAACAATAGTAACCTTGCAAAATAAGTTGTATTTAATGCATGTATCATTCATCCATTCAACTTATGAAAGTAAACAACATGAAATCAATAATATAACAGTCCCATAACATAAGTATTTTGGTAACACAAAAACCCTTGTTAGAAGGTAAAAACTGCGGTGGTGATGACACCCACAAATTCTTCACTACTATAGATAGAAAAGGTTTGTCTATTAGGGCTACAAGTTTTGATCACTTCTGGTGATCTTACCCTGTTAAGAGTAACATATTAGATCAACTAGATCTACCTAGTTATAGGATTTTAGCAACACTGCTTGAGTGTGCACTCAATTAAGAGATTTACAAAAAGACTATCAAGTCTACTCTTTTAAGAGATTTTACAAAACTCTATTACAATTATTAGAAAGAAATAGGTAACTATCTGCTAATGAAAACTTAATTATCTGATACAGATCAATAAAGTACTGATAAAATATCACCTCTACTATGATTAATCTCTGCTCTGAACTGCTTGGTTAGCCTGCTTTGATTCTGCTTAATCTGATTTCCTTTGAATACTGATCTTTTCTATCAACTAATAATCTTGAAGGATGGTTAGTGCTTCAAGTTCTTCTTCACTCATATATCAGTTCACATCAAAAATGATGCAAACATACAATTATATAGCATACAACTTTATGCCACTTATACAAAATTAGGTTTACAAATCTTAGACAAAACCCTAAGATCTATGGTGTAGAAAAATAACCTAGATCAAACTATTACATAAGATCTTCATAGTATCTCAACAATAAAAGATCCTCAATCTTGGTAAACATTTTTTGATCTTTTGTAACCATTTGCATAGAAGAATGTGCCATTTCTGATTACTATGCCATTTTCTGTGATCCTCGGTAAACACTGTAGAAAATGCTTAGTGTTTATTTTGATGCTCGGTGTTTACTATCACTTGGTATCGATGTCTGTTGATTCTCGGTAAATTGTTTGATGCTTGGTGTATATACTTAAGCGACTGGCTTGTTTTGCTTATAGTTACTGACTAGGTTCATATATGTAACCGACCGATATCATTGATAACCTTTGATACTAATGATAACCTTTAATGCTCAATAGAGATAACAATCTCCCTCTTTGGCATTAGTATCAAAACTTGAATGTAAATAGACCTTATGTCTCAAATTATATCTCCACCATATACATATATATCAAAAAAATTCTAAATACTCCCCCTCGGTGCATGCTCGAGTAATGTGTAGTATACTTAGCAAAAAAGTTATATATTTGGCATATACATTGATTTCCCCCTTTTTGATATTAATGCCACATACAAAAATTGTATACTTATAGCTTGTCAAAAATGTGCTGATGGGTTTTCTTCAGTGACTCCAAGAGGTTTTCCCATTCCTCTTTCAGGTTGGTGAGATAAATGTGCTCAAGACTGACTTGTGCATGCATATCAAATATGTTGTCCAACATAGAAATCTCTGGTGTTGGAAAAAGTGATTGTTCCCTGACAATATGGTTCTAAAAAATTTTCAAGTATGGAAGGAGTTCTATCTGCAACTCAGTAACCTGATTAGTTATGCGCTCTTCTTGCTTCTTGAGATCTGCTATCAACTGCCTGAGTTCTTGAACTTTGAGTATATGCTTTGAAAAATCTTGTGGCTCAGTTGTAGCTGCATTTGCACTGATTGAGATTTCATTCTCAAATTTTTTAATCTTTTCACTAATCTCTGTAGTGAAGGTTTAACCTTGTTGATTGCCACTTCTTGGCTTATTCTTTCAGCTAATTTATCTTGTATCTTTGACTCTTCCCACTCTTCAATTATTTTGTCAGCATTGACATCTAGGGTATTGATTCCTTCAACAAGAGTGGCAAGTTGGTCCATAATCGGTGTGTCCTCATCTACATGTATCTCAAGTATGACCTGTTGTAAGATGTCTCTTACATTTTCCAGTATCTCCTTGCTCTTACTCTCTTGTCACAATTTCTCTTGTGCTTCTTTTCTTCTACATAATTCCCCATATTTTCTCAATTCCTTGGGGCTAAGAGTCCTCACGTCATAGACAAGTATCACAATGACTTCGTCTAGAGTGACCGGCCCTTTTCCTTTCTTCTTCTTCTTCTTCTTCTTCTCTGGTGCAAGTGGTGAATTCTTAACAATGGTGACAATAGCTTTGTCTTCTACCCTCGGAGTGTTCTACCTGGTTGATGCACTATCTTCCTTCTTCTACTCCTCAGTAACCTATGTGTCAGTTGAATGAGGTGGAGGCTTAGATGTTATGTTAGGTGGGGTGTCCTCAGTTGTCTTAGGCTCTGCTTGTGCCTTCATTTTTGTTTCATTAGCCTCTTTTCCTTTAGGCTCATTTATCTCTGCAGGTATCTCAGTGGTTTGTTCCCCTATTGTATCTTTAGGTTGCTTGGGGTCTAAGCCATCGGGTTGTTCTTAAGATAGAATCTCTACGGCTTCAACAAGTACATGAAGCTCACCCGATAGTGATGAAAATGCACACTTGGTAACTTGTGCTTCATCCAGTGTGTTATCTTGTGCATTATTTACATCATCATCATCATGCTTGTCATCAGGATCACCGTTTGTGATGTCCTCAATGAGTACATCCTTGTCATTTGTATCCTCAATTTGAATCACTTTTGGATTCAGTACATCCTGTGAACTGTTCTTAATTTCTTGACCAATTGTTGTATCAATTACCTCAGTAAGTGATACCTTTGACTCTTTATTCTTCTTTGCTACATTCTCCTCAATGAATATTCCTTTACCTTTTGAATTTTGTCTCTTTTTAGATAAATTTTGAAATGCAACTTTCTCATTATGCTCTCTGATAGCTAAAACTGAACTCCAGATAAGTTGACTAGACTCATCAAGATCTACCAAATTCTCCTCTATTATTTGCATAGCTCGATGCTTGACTTTGAATCTCGGCACATGAGTATCCATTAGCTCTTTAATCTCATCAAGAGATAAATCTAGTGCAATCTCTACAAGGGCTTGTCCTCTCATCCTCTTCTTGGTGTCCAAGGCATATGACCACTTTTGATTTATTCGGTCCTCTAATGTCTTGGGTAGTGATAATTCAAACTCTAATGGAACTCGTTTGAAGCATATCATCATGTGGATGATGACTTCGTCAATTTTTTTTGGTCTTCATTTAACATGCTGTCAAACTTACCGAGTTTCAGATCTGCAAGATTCCCATTCTCAATTATATCTTCAACAACCTCATCAATTGTCCTATTCTTATTACTAACAACCTTGAATTGATTGGTGTCATCTTCGTCATCCTCAAGGTCTTCTTTGTTTCTTACCAATTTTATCCTTTTCTTTGGTGCCTCTGCTACAACCTTGGGTCCTTTCTTTCCATAAGTCTTTGTTGGTGTAGCAGCCTTTCATTTTTTTACCCTCTCAGCTACCTTCTTCTTCAGTGCTGAAGCTGTAGTTGATGACCTTGTGCATGCACCTATTTTCACTGGCAACTGCCTCTTCCTTGGAGCTTTAGTAGGAGGAACCAGTGTAGCTTCTTGTTCTTTTTTAGATTTGGTCTCCTCACTATCATATGGTTTGTCCGCCAACATTAATTGACCTTTGATTGTAGGTTCAATTGGTGACTCATGAGATGAGTCTGATACATCTCCAAAGTGCTCAGTTAAAACTTTCTTCATTTTCTTTGATTTCCTTGTCATTTTACCGATGACTAGATTAGTTTTTATTCTTGACTTAGCTTCTTCAAAGGTTCCAAACCCTGTAGCCTTAGTGTCCTTTGGTAATGCTAGCAGTTCCTTAATAGATTTCAAACTGAAATCATAATCCATCTCATAGCCCATTGGTGCTAGCCATTTTATACTTGGTTCTACATCTTTTATCATAGTGTGGTTGGTGTTCACTAAGAAACAAATATCCATCGCATATTTTTTGACCAATTCATCAAGAATTCTACTTCTTAAATTCAACTTTACTTTAAAATCTTCAAAATAACTATTTATTACATTCTCAGCATTATCTCCCAGACCTTTCATAATATCAAATATTTGTGAAGTGATTAGTGTATCATCTATCCAATCAGTGTGACCGACAAACGGAAATGATTTATGGAGATAGAAAAATAAACATACTAGGAGTGATCCAAACTTATAGGTATTGGACTTCTGTGTCCTGATTGTCTTCATGTTTTCCTCAAGCTATCTTAGTAGTAGCTCAGCTAGGTCAATTTGATGACCCTTCTTTATCAATTTATGAGCCATGTCAACTGCACTACAGGGTACGTTGTTTGATCTGCTCAACTAAAATATTTTATACCCAATTACATGTGCTGCAAACTTAACTTTGGGATCCACAATTGTTGAAATTTTTAGTGCTCTTCCATCCCATGTTACGCCATTATTCTTTTCAACATTAGCTTGGGATGAGCTTTGAAATGCTTTGGCTTTATCGTTAGTAGGGTAACCAGTAACCCTGCTAATCATTCTTTTTGTGACCTTGATTGATCTGTCTAGCCAGAATGTGCCCTCATGATAGCGGCTCAGCACAACCCTCATCCATTCGATCTTAAAATCCTTCAAAAAATCTAGGGCATGAGTAAGACCAAGTGTCTCAACCAATTTGTGCTCTGGGTTCAGTTCTATTTTCTCATTACAAAGTGCTTGATACACAACATACATATTGAAATCACCTATTTCCCCAATTTTATAGTGTATGTATGATCATATGTCTTCTGTCAACAAAACCCTAGGTGGGATGCTTGAAAAAGTGCCCGCTAAATCCATTTTTAGGCAACTTCAGGGTGTAACTTATAAGGTGGTTCCTTATAACTTGCTAACACTATTAAATTAACTTCTTCATCCACAACTTTAGAAGAACTCACAGTAGATGCCATTTCAACAAACTAGGTTTTTTGATAAGTACAAGAAATGTGCTCGGTAGGGTTTCAACTTACTTAGAATGTATCAAAGACTATGATCGGTTCGATCTGCAACTACTTGAATTTGCGTAAAAGATTCTTTCTTGAACTCACTCTGTGAAATCTTAGCTCTCCGAAATTGCA
Organism: Chamaecyparis obtusa; assembly: GCA_027943335.1. Taxonomy (NCBI): domain Eukaryota; kingdom Viridiplantae; phylum Streptophyta; class Pinopsida; order Cupressales; family Cupressaceae; genus Chamaecyparis; species Chamaecyparis obtusa. The sequence goes on from BSBK01002242.1 coordinate 553,743, forward strand.
ATTTGAAAAAAATAAACTTTGTCTTCCGTGTATTTATATAATTTTTGATATTCCCACTCAAAACTTTATGAAAGAAATGCTTGACCTACTTTCTGGTTCATGACAACTATCATCTCAATGACAGCTACAATCTTTCATCAACTCGATTAACACAAGACTTCTTTTCTCGATTGATACTATTATTTGATTAAACTTGAATGGTGATTACCGACAGGTAACCAATGCTCGGTCTAACTTTTACCGACTATGTAACTTTTTTAGCTCAAAAAATATATAAACCATAATGCATCTTTATTCATGCAAATTTGGTATGTGCACAACATATATAGGGAACTCTATGTAAAATGTGATCATTTTGAAATGTCAGTCCCATACATACCTATCACCTTAAGTGGAGGTACCGATGTCACCCAATCTAGTGGACGAGGTTTCACCGACATCATTACTTGACTCTGCATTCTCATTAGATGCCTTTTTCCACATGCTATTCCTTATTCTCATGATATCTGTAATAGTGTTTCCACTCTCAAATACATGACCTTCTTCAGGTGCTCAGTCTCTATAGTCCTTGCTTAAATGGCTGACCTTATGACAATGCATACATGCCATTCCAGTGCTTGTCCAGCTTCTTGATTGTCCAACCCATCTTTTCCTGTTACAATTCATTGCAATGTGCGCAAATCTACCACATGCAACACAGTTAGCCCATGTGTTATAATCCCAACCATAAGAATTACCTTGTCTCTTCGGTTGATACGGATTTCATTGTGTCTTTTGCTTAGGAGTCCATACTTGCTTGATTTTTTCCTTACACTCTTGTGCAGTGTGTCCATGTTTATTAAAAGTATAGCATATTTTCTCTATAGTAGTATTGTTAGCATTATCATTCAATTTAGCTCTACACTCATAAGCTTGGTGACCATAATTACCACAATAATAGTAATAACCATTGAACTTAGGAGTGATAGGAGGTTTACTGTATACACTTAAAAATTGCTTCATTAAATGATTAAATATTTATTATTTAATTAATATTGACTTGATAAATTAATTAAATATTTATTATTTAATTAATAATTATTCTTCTATTTGTTATATAAATTATTCAATTTATTTAGTAAATTCACTATAGTTTATTCCTCTATCCTAAGTCTTTTGATTAGTCTTATTAAAGTGATTTAATTAAATACACAATCACCTAAATATGACTAAGTTCCCTAGTCCACCTCACCTACCTAGTCACCTGCCACATCACTTTGGCTAAAATAAATAATTATTATTAATTATTTATTAGTAATTATCCTCACCCACACATGTCTTATTCTTAAGGGCTACATGCCCTATTCCTAAAGGGCTTCTCAAGCCCCCTCTAAGGGTCAAAGGTGACTCATGGGACACTTGTACAAGGAGTCCTCTTGAGGAAAAGGTCTCTCCCTCTTTCTCTCTTGGGTCTTTGAGAGACACTTGACATGTGTCTTTCCCTTCCACCTTGTTCTCCTCCATGTCAATGTGAGAGGAACATCATCCCTATTCTCCCTCTCACATTCCAACTACATCCCCCTTTTTCTCAAACTCCTTCAACCAAGTCAATCCTAGCCCTAGGATCTTCAACCTTTCATTCTCCATCGTAGGATTGTGCCACCTAGGCCTAGATCCTCCAAAAATCTATAAAAGGAGCCTGATTTCCCCTTTGTGAGCTAATAGGTATTTTTGTAATAGGCATTCAAGAAATCAAGCATCCAAGCATTCTAAAAGCATTCAAGCATCCATATTATCATCAAATCCATCTTACATTTCATCCAGTTCTTGCATAATCAAGCTTTAAGCTTCCTTGCATTTATCATCAAATCTCCACACTTTGGTAGCATCTTGGGAAGAGGCTTCATTTGGAAATCTGAGAGCTCAACATCTTCAAGAAATCAAGGCTAGGAGAGCAATGAAGACAAGCTACATAGTAGGTGAAGCTAAAATTTTATTTTAGCTTCATTTTGATTGTATTCTTCATTGTAGTTTGCTAATTAGATAGATTTATTAATCTTAGAATAGTTAATTTATCATTTAGAATAGTATTCACCTAATTTTGCATACATTTTTGGTGCCCACCATGGGGCAACCCACACTTTTCACTTTTAGTTTTTAGTTTTCTGTGTGCAGGTTTTTCTACAAGTTATTTCTGCGCATCCGTCCACAATTCTTGAGCATCTGTTAATTTCTACTGTGCATACATTTTCTGTTACCACAGTCACAAATTTCATCTGACTTTTCATTTTCTGTCAAATTTATACACATTCATTCAACTATTTTGTGCATACATACTTTTCTACTATGCATCTGTACTTCCTGTGCATTCATTCCATATCCTAGTGCATCCATCTTATTTTGCAATGTAGACATACTTTCTGCACATACATTCACATTTGCTGCGCATTTATTTTACTGTTCTACACATTTTTTTATTTCTGTAGAAAAATTTAGTTTTCTGTTAGATTTCATTTTAGCTAACTTTTTAACAAGTGTCTATTTGTTCTGGTAGTATTTTAGGCTATTTTAGCAGGACGTAATTTTGAAGATCCCATTGCTAAAAATTTTCTAACAGTTTGATTGCATATTGCGAAGCGGTTTACAGAATAAACTACAATCTCATTTGGGTTTAAAAAAAGACATCTTTTTGCTTTGTGTGTCTTCTTTAGCGTAGAATCAAGTGTCTATTGTGTTTTGTTTTTTAAGCTATCTGTAATCCCAAAATTATAACAACGTATCCTTTCCCCTCACCATTCATGGATCTTGGGTGTAAGAGAAATTGTTATATTTTTTAGAGGGTGGTCTTTGATGGGAAAAGAGGTACTCACCCCAAGGAACGACCCAACCGATAACAGGCTAAAGCCAAGCCCTTCCAAACCGGTATATAAAAAATGCTAGTGTGATTAGTCTCACATTAGACAGGTGTGAATTCATTGTGGCAACCAAAATCTCCTCTAGTACCCTAGTGGTCTATTAAAATCCTACTTAGTAGAGGTGAAAGCCTTGCTTTGAAAGGATTGGGAGAGCCCCTTTAATTGGGAAAATGACTTGATCACAACCACCTGAATGGATGTCCTTATTAAAAGCTTTTGTATAGTGGCCAAAAACCTTCTATCTGCTAGCTCAAGGAGTCACCCAAGCTCATGAAGACACCCCACATTACTCATGGTTCATAGTAGAGATAACAGTTCTTTGGGAAGTAATGACCCATTGAATTCAGAACTTGGTGTGCCTGAGAAGTGAGTGCGCTGTAAGGAGGAGTCCGTGCCTCCAAGTTCCTAGGTTGTCTGCTATGAATTTGCGTGGCTGGATTTTATTATCCTAGTGGAGATTCAGTAGATATCGTCCTTGCCAACCATAGGATTATAAGCATGTTTGTGCATTCATATTAGCATAGTTAGATTAAAATCATTTCTATCTTGCGCGTGTGTGTGTTTATGCATTTTTCACTTGCCAAAAAAACCAAAAAATCCAAATCAGACAAAATTTCCAAATCTTGCAATCCAAAACAATTAGAAACAAATACCTACACATTCATACCAATTTGCTACACATACATTAAACTATTCTACGCATTTGATAATTTGTCCATGCATTGGTCACAACTTGCTGCGCATCTGTTTCATTTTGTTTCGCATTTATCAATCTGTCCTGCGCATTTACAACAGTGAGCATTTCCACAAACTTTGAAATTTTCAAAATCACTTTTTCAGATACCCATTTTCATCCTTAGTCATATTCTGTAAAAACATTCAAGATACACAAACCTCTGATCTTTAGTTTGACCATTTTCATCTCTTTTCATCAATTTTCATTCTTCACCAAAAATCATCCAATCATTTCTTCTAATCCTCTGAAATTCCAAATCTAGTGTTGAAACATTGCCTTATCTATCAGATTTTGATCTTTGTGAGTTTATCCTATCAGGATCTATCATCCTCAATCAAACATACACAGATTATTATCTCTTGATTTTCTTTGTCATATCATAGTGAACTCTATACTTTCTATTGACTTAGATTTTATCAAGTTGTCTCATCATTTTTCAACACCTTTTCACTATCTTTTCTATACACCATTTCCATATCTTTTCATCAAACATCTTTCATTCCACAAATCAATTTTTCCATTTTATGGTTCAAACTCGATCTCAGAAACTAAAACAACCCATTGATTCAGAATTCCTAGACAAAATGGAAGGAAACAAAAGTAATGATGAGAATCCTTGGCCAGAAGCTCCTAAGAAAACTTCACTTTTTACATCCAAAGAGGAACCCACATATCAAGAACTTACAGATGCTACACAAGACCCTAGATTTTATCATGTCATGGAAAGACTCCTAGATCTAGATAGGGAGATGTATTTCCTCATGCTTTCTCAACAAGGAGCCAAACTACCAAGTGATTTTGATATCTCTCATCTTAGAGAACTAACTATTGTAACCAATCAAGAAATTCCTAGTAGTTCTCAAGATACTCATGGAGAAAAACAAACCGAGCAACCATCCGATGCTTCTCAAAATGATCAGCAAAACCATACTTCCCAAAATCATGCTTCTCAAAACAATGCTTCCCACAACAATGTTTCCCAAAACACTCAAGGAAACACGTTATCTTTGGATCCCATTCTACAACAAATCTAGATGCTTCAACAACAAATCCATGACATCCAAACTGGATCATCAACAAAGAAGTATTCCTTGGATGATATATGTCCTTATCCTTTTGATACAAATTTAGCAATGATTCCATTCCCTCCTCATTTTGAGGTACAAAAATTTGACAAATACAAAGGGAATTCGGATCCACAAGACCACATTCGTGAGTTTTGTGCTACTTGTATTGAAGTCTCTCACAATGACACTTATCTTATGTGACTATTTCCATGAAGTTTAGGAGGACAAGCCATGTAATGGTTCTCCAAACTACCCCCAGGCATCAAATCTTTCAATGAGCTTCTTGACAAATTTGTGACTCATTATTCATATAACATCAAACATGAAGTCACTATGCTTGATCTTTGCAATGCACATCAAAAGAATGAAGAACCCTTCCTTACTTTTTTGCAAAGATGGCATCAATTGTTTTCCAAATATCCATGAATGATTCTTGAACAAGAAAAGATGGATATTTTTGTGCATAACCTTACACCAGAAATGAGTTATAGGTTACAATTGCAATGTCCACAAAACTTCAATAAGCTCATAGAAAATGGTATTAAGATTGAGGAAGCCATGTTCCGAAAAAGGTGAGATCAAACTTTATTCCAAAGACAATGCTCAATCCTCAAATTCCAATTCCAACAACTACAACAATGACAAATCAAAATTCTGGAATAAAAACAAAAATATTGTCAATGATGGGATTATTTATAATCGTAATGTCAAACCAACACAACCCCTTCTCAATCTCACAAGTCAGGCCAATGCTACTCAAGGAACCTACAACAATCAATCCTCAAATCAAAACACCAACAAAGATTCATCTAAACCAAGATTGCCTTTTATGTCACCTTGAAGACTCAAAAATGTAGTTCAAGACTTAATTGAAAGTGGTGAAATTAGTGTTGATGGACATACCTCAAATGAATCACATATGACTTTCAAAGATCCACTTCCTGAGCATGAAAAAGGAGGTTCTTCCAACACTAAGAGTGACAATCAAGCTTATTATTATTCTACTCCATATCGATATGTTGGTAACATTTTTGAATGTCATCCTTCTAAGTATTATGCCAATGTCATTACCATCAAAGGAAAATTAGAGAGTCAACCAGTTCATGTTACTACTTGTGCTCAATTCAAAGTTACTATCCAAGGAGTCCAGTCTAAACCAAGTACATCTCAAAACAAGTTGGTTTATGTCCCAAAGTCTACACCCAATATTTCCAACCAGTACAATCTTTTGGAACAACTCAAGAAAACACCTACCCTGATATCCATCTTAGAGCTTTTGCATCTATCCCCATCTCATAAAGATATCCTTGAAAAATCTCTCTTAGACACCCAAGGCCCCACAAATCTAGATCATGATCAATTTCAAGCTATGGTGGGCCATTTAACAACCCTGCATTACCTATCCTTCACTGAAAATGATGAATTAGCTATTACCCAACCTCATAATTCTCCCCTACATATCGAAGTCCTTTTCCAGAGTCACAAAATCAAATGAGTACTAATAGATGGAGGAGCTGGCTTAAATATCTGGACATTGAAACTAGTCCTTGCATTGGGATTCTTTGAAAATGTTGTTGATCCCAAGAAGAAAATCATGATAAAAGCTTATGATGAGGAAGAACAGTCATCCAATGGGTCTATTGTTCTACCAATCAGAGTAGGTCCTATAATCAAAGATGTACCTTGCCAAGTTCTAGACATGGATCTTGCTTATAACATTCTCTTGGGAAGACCATGGATTCATTCCATGCAAGCTATACCATCAACCTATCATCAATGCTTGAAATTCCCTCATAATGGTCAGGAGGTCACTATCAAAGGAGACACTAATCCATTCTAGTATTGCAACTTTGTGAAGACATCTGACTCTTTGATACCTTATAATCCTACTGGAACTTCTACAACTACACCCAGTGATCCTAGTAATATCACATCAACCTCTAAATCAAATGGGATCAACATAGACATAAGAGAAAGAAGTATGGGAGAATACACTTTAGGTCAAGCTCTTTGCATCATAGAGTTACCTTTATCTCCTAGATCATATGGTAGATCTTTAATCACTAAACAACAATCAGAACCCCCTTCAACACTTGTTTATGACACATTTATAAGTGGGGGCACAATATCCAAAGAGGTAGTTGAGAATAATGCTAATCATTTTCTTAAGTCATAGAAGAATGAAGAGGATATCAAACATGAATATATATCACTTGATATCTATGGTAAAGGGTATACTTTGCTACAAAAGATGGGATACCAAGGTGCTGGACCTATAGGGTTGCAAAGAGAAGGTGTTATCAAACCGATTTTGTGAAATCTAAACTATCAAAGAGACACTACAGGATTAGGATACAAAGGAGAAGGACCAAAAGAACCAAAAGGAAAAGAAAAGGTCACACCTTTTCATGAGCTATGTAAAGCTCTTGCCTTACAATTCAAAAAGAATGGTATGTATGTAGATCTATAGAAACAAAGGATAGCATAGAGAATCATTGATAGACTTGGGGATAATGATGATTTTGATGCAAATGATTATGAATGGGATTCACTATCTGATTGTACTAAAGAAATCAGATTTGATGTTTTCCATCACTATAGCAATGATTACCATGAGGGAGAGAGTTCAAAGACTGACTCACTAGGACTAGTCCCACATGATACTACTTTTGTCGATTGTGAAGAAAGTGACCTTTATCTTGTGATAGATGAATCAGATGAGAGTATGGAAATAGACCTCGTTGATACCATCATAAACCTTGACAATTTTTCCATCAATACCATCTCTACCTTTGAAACTGACTCGAATGATCCAATGCCCCTTGTACATCCCGAGCTTATTGATTGGGATTCTCCCGATCATCCCAAACTTGATGTATTCCATAATGATGATGCAATCATTGACTATCTTAGAATCAGGGATCATTTACCACCAAGAGATCACAAGTCAAGATTTCTGATAGAACTCAATGACATGGCCTACTTTGGTGAGAGTGCCAATCCTTTCAGTCATAAAAATATAAAAATAATCAATAGATCTAATGGTGAAAACCACTCAGTGGCAGTATTAGATCCAAAAAAAGTAAAAAGAAATGATGCATCTGATGGTGAAAACCTCTTTGAGGTGCCTAATGATGGAAGGATTGACACTCTTCCCAACTATTTGTATCGAGAGCAATCTGATATTCTTATAGAACCAACAATACCTCTTAACATTGGAATAGAAGAGTCTCTGCGCATCCTCAAAGTAGCAGCATCCTTGATAGAATCAAAGAAAGAAGCTTTTGCAAAATTTTTCAAAGAAAGACAAATCAAATTTGCCTGGTCCTATGCTGATATGCTTGGCCTAGATCCAAATCTCATTATGCATCATTTATCTATTAGACTAGGTGTAAAACCAGTTAAATAGAAGCTCCACAAGATGCACCCCCACATTGCACTAATGGTTAAAGTAGAATTGAAGAAGCTCCTAGATGTTGGATTCATTTGAGCTATTGATTATGCTGAGTGGATTTAAAATATTGTCCCCATCTCAAAACTAGACAAGTCTATCAGGATTTGTATTGAGTTTCAAGATCTTAATAAAGCTTGTCTGAAAGATGACTTTCCTCTACCAAATATTGACATTATTGTTGATCTGACAGCTGGGCATGAGATGTTATCATTAATGGATAGATTTTCTAGCTACAACCAAATCAAGATTGCGCCAGAAGACCAAGAGAAGATTGCTTTTACTTGTCCATGGGGTACATACTGCTAGAATGTGATGCCTTTTGGCCTCAAAAATGCAGGAGCAACTTACCAAAGAGCAATGACCACAATCTTTCATGATATGATGCACACCATTATGGAAGATTATGTTGACGACATTTTAGAAAAATCCAAAGATAGAGCTGGTCATTTGAGAGTGTTGGATTGAATATTCACCCAGATGGAAAAGTATCAGATTTGACTCAATCCAAAGAAATGTGCATTTGGAGTCACATCCAATAAACTGTTAGGGTACATTGTCTCAGCCAAAGGAATCAAAGTAGATCTAGAAAAAGTTAAAGCAATAATGGAGATGGCTTCCCCCACTAACATCAGTCAATTAAGATCCTTGCAGGGATGTCTCCAATCCATCTGAAGATTTGTTTCTCAACTAGCAGATCAAAGTCATCCCTTTCAACATTTGTTGCATAAAAATATCTTATTCCAATGGGATGACCAATGTGAAGAAACTTTCAATAAAATCAAGCAATAACTGGTGAATCCTCCAACTCTAATGTCACCAATTCTGGGCAAGCCACTCTTGCTCTACATTTTAGCTATGGCAGTTTCACTAGGTGCTCTACTAGCTCAATAAGATCATGAAGGAAAAGAAAAAGCCATCTATTATATTAGTTGCACCCTAGTGGGATATGAGCTAAAATACTCTCCTATAGAAAGAGCATGTCTGGCCATTGTTTTTGCATCATAGAAGTGGCGACATTACATGTTGTCACATTCAATCCAGATTATCGCAAAGATAGATCCTTTAAAGTATCTATTAAGCAAAACAACATTGATAGGCATATTGGCTAAGTGGGTCATGCTACTTAGTGAATTTGATATTGAATATGTAGACATGAAGGCTATCAAAGGTCAAGTGATAGTAGATCAGCTAGCAGATGCTCCATTAATGGATGACCAACCTATACACACAGAGTTTCCTGATGCACACATCTTAGCTTTATCTACACAAACCTAGCAACTATATTTTGATGGATCATATACTCAACAGGGTTCAGGAGCTGGTATTCTCTTTGTCAAACCACAAGGATACACAATTCTAAAATCTTACAAGTTGCTCTTTCCTTGCACGAACAATGTAGCAGAATATGAAGCCTTGCTGATTGGGTTAAAGATGGCTTTACAATGGAAATTAATTGAAATAAATGTCTATGGGGATTCTCAGTTGATTATAAACCAGGTTAATGATGATTATCAAACTAAAGATGATAAGTTATTACCATATAAATGTATGGTTGATGACTTCAAACAATATTTCTCAGTCATCACTTTTGAACAGATTCCTTAGCATGATAACAAGGCTATCAATGCAATGGCAACGATTGCTTCTTTGTTTGATACAAAAGATACCGAGGCCCATTTTGAGTTCTTGGTGGAATCCCTGACTTGTCCTGCATATGATGATCCTGATACGAGTATTATATGTCATCTAATTGGACATGACTCTCCAATCTATGGAAAAATTTATTCCTATCTAAAAAATGACATCCTACCCCCTGACCTATCCTGAAATAAAAAATGAACTTTTCTCCACCAAGCCTCCCGCTATGTCCTAATATCTGATACCCTTTATCGGCGAGGTCTTGATGGTACTCTCCTTCGATGTCTTGAGCATGATGAAGCTCAAACTACCTTGCGAGACGTACATGAGGGTATTTGTGGGACACATTTGAGTGGTCCTTCTTTGGCTAAGAAACTCATGCGTATGGGTTATTATTGGCCTACCATGGAAACATATTCCTTTCATTTTGCTAGAGCATGCAAGAAATGTCAGATACATGGAAACCTTATTCATGCTCCAGCACAAGAGTTACATCCTTTTAAAACTACCTTTCCATTCAGTCGGTGGGGGCTCAACCTCATGGGTGCTATCAACCCTCCATCTTCCAATGGTTACAAATGGATTCTCACTGCAAAAAAATATTTTACTAAATGGATTGAGGCCATTCAAATGATTACCACCACAAGGAAACAAATATCCATGTTTATCTTAAATTATATCATTTGTAGATATGGTATACCTATGTATCTCATTACTGATCATGGGAAGCAGTTTCAAAATTAGGACATGGATGAACTGTGTGCAAAACTCCATATCACCCATAACTTTTCCACCATATACTATCCTCAAGGAATGGCCAAGCTGAGGCGTCAAATAAAACTATTGTTAAAATCCTACAAAAGACTGTCAATGACGCTGGCCATGATTAGCATATCCAACTAAATCTAGCCTTATGGGCTTATCGTACTTCCATCCACACTCCTACTAGAGCCACCCCATATTCCCTTGTCTATGGATTTGAAGCAGTCCTGCCCCTCGAGGTCGAGTTTCCTTCACTTCGTGTCACTCTCAAAGATTTGATTCCTTATGAAGACTATAGAGTTGCACTGTTGACTAAACTAGAACTGCTAGATGAACACCATCAGAGAGCTTATGATCATTTGAAAGTCTATCAGCAGCGTATGTCTCATCAGTATAATAGCAAGGTAAAGATCAAAGACTTTCAATTGGGTGACTTAGTCATTCGCGAAAATCCAAAGAATCAATTGCATCATGAGAAGAAGGGCAAGTTCGAACCCAATTGGTTAGGTCCTTTTGTAGTTACAACAGTTTATGGTTTTGAGGCTTATCAATTGTCCACACCTGAGGGAGATCCTTTGGATGAACCTCTTAACAGTATCCATCTCAAGAAGTTCTATCCTTGAAATCCCAATGCAAGGGCTATGTATATATTTTGTAAATATAAAAAATTATAAAAATACAAAAAAATTAGAAACATAAAAAAAATGCAAAAAAAAAAATCAAAAGCAAATTGCAATAAAAACATGTGGTGAAAACCTGGAAATAGGCACCACGTGTATCAAGTTAGCTCCTTTATCTATTAGGATTCTTCTAGTGTGTCCATTCATTGTATATATCCACAATAAAATGGCTATTCAGTCCCTATTCCCGCCATGTACATATCATAATAAAATGGCCAGTTCATACACCATCCATTGTATCTACCCATAATAAAACCTCATCATAGCTTGATCATTTGTCATGGTCTTCATCTTAGTCTTGTTGCATCTTTCTTCATCCATAATAAGTCAATCCATCACCTAGTTGGGGGCATGTCCTTGACCTAGTTCAGGAAGTGGATTTATGATAGTCATGACTCTTAGAGGACACAATGGAGTATTTTCAACAGACAAGAAAAAACAATCAAATGTTCTTCCATAATGATATCTTTATGATGAATCATAATCTATAATCTATCCTTCGAAGCATGGTTTTTTATCTATCATTCTTGACTATACATCATCACTTGAACTGATCACTATATCTTCCACTATCTTTTGGCAAAAGAAATTTATATTTATGACAGACATGTTAGAATGATTTGTTGTAGATTATGTATTCATATCTAGATTTCATTGTTATCATGTTTCCTATGCTATTCTGTGATATCTTTGACATGAGTTTGAAACTCTAACATGTCATTGATTAGGATAGCCATGATGGGGCATGGTATTTTCCTTGATTGTTGTTTGTGGGATATTTTCCAATGAAATCAAAGGAACAAATAATTGGGGTGTCTGCGCATAAGTGCCTTCATCCATTTAATAGTATTGACAACATCCAAATCATGTTTCTCTACATATGCTATTTATGGTGATACGCCAACACATACCTCGACTCCAAATATTTGTTCCCCGATGGAGGGGGGGAATATTCCTTATCTCTTATGCAAATGAAACTTAGGTCATCTCAGTTCAATTATACCTAGATGCTTGTCAAGTTTGCTACATTAAACTCCATGCAAGAAGTGCTCAACTCATCCTGGTTTAATTATACCATGATGCTTGCATTTTCTTGCAACATAATGAGCTCAATGATGAAAATCAAGTTCCAGTTATTATGAAGTTCTAAGATGTTACCTAAAGTTGTGGAGATACATTCATTTCATATTGCATTTCATTTAAACAATTCATGACTTATATATTAGTTCTCCTTTTATAGAGATTTGTAGGTTACCTTTCTTATTAGGTTATCTGTGATCCTAGTCCATTCTTCTTGTGTCTGATACATTGTTATTTAAGTTGAGGGTATTTGGACAACAAAAACATTGAGTTTTATCTTGCCTCTTACAAACATTAAATCATTTAGGCCATGCATTATCTTTATTTGTTATGTTCATTTGTATATTATCCGTCTATATTATGTGCATGATTCATGTGTTGTTTTGTTATAGTTGTCATTCACATTTCCTTATCTTTTCATTAAGGTGAATATTGTATATTTTAGTCATCTTATGATCATTTCCATTCATTACATATTATATGCATTTTACATCATTTATTATCATTCATTCATTTATTACCTTCATCATTTATTATCTATTAGGTACATTTTAATATCATCCATTTATTATCCATTATATGCATTTTACATCATTTTTTTATTATCCATTACATGTGTTTCAAATTATCATTCATTTATTTCATTCATTTACATCACTCATTTATTATCCATTATCCACATTGTTCATTACATCATTTCATTAGTCATCACATAAGCATTTGTATAGTGTAAATTCATTTAAGACATGCATTTATATCAACATCATATGATTAACCATTAAGCATCAAATATATCAAATAGAATATAAAGCATTTTGCATTCTAAGACATACATTCTATGCATATTAAAGTAAATCATCACATCCTGCATATGTCAGTACGCACATGTGTATAAATCATCAAAGTAAATCATGATAGAACCGCATCACTATATATATAGAGTCCATCATATAGAGTCAATCATACAAAGTTCATCAGATAAAAAAAAATTGTCCAAATGTCCAATGATATAAAGAAATATAATAATATATCCAATGTCAGTGTCCATCAAGTCAAAAATATAATGATACAATGATAAAATGGTACAACAGTGTATACAATGATCTCTCAAATCTATGAGCCACTACCTCCAAACTCTGTCTATCGCTATCTACGAGATACAATGTGGCCCCATGCTACTAAACTACCTGATGCTGATGATCCACCCTGATCTCCTGAACCTGTCGGTGCTCTAGGAGGGTGTGATGATACACCTCCTCCACTAGCTAGTGCCTCTCTATCATGAACTATAGTCCTAATAGCTACTAAGCTCTCTCTATAGCTCCCAATCCACTGATCCCTCGGGACTGCCTATTTGTAAGCCTCTCACCAGTAGGATATCTCCTTCCCAGCATGTATCATGGCTCTAATGCTATCTCCATGGGGATCCAAATCCTATGTGTGTTGTAGCTCATCTAATAACATCTCCAACTCCCCGAGTCTCTCAATGGCTGCATCATGCTCATGCCTAAGTAGCTCCATCTGGCTCTCCAGCCTCTCAATCCACTTCTCTAGACTAGGAACACAGTCTGCCTACACCTATGTCATTGCTAGTCGGACTAGCAATGAGTCTATATCAGGATCCTCCTCCTCTACAACATCTCTTTGGAAGTAGGGATCCTATCCCCCAATATCCATCTCTGTTGCCTCCTCCTGAGCATCTACATCCACATCCTCCATAGGGGCATCCTACTCATCCAATCCATCATCAAGGATCTATCCACCCTATAATATTCTACCATGAGCTAATAATATGTCTACATCATCCTGTACAACTACTCCCTATACTGGGGCAGTTAGTATCTGTACCTAAGCCACTGGTACCTATAGTGGAGCTCCTGCAGCTAGCTGTGCCGAAGGCTATCTCTGTCCCTATCTATCTAGGGGTGGCATCAATCCCCTCTGCCTCACACTGCCTCCTCTCATCTGAGGACCAGTCCTATCACCTCTCCCTCCATCTCCCCCATCTCCTCCATCACCTCCTCCATCACCACCATCATCACCTCTCCCTCATTCCCACCTATCTTGCCCATGACATCTCCCATGATGTCTATTTGTTGGATCCCTCTTTGGTGGTCTCGCTACTGGATCCGTCAAGCGAGGAACAAGAAAGTCTCTTAGGAACTGCTCTAGATCTACTGTCATCTTGGGGTCCACAACACCCTATCGCATCATCCATGCCTAGAATGGCATGTCAAAAAACTCATGTCAGGCCACATCAAAAGATGCCATAGGTCCCTAGTTCTATCTCTCCTGATGAGTCCTAGAAAACTCTATCACTCCTTGGGGCATGCCCTAGATCCTGGAAAACTAGCACAAAACACGACTCACTACCTGTCTCTCCAATATAAAGGGCATTCACCCTATCAACCATCATGACTCAAAGAAAAATCCCAGCTGTTGCTCATCATCCCAGGGCTCACATCCTAGGTATGGTCTCCATGTCACTGTATCCATTATATCAAATGTGTACTGCCAGAACTCCAAATGTCCCAATTTTGCTTGAGACAAAACTGAGGAATATAGATGGGTATACGACTATCCTACTCCTCAAAATCTAATAGCCATTGGTCATGTCACAGCAATATGCTTCCATGCCCACACATGGAGTAGTGTGACACTTGCTAATAATGATGCACTCCTATGGTACACCACTTGATGAAGATCATGATATAGATGTGCTAATAAACACACACCCCAAGCAAACCAGGTCCCATCCAACATCCGCTGTAATGTATGGCCCCATCCAACTGCAAATCCATGTGATCTCTAATCAAGGCATACAAAACCCCCAATCGCTCCTGCTAGTACTACTGGTAGAGCCTCGTACAAGTCCACCATGTCCTCCAAGCTGATCTCCTCATCATCAATATCATCATCTCTGAAGATGGCTCTGCACTCTATCACTCCGCCATGTTGATCATAATGTACTAACTCCCATGTGATAATAAGTCAGAGGATGTGATATACATCCTCTAGTGTAACAGTCATCTCCCCTATAGAAAGATGGAAGGTACTTGTCTTGGAGTGCCACCGCTCTACCAGTGCTGTCATCATACTCTACTTCACCCTAATCTCGGGCATGTAAATAACATGATATAACCTAGACATCCCAATCAGAAGTTTGTCAGTCTCTGACAGTGCCGGTCTTAGATTCTGTGTGACAGGATATCTCTCTCGTGACATCAGAATATTAGTAATATCCTCCTATACAAATCAAATAAAATCAAGCTATCAAATTTTGATAAACTGATCTACAACATCTATCTATCCTATTATATCAACTACAAACATGTTCTATCACATGTTTTAACAGATGATTTTATCAATCATCTAGTATCAAGATTGGTTAACTAGCAACCATGCTACAATGTTGCCTATCTTGACCTAATCGATCAAATTTAACTGCCGACAGATCAAATTGGCTTATCAACATCTAGTTTGACCTGTTTGACATTATAATTTGACCAAATTCTATCCATAAAACAAATGCGCAGCACAGAAAAATGCATGCGCCATAACATTTCACATTTGCACAGGAAATCATGTATGCGTAATTTTATTGCCCATTTGCGCAACAATTCATAACCAATGCACTGAAAGAACCAATGCGCACTTTTAATCTACATTTGCACCACAAAAATGTGATCCTAACATGCATGTGCCACTACCCTAAATGAATGCGCAGAAGTTTGTATTTTTTGCTCAAACGTTGCTAATTGTTGCACATTCATGCGCTGCAATGGTGCATTCATATTCCGACCAAGAACACAATTTTTTTTAATCTAATCTAACCTATGATTTGGCCTAACCTACGCATACTAAATCATATCCTATCATGCTAGAAATCACAAATTGACAAAGAGGATTGAATCACCTACTGGCTCACCCAAATCGAGTGGTCCCTGGAAGCGTCTGGCCCTCTCGAAGTGGTGATTTGACAATGGGAATGGCATCCTGGCAACTCTGCTCTTCTCTCTCTCGCACTCTAATCTCCAAATGACAAGTGTGCACAATGAGCTTATTGTGGACCCCTTAGCCCTATTTATAGCCTGTGGACCCTATGTGCTTGGTGTGTGGACCATACCTCCCATTTTTATTCTATTTCACCCTATTTTCACCCACCTTTTCTCCTGTTTCTTTCATGAGATTGATTATCCAACTCAAAAATAAAAATAAAAATAAAAAAAACAAATCATAAATTTCCAATCATCTTTTTTGTTAATCAATCTTTCGAGGGGGCATGCTTAGGACATTTCAGACATTGTCTAGGGGAGGGGAAAAATACTTGAAATTTTCTTTGGGCAGGGGAAAAATACTTGAAATTTTCTTTGAAACAATGTGACACGCACATTATTTCAAAGAGGGGCAAAATGTATACACTTAAAAATGGCTTCATTAATTGATTAAATATTTATTATTTAATTAATATTGACTTGATAAATTAATTAAATATTTATTATTTAATTAATAATTATTCTTCTATTTGTTAAATAAATTATTCAATTTATTTAGTAAATTCACTATAGTTTATTCCTCTATCCTAAGTCTTCTGATTAGTCTTATTAAAGTGATTTAATTAAATACACAATTGCCTAAATATGACTAAGTTCCCTAGTCCACCTCACCTACCTAGTCACTTGACACATCACTTTGGCTAAAATAAATAATTATTATTAATTATTTATTAGTAATTATCCTCACCCACACATGTCCTATTCTTAAGGGCTATGTGGCCTCATAGGACTTGGTCTCATGACCACATGTCCTCTCTTAAACCAAGTCAAGAGACATTCCCTATTCCTAAGGGGCTTCTCAAGCCACCTCTAAGGGTCAAAGGTGACTCATGGGACACTTGTACAAGGAGTCCTCTTGAGGAAAAGGTCTCTCCCTCTTTCTCTCTTGGGTCTTTGAGAGACACTTGACATGTGTCTTTCCCTTCCACCTTGTTCTCCTCCATGTCAATGTGAGAGGAACATCATCCCTATTCTCCCTCTCACATTCCAACTACATCCCCCTTTTTCTCAAACTCTTTCAACCAAGTCAATCCTAGCCCTAGGATCTTCCACCATTCATTCTCCATCGTAGGATTGTGCCACCTAGGTCTAGATCCTCCAAAAATCTATAAAAGGAGCCTAATTTCCCCTTTGTGAGCTAATAGGTATTTTTGTAATAGGCATTCAAGAAATCAAGCATCCAAGCATCCAAGCATTCAAGCATCCATATTATCATCAAATTCATCTTACATTTCATCCATTAGTTGCATAATCAAGCTTTAATCTTCCTTGCATTCATCATCAAATCTTGACACTTTGGTAGCATCTTGGGAAAAGGCTTCATTTGGAAATCTGAGAGCTCAACATCTTCAAGAAATCAAGGCTAGGAGAGAAATGAAGACAAGCTACATAGTAGGTGAAGGTAAAATGTTATTTTAGCTTCATTTTGATTGTATTCTTCATTGTAGTTTGCTAATTAGATAGATTTATTAATCTTAGAATAGTTAATTTATCATTTAGAATAGTATTCACCTAATTTTGCATACATTTACCTTGTGCTTTTCTTCTACACACATTAGATGTATGTCCTGGTTTTCCACAGTGATAACATGTCAACACTTTAGGTCTCTAATTTTGATTGTTGTTGACTTGTTTAGCTTATTGTGATGATTCTCCTTCGCCGGGATAGCCTAATCCATCTCTACTTCCAAATATCCTTTGATTAATCAGAAAATCATCAATCTTCTTGGAGTTATTCTCAACTAGCCTCATCATCTCATTATGTTGTTTTTGTGTCTTTATTTCATTTCTTAGTTTTTCATTCTCTTCTCTGATTAGTGCAACATCTTCAAGTCTTCTAGACAATTCTCCATTCACTCGGTTGACTTCTTGATTCACAGTCATCATCTGATTAGATACTTGAAAGTGATGATCAGTGAGTCTTTGTATCTCACTCTCTTTAGCTTGTAGTTGTTCAATTGTCTATCTTCAATCTTCAATAGCCAGATTCCTTTCTTTCTCATCCTATCTAGCATTGTTCATTATTTCAAGCATTCTCACCATCTGAGATTCTTGACCGATTTGCAGTGCTTTCACTTGTTCGGTTAAATGATGATTCTTTTTAGACAAATTAGAGATCATGCTTTCAGATGCATCAGAAATACTTCCAGAACTAGATCTAATGTGATCAAATATATCATCAATTTCTTCTTCATGGTAGCCAATCTCATTTTGCAGAATAGCTAGGTTCTTTATTTTAACCAGTAATTTCTTCAGTCCTTCCTTGGCTTGCTTATACTATTCAACAAACATCTGCATCAGAATTTTCTGATTCTCAATAGACTTATCTAACTTATACCTCTCCATGAATTAGATCTTTAACCTTCAATAGTTAAAATTTCCAATAAGATAACTGAGCTTTGATACCAATTGTTGGAATTAGGAGAGATAGGGTACGAAGAGGGGAGGGTGAATCAGTGCCCACAAAAACTTTAACACATCAACCTTTCTGATCTACAATAGCAAATAGTAGTAACCTTGCAAAATAAATTGTATTTAATGCATGTATCATTCATCCATTCAAATTGTGAAACTAAACAACATGAAATCAACAATATAACAGTCCCATAATACAAGTATTTTGGTAATGCAGAAACCCTTGTTAGAATGTAAAAAACTATGGTGGGGATGACACCCACAAATTCTTCACTACTGTAGATAGAAAAGGTTTTCCTGTTAGGGATATGAGTTTTGATCACTTCTAGTGATCTTACCCTATTAGGAGTAACATATTAGATCAACTAGATCTACCTAGTTATAGGATTTTAGAACCATTACTTGAGTGTGCACTCGGTTAAGAGATTTACAAAAAGACTGTCAAGTCTACACTTTTAAGAGATTTTACAAAACTCTATTATAATGATTAGAAAGAAATAGGTAACTATTTTCTAATGACAACTTAATTGTTTGATACAGATCAATAAAGTACTAATAAAATATCACCTTTACTGTGATGAATCTTTGCTCTAAACTGCTCGGTTAGCCTGCTTTGATTCTGCTTAATCTGATTTCCTATGAATACTGATCTACTCTATCAACTGATAATCTTGAAGGATGGTTAGTGCTTCAAGTGCTTCTTCACTCATACATCAGTTCACATAAAAAATGATGCAAACATACAATTATATATCATACAACTTTATGTCACTTATACAAAATTAGGTTTACAAATCTTAGACAAAACCCTAAGATCTACAGTGTACAAAAATAACCTAGATCAAACTATTACATAAGATCTTCATCATATCTCAACAATAAAAGATCCTCGATCTTGATAAAATGTTTTATGATTTGTTGTAACCATTTGCATAGAAGAATGTGCCATTCCTTATTACTATCATTTTATGTGATCCTCGGTAAACACTGTATAAACTGCTCAGTGTTTATTCTAATGCTCGATGTTTACTATCGCTTGGTATCGATGTCTATTGATGCTTGGTAAATTGTCTGATGCTTAGTGTATATACTTAACCGACTGGCCTATTTTTCTTATAGTTACTGACTAGGTTCATATATGTAACTGACCGATATCATTGATAACCTTTTATACTAATGACAACCTTTAATTCTCAATAGAGATAACACAATCAGGCAAGTTACTAGGCTACATTGTATCAACAAAGGGAATAGAAGTAGATCCTGCTAAAGTAAAAGCCATCATGGAGATGGAAGCACCTAAAAATATAAGATAGATGAGGTCACTACAAGGAAGAATTCAATCCATCGGGAGGTTTATATCCCAAGTAGCGAAAAAATGTCATAACTTCACCCAACTCTTGCATAAAGATACAGTTTTCAAATGGGATGAAAAGTGTGAAGAAGCCTTTAACATGTTAAAGAAATACCTCATGAACCCTCCAATCTTGATGCCACCTATCAGAGGAAAACCTTTGATCATATATATTTCAGCAGCAAAGCATTCATTGGGGGTACTTTTGGCAAAAGAAGATGAATCAAGAAAAGAAAAAGCAATATACTACATAAGTAGAACTCTAGTCAAATATGAGTTAAACTACACATTCATTGAAAGGGCATGCTTGGTTGTGGTTTTTGCTTCCCAAAAACTATGCCACTATATGTTAGCTCATAAGATAAGCCTCAT
This sequence comes from Chamaecyparis obtusa, assembly GCA_027943335.1. Classification (NCBI taxonomy): domain Eukaryota; kingdom Viridiplantae; phylum Streptophyta; class Pinopsida; order Cupressales; family Cupressaceae; genus Chamaecyparis; species Chamaecyparis obtusa. The sequence continues at coordinate 574,250 of BSBK01002242.1, forward strand.
TGCCAAGATCAATCCTTTGAAGTATTTACTTAGCAAAATAGCATTAAATGGAAGGCTAGCCAAATGGGTGATGATGTTGAGTGAATTTGACATTGAGTATGTAGACTGAAAATCTATCAAAGGGAAAGTCATTGCTGACCAATTAGCAGAATCACTACTCCAAGATGATTATCCAATTCAAGTAGAATTTCTAGATTTTGAGATTGTGAATGTTGAGGCAAAGACATGGCAACTATATTTTGATGGTTCATATACTCAACATGGATCAAGAGCAGGCATACTCTTGATTACTCCTCAAGGATCTACAATTCCAAGGTATTATAAATTGTTATTTACATGCACTAATAACATAGCAGAATATGAAGCCTTGGTTATTAGAATCAAGTTGGCATTAGAATGGAAGGTGACAAAACTAAAGGTTTGTCGAGACTCTCAACTAGTCATTAATCAAATTAATGAAGAATATCAGACCAAAGATGACAAGTTGGTGCCTTACAAAAATATGGTGGAAAATCTTAAGAAATACTTCATTTTTATCACATTTGAGCAAGTACCTAGAGAAAAGAACAGAGCAGCAGATGCAATGGCAACTTTGGCATCACTTCTACAACTACCAAATCAAAGTGCCAAATATGAATTCCTGGTAGAAGAAGTGGAACAACCCGCATTTAACCCCACCCATCCTTATACCATTTTCTTACTAACTACACATGAATCACCTTGGTATGGAGCCATTTACACTTACCTCAAAGACTAAATCTTACCAATTGACCAAACCAGGAACCAAAAGAAAAGTTTCATACGCCAAGCTGCTCGATATACCTTAATATCAGAAACATTGTATCGTAAGAGTCTTGATGGAATGCTTCTTAAATTTTTAGAGAAAGAGGAATCAAACGTAGCCTTGCAAGAAATCCACAAGGGAATATGTGGGTCACATTTGAATGGATTAACCCTAGCTAAGAAACTTCTTAGGATAGGATATTTTTGGCCTACGATGGAGAAAGACACTTGTCACTTCGCCAAAACTTGTCGAAAGTGTTAATTTCATGGAAACTTGATACATGTGCCCACACAAGAGATTCATCCAATGATAACACCTTGGCATTTTATCAATGGGGTCTAGATTTAATAGGAATGATTTATCCACCATCCTCAAATGGTCATAAATTCATCATCACGACAACATAGTACTTTACCAAATGGGTGGAAGTTGTACTCTTATCAACTGCAACAGGAAAACATATATCTTTGTTTACCTAAACCACATCTTTTGTAGATATGACATACCTCATGATATCATAACAGATAATGCAAAGCACGTCAAAAACAAGGACATAAATGAATTATGCACAAAATTCCACATGATCCATCATTCTTCATCAATATATTATCCCCAAGGTAATGGACAAGTAGAAGCAATGAATAAAAACATCTTAAAGATATTAAAGAGAATGGTGGAAAATTCAGGTAGAGATTGGCACATAAAAATAAACCTGACCTTGTGGGCTTATAGAATGAGCATCAAAACACCAACAAGAGCTACACCCTTTTCCTTTGTCTTTGGAATAGAAGCAGTTTTACCTTTAGAGGTAGAACTTCCATCTTTAAGGGTATCTATGCATGGTTTGATAAGCGAGGAATATTATAGAGTGGCTAGGTTGCATGAACTAGAACTCCTAGATGAGAAACATCAACAAGCATTTGATCACTTGAAGGTATATCAAAATAGAATGTCAAGGACTTATAACAAGCATATCAAGTCAAGAAAATTTCAAATAGGTGACCTAGTTTTGTGAGAAAATCCTAAGAACCAAGTAGAAAGGGAAAAGAAAGGAAAATGGGAAGCAAACTGGTTAGGACCATTTGTGATCACTTCATCTTTTGGGACCGGTACCTATAAACTAGCGGATTGCAATGGAGAAGAACTACAAGAACCTATCAATAGCATTCATCTAAAGATGTTATATACATGAGGTAGATGAAAGAGTATAAAGAGTATCATAAATTAGATGACAAGCATCATATTTATTTTACATAGTCAAAAGAGATCTTGAAAAAGATAAAAACATTTGAAAAGAAGAAAAGAACAAACAAATTTGAAAAGAAGAAAATATAAAAAATAGTGGAAAATTGAGCATGAAGAAAGTCAAAAACATTCAGAAAGGATCCTCAAAAAGATGTTGTCTTGGTGAAAACCTAGCAAATAGGCACCTTAATGATATGAAAAAAAATTGACAAAAGAGAAAAATACAAAAAAAAAAAAAAAAAGAGAAAGTGCCTTGGTGAAAACCTAGCAAATAAGCACCTTGGTAGCAAAAAAAAGAGAAAAATCTTTAAAAAAAGAGAAAGAAAGCAAGATCCATTCAATCGGTGAAAACCTGGTAAACATGCACCATTGAAATTCCAAGTCAGTCGCATGCCTAGAAGGTCACCTTGTAAATATTGCATTTGCCAGCATTTGTATATATTGCATAATAAAACCCCATAGTTGCATTTACAAGTACCTAAAGATTTTGGTCACCTAATCTACAAATTGTCTTAAGTCCAACTTTGTAATCATGTCAATTTGGGGGCAATCTACTCAAAAGGAGGAAGGATTCATCAAAAGAAAACTTCAATCAATTAGTGAATCAAGTCATCAAAAAAGCAAGTGAAACACGTCATCAAATCTTCAATCCTAAATCCAATTTGAATCAAAAGAAAAATATGATCTGAGATCTTACATGGCCTTATCTTTATCAAGATTAAAACTATGAAATGGATGGAACTATACTTGAAATATGGATTTGAAAAACATTGCAAAAAAATTTCTAAGTGTTGACTTGATTGATGAAACCATGTCTTTCTAGCGAATCGATGAAAGTTTTAACTAGATGAGCTATGATGAAAGAGTGATATTTTTATTGATTTCTGAATGACTGTCTTAAGATCAAAGTTTTAAATCATGTATTATTTTTCTAAAGACGTGATCATCAAAGAATCATCGAGGACTTGTACATAGGATAAAACTGAGATCTTTTTTTGTTTACGCAAAAGGATACCTTGGCTATTTTGATCTTCAATATCATAATACCAAAATCCACTTGCAACATAGAATCCAAAAAAATCATTATTTGCACTCTCATGATTGATTTCAATCAGTGATATTCATACCAGATAAGAGGTGGGAAAGCAAAGAGAAATAGGTGCAAAAAGTATTCATATCATCATGGTTGAACTAGTGATGGTTGTACTAAAATGGGATTCCAAAATGCTCAATGATGATTATAAGCTCCAAATTTTTGAATAATGACAGTTAGTTGCATACACCTTAGATTAAATGCATTTAATGTATATTTCCTTTCTTAGCTTAATTTAATTTTCAAGAGGGGAGGTTGACAAAAAGAAAGGGGGTGTAGTCAAATCAAAAATCAAAGAATCATCAAAAACTATATGTGGTCAAGTGTGTTGGAAATCAAAAATAAAAAACAAAGTGCATTTAATTAGTTCACTTGCATTCATTTAGATTCACTTTAACTTGCATTCATTTAAGTATGTTCATCATTTAAATCATTAAAATTCATTACATAGAATTATTGCATTAGGCTTCATACATCATTGGAATCATTGCATTAGGTTACATACATCATTTAGAATCATTTATCATTACATAAGTTGCATTCATATTCAAATCAATCATATCAGATCCATTAGATATATTAACCATTGCATTCATTAAAATCATAATCATTACATCATTATATCTATTATGACATTGCATTTCAAAAATATCATAATCATCATCATTAGATACATAACATTTTAGTCATCTTAGAAAGATTGCATCATCATCTATATCATATAACATCATTAAGCATTAAGCATTACATATCCATATCACATTTCATTATTCCATATCATTTCATTGTATCATATTGCATTCATAAAATCATCCATATACATTATTCATTAAATCCATCTAACACATCTATATATTCATTACATTTATCCATCTATTATATGTCATACATAAGACAACCATTTAAAGTAGCAATAGGACATATGCATACATTTCAAAACCTGCATCTGAAAAACAAAACCAAAAAGCATATAGGAGATAGAACCATCTAGATCTGCATATCATGTTAAAACATCTAAAAAGGAAATCCAACACATTATGAAATCATATATAGGGAAAGCTATCAGAATGAGTATCAGAGTCTATAACATCATCATAAAATTAACAACAGATCAAATTCCATCAAAGTGATCATAAAAGTAATATCCAGATAATCAATGTCTATCAAAGTATCAGTATCAACATCAACAATATAGATCAAATCAAATGATACAATAAGAGTCCAATGTCTTGATAAAAACAAAGAGAATGAGATAACATATATCATCAAAGCAATAGAAATATCTCAATTGGATGAACCACCAACACCATCTCCACCATCAAGACTAGGAGAACTATTGAGAGGATGAATCTAGCTCACCTATAATCCTAGCTGACTCATAGTTTCCATAAAGGTCTGCATCATCGAACTCAACTGAGAAACCTACTGCTGCACCGTTGATATCTGAGTCTGAAGAGATACAACATCTGATGCTAAGGATGGGGTAGGAGCTTGTGTTGTAGAAGTCTGTGGTGGAGGTAAGGATGAAGAAGGCATCAAAGAAGATGGAACACCCAAGGATGGAACAAAACTAGAATAAGAAGGATGTGATGAAGAAGATGGAATCAAAGAAGAAGCAGAAGTAGAAGTAGAAATAGGTCCCTGAGAAGGTGGAGCCTGGGGAATAACTGACGGAATACCCTGCTGAGCAGGAGGACCTTGTGCCTAATCTAAAAAAACCTAAGCCAAATGTGCCTCAACCTCCCTATGATGTCTGAACCTATGTCAACCATGTCTCATGATAGGATCCCTAGCAACCTTATGTAGCACTCTATCTACACCACCTCTACCCTAACCACCACCCCTAGGAGGAATAGGAGCAGCAACAATCACTGGGATATGTACTCTACCTACTCTGGCTCCTCGACCACCATGTCATCCACACCATGCTTGAATCCTACCTCTACCACCATCTCCATATCATCATCTACATCATCATCTCTACCATCCCCTACAACACCGACATCTCCATCTGATAGCTTGGCAATCCCAAGATTAACCCTCTCAGCAAGATCTATGAATCTAGGAAAGGGGTGCCGATGTAACCACTCAACATAATCATCTATGATCCTGGCATCCATAATGTGATCTCTCAATGACCAAGATAGATATCCAAGGTCTTGAATCTTTCTGATGTTGTGCCATAATCTACACAAGGACCCCATAACAACCTCTCTACGTACACTCGAGCATAAATCACTACTCTTTGCGGCATACCCTATCTATGTCCATACTAACGCAAGACTCATCTAAAGTATAATCTCTCAATAATATAGGTGGAACACCCAATCATCCATCAAGGGAAAATCATGTAAGGAAACTCGGCGTCATCCTCTAGCCAAGCCTCACAACCAATATAGGGCCTCCATACAATAGTATCCATGTCATCAATGACATGACACCAATAGTCTAGCTTACCCATATGGGTTTGCAGCACAATCCCCTCATACATCTAGGAAAATGGCCAACCTGGATCTCATTGCCATGCTATGATTAGACGTGTCACAAGGTTGTTCTCCCCAAGTACAAAGTTGTAATAAGATTGCCCCTAAAGTAAGCATAGAGGATCGTATATAAACCACTGTATCAATCTCATGATACAAATGAGCTAATATGCATGAACCCTAATCAAATCTACGAGGATGTGCCAACAAGTCCTCAAGGATAGGACCCCATCCACATGTGAAACCATGACCACTCCTGTCTGGCAGAAGAAACCCACTAATCAGAGTACCCAGAACTTCAAGAAGCACCAAAAAGGAAAGGAACTGTGCCCACTAGATGTGATCATCACTGATGGTAGGATCTAGGAAAACCCGATGACATGTAGATCCATTGTATAAAAAATTGTAATAAACTAACTCTCCATGAGTAGGCAAGTGCAGGGTGCAGTACACATCCTCAAGAGTAATAGTCATTTCTCCCATAGAAAGATGGAAGGTATTATGGTCTAAGTGCCAACGCTCAGCCATAGCTGTAATCAGACCCTGATTCACTCGAAACTGAGGTAGATGTAAAAGGAAAGATAAACCACATAGACTAATGTGTCTATGATCACCCAGACTCAAGTCTTGGATCATACTAAATGATAAAGGATAGGACCCACGAACACCTAGTGACTTAAGCACTGCCTGCAAAAAGCAAGTTCAATCATATCAATTTTGAAATCAGTTAAAACTTGGATTATCCTAAGTCAATCAAACATTTCCAAATATCAAACCACAATTAATTTTCATGCTTCTACTCAGATAGAACATAAAATTCATCAGCCCATCATCTAAATCTAGATTGACGATCCAACATTCAAATTATGACTGACTCATACTGACATCTTAAGACTCGCTATAACATTAAGTTCATTATCTTAACCAATTAGTTGATCGACGAAGTTGAACAGGTTGAAAGTTGACTAAGTCAATTTAAAAACTTTCCTAAAGAGGTGAAAGCGCTATTTCAGGCTTTAAAAGTTTTAAAATGCAAACGCACTGTTTAAATTTGTAAATGTGCTATTTAACAGATCAAACACGCCATTTTAGGGAAAATGTGCTAAAATAGTTTGGAAGCGCTACTTTAAAATTTGGAAGCGCTATTCTAATTGGCAAAAGTGAAATCAGGATTAAATGCACTATTTGACATTGCAAAACCAGTTTATGGCCAAAAACTGGTGTGTAAACGCACAGTTTCAAAACATGAAAGCGCAACTTAAAGTCACAAAAGTGCCACTTGAAAGATAAAAGTTCTATTTAAATGGGTAAAAGTGCTATTTGTAAATTAAAATGAAAAAAACTAGAATTCTAGCATGAAAATTTTGAATTTCTAGAAATTAAATGCATAAAATAGAAAAATTAAGAAGTTCAGGCACTCACCAAAGGTCGTAAGCAAGTGGTCGCTAGAACCATCGACCATTCTTGAATCTATGCTCATGAATAGGGACAAACATCGTCGGAAAGTCAAAAAGGGGTTAGAACTCAAAAGTGAAAAGTAAAAGTCAAAATGAATAGTAAAAAACCTTTTTACCCCTTTATATAGGCCCTTTTGACCTGAAAAGGGAATCTTTGACCCAAAAAGGGAATTTTTGAACCAGGAAGGGGTCGACAATTGAAAATTTTCACCAATTCTGCCAAATCAAGGGCATTTGTAATCAAACAGACACAAAAACATTATAAAAAATGATATTGAAATTCATTATAAATTGACCTAAATCATCAAAATTTTCAAACATCTATCAATTTCATTTCATTTCTGAGGGGGAAGACCATCAGATAATCAACATCATCAAATCAGTAGCAACATCATCAAATCAGGAGAATGACCATTGAATCAGAGCATAATCTTTTATCAGGAAATTTTTTGCTAATCAATTGAGAGGGGCATCAAGCATTGAATCAAATGAAATTAGGTATCGCATCAGTAATCTAACATCAGATCGACCATCAAAGCAATCAATAAATCCTATCATCAGAACTGCATCTAATATCAAACATTGAATCGACCATCGATAGAATCAGGACCTTTATCAGTTAAATCTGGACTTTCATCAAGCTGGATCAAGACATTCTTTGAATTGACATGCTTCACACGTCAACTCAAAGAGGAGCATTTGTAATCACTGAAAAATGGACAAGATCAATTTACAAACAAATCAAGGCAAATCAAGGCAATTGAATCCAAACAAGCATTTAGCCAATCAAAATTAAAATCAAGTCTTAATTCAATATGATTCAAAATCTAAAGCCAAAAGATTAAGTAAAGCCTAGTAAATCAAGTTAAATCAAATCAATGTGCAATTAATTCAATTAATTATATAGTTTGAATTAAATCAAATCAACCCATTCAAGGGGTGCACATGGCTAAGTAAATGAATTAAAATTAATTGATTAAATCTTAATTTCTCTCAACAACCAAAAGGGAGGAAAATAAATCAACTAATGGGATTTAAGGAAATGAACTCACATGGATCAAGCCAAATTCAATCTCAATCATTCATTCCAAAAGAGCGTCTTGTCCACTCATCTTGTCTACTTGTCCCAAGCTTTGAGGACATGATATTTAAATTGTCTTCAAAGGATGGAACCAAAGACTCAACTCAAGCTTAATCATGATCAACTCTACTACACCCCCTACCCTTGCCTAAATCTATAAAAGGAAGGCTAAAATCAATCATAATTCATAACCAAAAATCTGAGAATTGCATCTAACCTCTTGAGAATTGTAGCTAAAAAGGCAATTTACGAGCAATTTAGCATTTCAATTTGAATTAATTGTTAGCATTTGCTTTATCATAATCATTTCTCATTCTAGGACTGTCATTAATGGTAGCTTGCTGAGAGCTTCACATTAACAATCTTAGATAGAGAGTCGTAGGATGCTTAATTGTTCATTTATTTGTTAAATAGATGCTATAGTGTGGTTTATTTAGTTTCTATTTCATTTATTGTTCAATACTAATTCTATGAAGATACTATTTCTAGTATACAGTAACCACCTAGAAACATTAGTCAAATGAGGACGCTACAGGGAAAACTATAATCCATAAGAAGATTCATATCTCAATTGGTGGATAAAGCACAACCCTTCACAAAGTTAATGCGTAAGGGAGCTACATTCACTTGGGATGAGCAATGTGAATAAATTTTGCCCAAGTCAAGAAATATCTGATGAATCCTCCAATCCTAATGGCACCAATTAATGGGAAACCTCTATTTCTCTACATATCAACTACAGATACATCATTAGGAGTATTTCTTGCACAAGAAGATGAGACAAAGAAAGAAAGAGTTGTATACTATATCAGCAGAACTTTGGTCACATATGAGTTGAACTATTCAATGATTGAGAAAGCATGCTTAGCAGTGGTGTTTTCATCCCAAAAACTTAGGCATTACATGTTGGCACACTAGATGAAGTTAATGGCTAAGATTGATCTACTCAAATATCTGTTAAATAAAGAAATGTTGACAAGAAGACTAGAAAAATGGGTCCTAATTCTAAGTGAATTTGACATTGAATATGTTGGTAGAAAAGCCATTAAAGGACAAGTGATTTCTGATCAACTTGCAGAAACACCATTAATAGACAACAAGCCATTACATGTGGAGTTTCAAGATGAATATATCATGCACTTAACAAAATATCCTTGGAAAATATATTTCGATGGCTCCTTCACACAGCAAGGATCAGGAGTTGGATGCTTATTCATTACACCACAAGGATACAAGATTCCAAAAGCTTATAAGATGATCTTTCCATGCACCAATAACATAGCAGAGTATGAAGCTCTTGTGAATAGACTCAAACTTGTAATAGAATGGAAAATTATTGAATTACACATCTATGGAGATTCACAAATTATTATCAATCAGGTGAATGATGACTACCAAAGAAAAGATGATAAGCTCATGCCTTACAAAAGAATGGTGGATGAATTGAAGAAATAATTTGTCTTCATCACATATCAACAAATTTCAAGATCAAAAAATAGAGCAGCTAATGCGATGGCTACTTTAGCATCCATGTTACAACTGGAGGAACATCAATTTTGCTATGACTTCCTAGTGGAAGAACTCCCATTTCCCACCTATGACTCACCTGAATCCTAAATTATTTGTGCCCTTGAAACCCAAGTATTATCCTAATATGCCTATATCTATTCTTATCTAAAGGACCAAACAGTCCCTAAAGGTTATTCCAGAAATGAAAAGAGATCCCTCATAAGAGCAACATCATGTTATATAATCATTGCTAATGACTTGTTTAGACATAGTCTAGATGGTACGCTTCTTAGGTGTTTAGAACATGAAAAGTCTAATTGTGCATTAAAGGAAGTTCATGAAGGTGTGTGTGGAGCACACTCAAATGGTTTTTCATTAGCTAAGAAACTTTTAAGCGTTGGATACTATTGGCCCACAATGGAAAAAGATGCTATCCATTTTTCAAAAACATGCAAGAAATGTCAGATCCATGGTAACCTGATACATGCTCCAGCTAGGGAGCTAATTCCTTTCATAACACATTGGCCATTTCAGCAATGGGCATTTGATTTGGTTAGTCATATTTACCTTAGTTCATCCAACAGACACAAATACATCATTACTGCAATGGAGTATTTCACAAAATGGGTGGAAGTTGTCCCACTGTCTAATGTAATTGGAAAACAAGTTTCCATGTTTATCTTAAATTATATCATCTGTAATTATGGCACTGTTCCTCGATCTATTACCCTCAAGGTAGAGGATAGGCTGAAGCATCAAACAAAACTATTCTAAAAATCTTGCATAGGATAGTGAACAAATTAGGGAGGTATTGGCATTTACAAATCAATCTAGCATTATGGGCTTATAGAACAAGCATCAGAACACCAACTGGCACAACTCCTTTTCCACTAGTTTATGGATCAAAGGCAGTCTTACCAGTTTAAGTAGAAATTCCATCACTGAGGGTATCATTGAAACATCTAGTCACTGATGAGGACTATAGAATCTTTAGACTGTAAGAGCTTGAATTGTTAAATGAGCATAGACAAAAGGTGTTTGATCACCTTAAAGTCTATAAAAAGAGGATGTCAAGAGTATATAAAAAGAAAGTGAAACCAAGAAGTTTTCAGATAGGAGATCTAGTCCTGAGAGAAAATCCTAAGAATCAACAGAATCGAGAACAAAAGGGAAAATTTGAACCCAACTGGCTAGGTCCTTTTGTCATCACAATTTTTTTTGGATCAAAAGCCTATCAATTGGCTATACCTGAAGGATATGTTTTACTAGATCCAATCAATACTCTACATCTAAAAAGGTTTTATGCCTGACATTCTTGAGGTAGCTCCTTACAGTGAAAATAGTTCCTGAAAAAAGTTCAAAAATAGCAAATATGGATCCTGAAAAAAATGAAAAACAATAGAAAAAGTCCTGAAAAAAAATGACTATCTTGGTGAAAACCTAGCAAATAGGCACCTTGATGGGTCCAAAAAAAATAGAAAAAGAAAAACATAAAAAAATTGGCAAAGAGAAAAAGTGTCTTGGTGAAAACCTGGTAAACAGGCACCATGATAGCAAAAAAAAAGGAAAAAAGTTTGGCCAAGTGGTGAAAACCTGGTAAACAGGCACTGCTTGTAATCAACGCTATATCTATCAAGACAATGCTTGCACATTTGGCCTATGTAAATATCAGTTTGTATATATATTCCAGTCACTTTCACGATGCACCAAATCCTGAAATGCACTATCAGAAAAATGTGCCTTCCTAAGATTGGAATCTGTCCACATTAGGGTCCTAGGTAAACTATTTTCCCCCGGGGCAATTGATCAAAATCACATTTGTTTCTAGGATGTCGATTCTACAATAGACATTAAACTACAAAAAATGATATTTTTCAATACCACCCTAGTCTACAATAGATAATAAATTACAAAAACAACAGTGTTTTTAAATGCCAACCAAACAATATTTCTTAATACTTGGACCGAAATGTGTTTCTAAACACAATGTCATGATGAAAAGAGTGTTTCTAAACACTAAACAGGTGAAACACTTATGGATGAAAGAAAAATTGATGATTGATAATAGTTCCTATGCATGTGTTTACAAGATTAATCAAAAGTGTTTTTAAACACTATAATCACAACTGTCTATTTTTGAAGCAAATACAATGATCATTTTAAAAGGATAATGAACTTTTCTTATTATCAATTTTTTATTGTTATGTTTCCTTGAGTAACTCGATGATGTCTATGGACTAAGAGGAATAAGGACTGGGGGCATAACGTTTTCTTTGTCTTCTATTTGTGGTAATAAATCTGATGATCTAAGGTGATCGTGGGGAATGGGTGTCTACTATAAGTGCCTCCATCACGATTGGAATGCCATGTATACCTCAACTTGTTTCCTATGAAAGCCTCAGTGAGGTCAGATTTATTTCCTTGCATGTTTAAAACAACAATGATAAACTACTTCCTAAGTAAGGTACATGGTAAATCAAATTATACCCAAGGATATGAATACAAAATGAAAGGTCATTACGGTTATATATTTACACATTATGCACCAGAAAAGAAAAAAGTTTATATTAAACATGAACTAATTGATAGAACATTCTAGCTATGTGCTTTAATGTTTAGGTTATCTTTCAACATGATGAATAAAAAGGACGTATTCATATTTTTCAAGATTGCTAAATCTATTAGTGAAAATTTTACTATCCTAATGAGGTCCCGTTACAAATTCTCTATGATGATAATTATCCCATCTTGAATAAACAGTGAATGTCCTAGGTGTCTTAGTCTAGGTGCATTTCATTGGTTAATTGCATTAAGTTTCATTCTTACTTGCATATCATATTAATTTGCATTAGGTTCATTTAGATGCATTTCATGTCTTTAGTTGCATTGAAATTTATTTTAAAATTGCATTCATTTTAATATAGTTGCATTTATTTTAAGTTGCACAAGCATGAATGTGTGAATTCAATTATCTAAAACATTGATATGAGCTGAAAATTCTGAAAACATTAATCACTTTCCAAGTTTGACCAAGTACATCATGAAATCATAAGAACTGAAATAAAATAACTAAGTATATATCACTGATATTCATTTGCATTCATAATCCATTTCATATCATAAAAATATTTGCATAATGCATCCATAATCATCCATTCATAAATAAAAGTGAGATGTCCATACATCGCATCGCAATACATCTCATACATCCATGTCCATACATGAAATAAAGTTTGCATCCATACATTCATATAAGCTTTGAAAAGACAAAAACATAATCATATATCAGTGAAATGTACCATGGTATCATTTTATCATCACCTAATCTAATCATGACCAAGAATGACCATCACATCAATATCCAAAGCATAAGACAAATATCAAATATCCCACATGTGCAGAAATCAAAAGCATCATATAAAGCAACATCAAATCAGATGAGACATCCATATCAGAATCAGGAAAAACATCAATATATCATCAAGAAAGAGTATCAGAAATGTCCATAACAAGGTATTAGAGCATCAGAGAAGTATGTTAGAATATAAATCATGAATAGTATCAGTGTATCAACACATAAAACAGTCCATAGGATAGAAGAGAGTGTATCGATAAAAAATGGTACAAGATACAAGATATATCAAATATGGCACAATATCTCAATGATACAAAAATAGCTAGTCTACAACATCTCAAATCTGACTATCACCCTCATCCTCTCATAGAGAATCAAGAGGGGGCACATCTGCTCTACTGGGAATCGATGGAGGCATATCACCATCTGACTGCTGTGCTATACTAGAGTAGAGTGGAGCTCTCTGAGTGGTAGGAACAATAGTAGACTATAAGGCAAAGTAATAAGTAGCTCTCTAGCCCTGGTGGGTGGCTGTATGAGCGTATCTATCTCACTCTGCTCTCATTTGAGACAACTAAGTGTCTCACTTCGAAAATCATGCCCATAGTGTGGCTACCTCCACCCGTAATGTAGCTCTCTCCTGCTTGCACTATGACATTTGGTCACCATCTCCACCTACAAGGGGGTCTCTACATTCCTATTGATGTGTCTGATTATCACCCCCTGCTACCCTCTACCTCTGTGCATACTCATCCCTATGGAGAAAAGGCCCTAGATCTCTCTGAGGGGTAGTCACCCTCAGTCTCCTCTGTTGCTACTAACCTATATCTCCTCTAGAGGCCCTTCATCTACTACCATCTCCTCCACCTCCACCTCCACCCCTATCATCTCCTCCATCTCCACCTCAACCACAAGCTCCATCTCTCCCTCCATCTCTCCACCTATCCCTACCTTGACCTTGGTCTCCACCTCTAGTAGCTTAGCCTCGACCACCACCATCTTCAACATGATCATAGTCTAACGTGTCCTCTATGCGAGGAGAAACCTTATCAGGTGCAGTAAATCTAGGGGAAGGGTGTTGATTATAGTGAGCATGGAATCCATCTAGAATCTCTTGGTGATACTCCTAGTATACACATGCAATCTACGAGATCTCATGAACGACAGTCTCAAATATCAATCTCAACCCCTAGTAGGCCTCCTCATCCCTGATACGGGCATAAATAGCTATCTCCTCTGACAGACCCTATACTCTTCCATACTAATGGGATACCTATGTGATTAGAAATCTCTCCATAATATACTGGGTTTGTCCTACAAGGTACCTACTCTGGAAGAAATGTGGCATCTACCTGACGTCAGATAGCCACCCCTCACAATCTACATATGGTCTGCAAATAACATCTATCACGTCATCTAGAACATGATGCTAGTACTCTAACTTGCCCAGATTGGGCTACTGTATAAGACCTGAGTACATATAAATATATGGGACACCAGCATCATGGTGCCTCTCCATAATGGGCCATGTGACAAGGATATGCTCCCACACCCAGAACTAAAGAACTAAGCTGCCCACTATCATAGTCTTCAAGTGTTGATAGACTATCTCATGTAGCTCTCGGTATAGGTGGGCTAGAATGCAGCTACCCTAAGAAAAATGATGAGGAGATCAAATCATGTCCTCTATCACATGTGACTAGCCACACATGAATCCATGTTGACCATGATCTAGCATCATCAAACCTCCTATCAATCTAGCCAGATAAATAGGAAGCGGTGCATAGTTGGCCACCATGTGGTCATAACTTAGATAGTACCTGGCTATGGTATCATCCCTGAACAATCTCCAAGCATCTGCCATCACTGCAAGACCAGTCACCTCGTACTCTACCCTTGAGCCCATGACATGAACATGTAATATCTGCCAGACATCATCAAGCATCACAATCATCACATCGGTGGGTAAATGGAAGGTATTGTGCTCATAATGCCACCACTCAGGAAGTGCTGTCAGTAAGCTATGATTTACTTGAATGTCAGGTAAATCAAAGAGACTCCACAATCCATAACGTGCGATCACACACTGCTCCTATGCTAAGAGTTGTTGATGCAACTCTAGTACCTGGGTAGGCCATGAACATCTAAATACAATCACCTCAAAATTGGTCTGCACAACAGAAAATGATGAAGGGCCACACCACCCTTACCAACTCATAACCAAGAACATAACAACATGGAGACAAAGAGAAGACAAAATATTTTACAAAGCATACATTAATACTTGAAAATAATTACAACTTGAGAGATCTTACAACATGAGAACTTCCTCCAAATATGAGATCTACAACATGAGAGATCTTACATCCTCCAATCTTACAATCCAAGAGCTTACAACTTGAGAGCTTACTTATGAATGCTCCTATGCCTTCTTTATATAGGCACTTTCCACCCAAGATATTACAACACAACCAATGTGGGATAAAAAATATTTATAACTACCTTGATACACATATTAAATACCCACCCAATTAATATTAAGCACCACCATGTGGGCCAATTAGAAAATTACATTGCCTTTGTGGGCCAATAAGAAAATAGAAAGTTGTAACTACCTAGCTACAAATATTAAATGCAAGAACTTTCTACAAATTTCTAAAATGCCACCTACACACCTTAATAAATGAAATGATTTCTTTTTATTTATTTATTTATTTTTTCTTTTATTCCACCTATGCACCTTGGTAAACAAAATAAATTTTTTTCTTCTTCTTCTTCTCTCTTTTGTTTTTCTTCTATTTTATTTTTTTCCTCTTTTTTTTTTTTCTTTTTTAAAATTTTTTTTATCATGCCCTCTTTTATTTTGTGATGCAAGATACTCCTACATCAGACACCCAAGGTAGGAAAAAATTTTGTGAATATGGATTCACAAAATGAAGTAGTTGTTGCTGATATATATATTTTTTTCTTCTCTTCCAACATCTTGCTGGAACAAGTATCTGTTGCCGATATATTTCTTTTTTCCTTCTTTTCCAACACCTAGTTTGAACAAGTATCTAATGTTGACAATACTCCTTTGTAATCAACTTCATCCATTTGTAACTCTCATTCTCCTCCAAACTTATAGGATTTAATACACTTGTAATAAAATTTGTAATGTCATACAAATCTTCTATTGCAAACCAAACATCACTTGCAAGGTCCTCACATAAACCATCATCATTGTCTTTCAAATCCATCTCAAAGTTAGCATCCCATGATTCATAAAAATTTACTTCTTTCATATCTTCATCTTTATTTTCTTCTTTTGTGTCTTCAACGAGGTATGTAACAAATTCTCTACTTTGACTTCCAACCAAGGTATTCCACTCTTCCTCAACTGCTACAATCTTCATTAATAAATCATCTTCTTCAACATCAAATTCATGAGTCTTTACATTTTCATGCTCTACCTCTTCTTTTGTATCACATGCATGATACTCCAATGTATATTCTTTCTTTCCTTCACCCAAAGAATTGACATCATCTCTTTGAATTGCTCTTCTCTTTTTCAGCTCCGATTCTAATTCAGCCACTTGCTTCTTTAAATCTAGTATTACAACTCTTGTCCCTTCCTGATATATCTCTCTAATTTTGTCAACTCTAAGAATTTTAAGAATCCATCCAATCAAAAAAGTCATCTTCTTCTTTCTCTTCTCCATACTCGCATCTTCTTAAGAAAAACTTCACCCAACCCAAGGTCCTAGTGCAAACTGCGTCACGCTCAGTGATCTATCTACACACTTAGGAACTCCTGCTCTGATACCACTGATGAAGGGCCACACCACCCTTACCAACTCATAACCAAGAACATAACAACATGGAGACAGAGAAGATAAAATATTTTACAAAGCATACATTAATACTTGAAAATAATTACAACTTGAGAGATCTTACAACATGAGAACTTCCTCCAAATATGAGATCTACAACATGAAAGATCTTACATCCTCCAATCTTACAATCCAAGAGCTTACAACTTGAGAGCTTACTTATGAATGCTCCTATGCTTTCTTTATATAGGCATTTTCCACCCAAGATATTACAACACAACCAATGTGTGATAAAAAATATTTATAACTACCTTGATACAAATATTAAATACCCACCCAATTAATATTAAGCACCACCATGTGGGCCAATTAGAAAATTACATTGCCTTTGTGGGCCAATAAGAAAATAGAAAGTTGTAACTACCTAGCTACAAATATTAAATGCAAGAACTTTTTACAAATTTCTAAAATGCCACCTACACACCTTAATAAATGAAATGAATTTTATTTATTTATTTATTTTTTCTTTTATTCCACCTATGCACCTTGGTAAATGAAATAAATATATTTTTTTCTTCTTCTCTCTTTTGTTTTTCTTCTATTTTATTTTTTTCCTCTTTTTTTTTTCTTTTTTTTTTAAATTTTATCATGCCCCCTTTTATTTTGTGATGCAAGATGCTTCTGCATTAGAAAATAGGAGCACTATGTCAGCATTAGACTAAGAAATTTGACAAAAAATCACCTAAGAAATGCAAAACAGACAAGGAACTTGGCTAAAAATTTACAAAAAACCGAATACGATCCTAAAATCTCGGACACGATCCAAGAAATCTAGGATGTGATCTTTTAACGGGGTGCGAGCCATGAAATCTCAGAAGTGACGCAGGAAATTCGAGAAGCGATCTGGAAACCAGATGCAACTTTATTTTGACCAAAAATGATCAAAGGAGAAATTGCTTAAAAATTGGCTTGAATTTAACCAGATACGACCCAGCGGGGTGCGATCTAGGAAATCCCAAATATGATCCAAAATTGGGTGAAAAATGGGATGCGAAATGGGATTCACCATGTGTGATCCCGCATACGGGGTGCAATTCAAAATTTAAATGGCTATAAAATGAGTAAAAATGCATGAAATTGAAATTTTCAAATTTGACAAGGATCGTTGTCGAGTACTCACAGGTGCTGCATAATGAGGCGATCAGTCGTGTCACCTAACAAGCTCAAATTGATGCTTCTCCATGGGGAACACCATCTTCTCTCATAGCTCAGTGAAAACAAAAGGTAGAAAGTGAATAAATAGTAAAAATGGACTTTTTGACTTATTTGAGGCTCCCGGGGGTTCCGGAGCCTTAAGGAAAATTCATTGTAAGACATTACAAAAGCTTCATATCGGGACCAAAATCAAAACAAGTCAACTACATCACTAAAAATGCAGTAAAAATAGAGTTACAAAGAAAAGTCAACTCTTAGAACCTAGAAGTCAACTATGGTCAAATTGTAGTCAAACAGGGGCAAAATGAGCAAAAATGATGCTGTAAACATGGTACATCAATTCAAAAATTAATTTCACTCAGATTCATGGTCAACAAAAGTCAAATTTCAGTCAAAAGCACTTAAGGAGGGCTGAATAGAGTGTAATTAATGCACAGTAAGCTTTCCAGAAGCTATAAAAAGTGATTTTCTCACTAATGCATCAAATTTCTATGCCAGGATATTGCTTAAACATCAATCAAACTTGGTTCAACTCTCACATTTTCTTGGTTAAACTTGGTCAAATAGTGTTTGCTTAACACTATAATCAATCCAAATTGCTTGCTAACAATTCTTAAACGATCTATGCTTGATATAGATTCATTTCAATCACCACAATTCTTTCTAAATGCTTGAAAACAATGATTTTATTAAAAAAAAATTAATTTTGGTCCCGAGGAGGCATAATCATACTAAAATTCAAATTCTTTGAATCAAATTCTTCAACACCAGGGGTATGACACTTTCTTCAATCAAGTTGATGTTGTTAATCTTTATGACATTGATCAATTTTGTCACTTCAAATCAAATTGGTTATTTGATAGCATGATCAGTTATTGCAAGCCAAATTCAACTAAAATTTCTTTTTAGAATCTCTTATCGGTTTTCATTCAATCAAGCTCAGAATCAATATTGTCAATTCTTGTTCAATCAAGTTCAAAATTGATGATCTTTTGAATCAAGTAGAATTTTGTTCGAACAAGTTAGAAGTTCTCAAATTCAGAGTGTTTCTCTTTACTACTCTCTAAATCCTTTAGAGTGTTCCTCACCACTCTCTAAATCACTTGAGCTTAGAGTAGTTCTTGATGCTCTCTAAATCTCCTGAATCTGTCAGTTTCACTGAATCATGCTTTAAATCAAATTTTCTTTGAATCCCTATGCTATTCGCAAAGAAATTCAAAGAGGGGAAAATGTAATCACCTAAAATAGGGCTAATAGAACCTAAGGAAATATTTTTCCTAATTCATAATAAAACCTTAATTATGTTAATTTGATCTTTGATTATTGACATAATTCATAAAATTCAATAAAATCAATTCAATCTCAAATTCAAGCATTTACCATCAAAGTATTAAGCAAAATCAATTCAATTACCTCTATACCCAATTGATTAAATCAATCCCATCAAATTCATGGCTAGAGTAATTAATTAAAGGAAATGAATAAATCCCTCTCAAATTAGAAAACACAACAAACACACTTTGAACCAATGAGAGGTAATCACATGGATCACTCACATGGATCAAGCATGGAGACATCTCAACAACTCCTCATAGATGCATCCCAACTGTTTAAAATCTCCTAGATTCTATAAAAGAGAATTTTCAAATCTTCAAGCTCTCTCTCACTCTCTTTGATTTTGGAGCTAACTCTTTGAATCTCTCATTTTAGCATTGCATTATCACTATTTAGGGTTACATCTAAAGGAAATATTTAATCCTTTCCATACTTGTTCTAACTAGAGAGCAATAGGATGCTTTCAATTGTTTATTTCTCTCATTTTGATTTGAATCTCTCTAATAATTGATGTAATGTCCTATTGAAGTGTTGTGTCACAGATTTGCAAGTCCATAACTCACACACACACACCTCTAACATACAAGACATAAAATTTGGTCATTTAGATAGTAGGAAGAATGTATTTTACTATCCTAACCCTATAGGAGACCATGTATCATTGAGAAATGAGATTTGATGTAAGAAAGTTGGTGGGTTGTTGGAGAAAAATGAAGAAAAGATTGCTGCACAAAATATAGTC
Organism: Chamaecyparis obtusa; assembly: GCA_027943335.1. Taxonomy (NCBI): domain Eukaryota; kingdom Viridiplantae; phylum Streptophyta; class Pinopsida; order Cupressales; family Cupressaceae; genus Chamaecyparis; species Chamaecyparis obtusa. The sequence continues at coordinate 594,361 of BSBK01002242.1, forward strand.
CTAATGTAGGAACCATATCTCCTATTTTAACTGTTGGATTGGACTGTGTTTTGGATATGTTGGAGAGAGCCAAGTTACGCAACATCAGACTAGAGAGATTGAGGATATGTTATTGGAGTCAAATGATATGGATGAATGTGTATGGGTCTGTCAAAAAGACCAGTGAGAAAAATCTGGGAATGATCAGAACGGTACAAAATCCAAAATGCAATCAAGGAAGAAAAATAAATCTTCCTAAGGTCTGAGAATGTCTACAAAATTCTAAAACCAATAGAAATGTAAAACATGAAACCTAAGGAGATCCTAGACTCCATCAAATATAGGGATGAAGATAAATAATTCATACAAAAAGTGAAATCATTTGTGCAGACAATATATTCCAAAACATAGACATAGTTTCTCCATTCTCCTAAAACTATCTCATTCCATAATATAGGCATAATACAATAGAAAAAAAATCATATAAGATAGAAAGTAAATAGATGGAATATCATTCAAGCAACATATAGCAACCAGACATAAAGAGGATCATCTCCAGGATAGATCCTACCTGGAGTCCTGCGGAGATATCGTTGGAGAATCAAGATCCTGACTATCTAAGCCTACTTCAAACAATCCTCAAGACTCCCTCTGAATGCAGCCACAATAATCATCTGAAAATATTATGAAATCCAATCTAAACCAATAATGAAGCTTCCTGAGAGATTATTTTTCCAGCCAACTCCCCATCTCACATGAATCCTTCCCGTATATAGATTAAGGGAGTAGTTGCACGGGGAAATCCAACTGATGCAACTATTCAAACCAAGTGTTGGTTAATAGTTAGGCTTAATGTATTTAATAAAGCCATTCCCGAGAAGAGATATTGTTTATATGTATTTATAATAATTTAATTTATATCTCCTTTATTTAAGGAAGGCAATGGTAACTTTTGCCTTAAGTTTATTTACTATTTCTAAGTTACCTAGTTACCTAGGCTATGGTAAAAGTGATTTACCATTTATTTATTTTCCATCCAATAAGTAATTTATTTATTTATTAATATTATTTAAAAGCACTAATTAATTTCACACACAAAATTATATAAATATATGTAACCATATGCATATGTGTCCACCCATATGCCTATGTGTACATATACCATTATTAATATTATTAAAAATATATTATTATTAGTACACATAGACATATTCAATAGTTATTCTACTAAGAGAAAAGCTTGCAAGTGTTTGAATTGTAACACTAAAAAAAGTTATAGAAAGTACAAATGTTAGAGTTGACAAATATGTTGAAAAGAATGAAGTTGAATGCAAGCATGAACCTGAAGATTAAAAATCTTTTGTATACATGAAAGAAGAAGAGGCCAATAATTCATCTGAACTATAAAATAATGTTGTCGAGAAACAACAAGAACCTGTTGAGTTCCAACAAGATAATGTCGAGCATCAAGAGGATATTGCTGAGAAATCAGGAGAGGAAGAAGAGAATATACAAGATGAACCTGAAGATCAAGAGCAAGAAGAAAAGACATTGGAACCTACATTAGCATAGTATGTGAGAAGACATCATAAGTCAAATCAAATCATTGGAGCTAAAGAATCTAGAGTCATGACATGAAGTAATTTGAAAGATCAAATATGCTTGTTATGTGAGTTTGATCCTAAGAAAGTGAAAGATGCTTTGGATAATGAAGATTGGATTCAATCCATGAATGAGGAAATTGAGAAGATAGAAAAGAAAAAACATGGACACTAGTGCCTAATCCAGAGGACAAGAATGTTATTTGAAAAAAGTGGGTGTTCATAAATAATCTGAATGAACATGGAGAAGTCACAAGGAACAAAGCAAGATTGGTATGGAAGGGATATGCACAGGAAGAATTAATTGACTATGGGGAGACATTTTCCCCAGTTGCTAGATTGGAAGGAGTGAGAACTCTACTTGCATATGAAACTTACAAAGGATCTAAAGTATATCAAATGGATGTCAAATTTGCATTCTTGAATGGAATACTGGATGAAGAAGTATACATTGAACAACCAAAAGGATTTGTTGACCCAAGCAAGAAGAACATGGCTTGTAAACTACACAAAGAACTGTATGGATTGAAACAAGACCCTAGAGCATGGTATGAGAGATTGCATAATTATCTGATAAAGATTGGATTTGCAAGAACAAATGATAAAACTAATCTATACTTGAAGATTGAAAAAGGTAAAGGGATATTGTTAGCGTAAATCTTTGTTGATGATATCATATTTGGAGGACAGGATGCCCTATGCCAAACATTTGCAAATGAGATGCAAACTAAATTTGAGATTTCTATGTTTGGAGAGATTAAATTCTTTGTTGGTTTGCAAGTTTATCAGAGGAAGAAAGGTATGTATATTACACAATATAAGTATGTCAAGGAGATACTAAATTTTTTTGGCATGGAGGACTCTAGACCAGTAAGTACACCCATGGCTACTAGATAGAAACTATCAAAGAATGATTATACAACTAGAGTGAATCAAACCTTGTATAGATCAATGATTTAAAAGCTACAATATGTTGTTCACAATAGACCAGATATTGCATTACTACTTGGGATTTTTGCAAGGATTTTTTTCCAATCCTAAGGAGAATCACATGATAGCAGTAAAAAGGATACTAAGATATCTGAAAGGAAAGAGGATTATGTATTGTATTACAAGAAGAATGAAAAGTTTGAATTGAAAGTTTACACTGATGCAGATTGGGTAGGAAATGTGGATGATATAACAAGTATAAGTGGTGGTGCATTCTTTTTAGGAAAGAGATTAGTCTCTTGGACAAGCAAGAAATAGAATTTCATTTCCCAATCTACAGCAGAAGCTAAATATGTAGTAGCAACAGTTAATTGTTTAGACTTAGTGTGGATCAAGCAATTGTTGAAAGGTATGAAGGAAGAAATTACTGAGCCAGTTGTTATTTTCTATAATAACACAAGTGCTATCAATATATCAAAGAATCTTGTGATGCACACTAAGACTAAGAATATTGCTATCAAGTATCATTATTTGAGAGAGCTAGTTCAAGACAAGGAAGTGAGACTAGAGTATGTAAATACAAAGGAATAGTTAGCAGATATATTCACTAAGGCATTATCTAAAGATTCTCATGAGTATCTAAGAGGTAAATTAAGGGTGATTCCCCTAACTGAGGCTACCTAGAATCAAATAGGAGCATTGCATCAAATGTACTAATTAGAATATTTGACAAATTGATGTAAAGGAGGTCACATTTTAGGAGTTGCCTAAAGTTGTGAAGAATAAAGCACAAGATATTGATCAGTCATAAGCAAGATGATAGAGGGAGTGTGAATTTCAGATAACTAACATAAATATATCTACATGGTGAAGATGAATGTCTTTGGCATTATTGTCACACATGGAGAGATTTAGTGAACATGAGGGAGAGATACAAAAGGAGATTCAGAAGGACTTACCCTAAGAAAAGAGGGAGAGATTGAATAAGATGAGGGAAAGATTTAGTAAACTTATGAACATATAAAGAGAAGAGAAATCCAAGAGGGAGATGATATTCGGATGTGAATCAAAATGAAATTTTTGGATTGTTTGGTGACTATGCATATGGAATTTATGGTAGTGCATGTGGTGTTGCCATCAATGACAAACAACGGGATTGTTAGAAACTATAATTGAAACAATTGTTATATTATCATTGATGTCAAACCTTAAATGGTGAGATAGTTTCTATCTAGTAAAGTACCATATCTTTTGATTTATGAAGAGGATTTGAGATGAGGAGATAACAAGAGGACATAGTGAAAGGTTGAGCTATGAGAAACTACAATGGGTACTTGATTATTTAGCACATTGGAAAGGTAATGTGTTGTTTATCTATAACACTAAGTGAAGAAGTCAATTGATTTGAAGCATAGAAGAAATGAGGAAAGAAATTCTAGAAGCATAGGTTTAACAGAGAAAAAGAGGAGAAATTCAGTTTAAGCCAAGTGATGCTAGTGTCAACCAAGCGCCAATAAAAGTCAATAAAATTTTAGTGTCGACCGAGTATCAGAGAATTAACCAAGTGAAGACAGTGTATGTAGAGAAGAACAATTTTAACGATGACTGAGTTATCTAGTGATGATTGAGTAGATGAACACAATATTGACCGAGTGTCAGTAATTTATAGTTTGTGAGGGAATTGAGATTTCTAGCCAACATAGTTGAATTCTTGGGATATGTAAAATGTGATGAAGATAAAGATGAATGACTTGGATCATTTAATGCATGGTAAACTATCTTCTTATGGATTCAAGGAGAAGTTTTGTGAAGTATCTAGAAGGATAAGGAGGAGAAAAAAATGATGGAAGGATTTGATGAATCTGAACTAAACCTAAGATCTATAGAGGAGATTAAGCAGCAAAAGATTAAGCTACCTAATGAAGGAGGTATAAGGATGACCTAGTTGTGGGTTATGTAGAGTGAGGAAGAGGTTTATGTTATTGATTGGAAAAACTAAGCAGGAGACTGAGAAGAGTTGTGAAGAGTTAAAAAAAGTTGAGATGATTACTGGAAGGGATTTCTGAGTAGATTAAAGATGGAGATGAAAATGAATGCCAATCAGTAAAACAACATATGACCTTATTGGATCTATATTTGCAAAGTGAGTTGTATATTTTAGATCAGAACCTATTGTTACTTTCTAACCATTGTATCAGTTAAAATCCTTTAATCAAGGTTGACCTAAAATTCATGTGTAAACCCTTTAACCAAGGTGACATTCTAATGGGCTATTCTTAAGCCCTCTAACTAGGCCACTCCTAATAGGATGATTAAATCATTTAACAAGGTCACACATAACAGTGTGTATTGTAACCTTTAACAGAGTTGGCTCCTCACAGAGCTCACTTTAGAAGAGTGAAAATTTTGTATCATGTTACTGGTGGTTTCTCCCATATTGGTTTTCCATATTAAATTCTGGTGTCATACTTGTGTGAATGTTATTTGATGTGTTATGTTGTTAAGATTTTTATATTTTGCAAGTTGATTACTTTTGGACAGTGGACTACAAGTTTTATGTTACTAATTATATTCTATAGAGACTAAGTGAATTGTTGAATAGATCTAATTTGGTTGAATTTTTGAAAATTTTAATTGGTACATCTAAACCTAAGGATAACTGATTCACCCCCCCCCCTCAGTTATTCTAAAAATGAAATTTAACAGAAACTAGGAATAATTGGTAGAAATGGACATGAAAGAGGAGATGGATTCCTTGATGTAAAATCAAACCTGGGAGTTAGTTGAATTACCTAAAGGTAGAATAATTTTTCCTAACAAATGAGTTGTAGGTTAAAAGAGGAACATGGAGGAAAGAAAATATATAAGGCTAGACTTGTGTAAAAAGGTTTTGTAGTGAAAAGGTATTAATTTTAATGAAATATTTTTTCTTGTTGTTAAAATGACTTCAATTCAAACTATTCTAAGTTTTGTAGCTAAAGAAGACTTACATCTGGAACAATTAGATGTCAAATTTGTTTTCTCCATGGAGATTTAGATGAAAAAATTTATATGCAGCAACCTAAGGAATTTGAGGTCAAAGGTAAGAAGGACTTAGTGTGAAGGTTGAAGAAGAGCTCGTATGGGCTAAACAAGCACCCTAGGAATGATATTTAAAATTTGACAAGTTTATTATTGACCAAGGTTATATCTGATATCATTCTAATAATTGTGTTTATATCAAGAGATTGGATAATAGCAGTTATATTATCCTCTTATTATATGTTGATGACATTCTTGTTATCATATCTAATATATAGCATATACATGATCTTAAACATAAATTAGCATAGTCATTTATTATGAAGGATTTGGGTGTAGAAAAACAAATCGCTAGTATGAAAATAACTAGGGATAGGAAAAAACACATTGATATTGTCTCAAAGTGATTACATGGAAAAGATGTTGAAAATATTTTTGATGTAAGATGAAAAACCAGTTAGTAGACCTTTGCCTAGTCATTTTAAAGTTTCCAAGGAGATGAGCCTCAAGGAAAAAGAGGAGATGGATTACATGTCTAAGGTTCCATACTCATCAATAGTTGGTAGCTTGATATATGTCATGGTGTGTATAAGGTCATATATTGCACATGCAGTGGGAGTTGTGAGTAGGTATATGAACAATCCTAGAAAATAACATTGGAATTTAGTAAAGTGGATTCTCAAGTATTTGAGAGGTACAATAACTCAGTCCTTATATTTTGGAGTCTTTAATTCCATGTTACAAGCCTATGTTGATTCAAATTTAGTAGGAGATATTAATAGCATGAGGAGCACTACAAGGAATATTTTTAGTGTAGGTGGCATAATAGTCAACTAGATTTATAGATTGCAAAAGGTTGTAGAACTTTCAATCACTAAAGTAGAATATATTTTTCCTATAGAGGATAGTAAGGAGATTATTTGGTTACAAAGGCTTATGGAGGAATTGGAAAAGACACAAGAGAATACAAGGTTGTATAATAATGGTCAGAGTGCAATTCTTCTCTCCAAGAATTCAATTATACACTCTAAGACTAAACACATATAGCTTTAGTACCATTTTGTATGCTCAATTTTGAAGGAAAAATTTTTGAAGCTAGAGATGATACACACTAGCCAAAATCCTTTAGATATGTTGACCAACATAATAACTCAAGAGAAAATGACTTCCTTCTTAATCTCCATTGCTCTTACAACTTGATCATAGTAGGAACTGAGAACTAGTCAAGTCCAGGCGCGTCAATCTAGTGGGAGCTATAGGGGTGCTAATGTTACGATAGGATCAGTCTCCAACTATGATATTTTTGGTATGTAGCTAGTGATCATGCAAGTACTATACACTCATTGGGTGGAGGATTCAGCCATCATAATGTCGACATGAAGAACTACTATAGAAAAAATTTCTTGTATGAGAACAAGAATACAAGTATAAGAATACGAGTATAAGGAAAAGATCACAGGAATGTTATTTTAGGGTTAGGAGTTTTTTTGTTAGACAAAATTGTAAATCACCTAAAAAATCTTGATAAATAAGTGATTACATGATGAAAAATGATCAAATTATAATTTTCTCCTTTTTGGATAATAAAATAAGTGGATAGTTATATCCCTGGTGGATTTAGTCCATATTGGGTGAACCACATTATATCTCTACTACTATTGTATTTTTTCTTCTCTTATTTCTGCATTATCTTAATATTGTTTATTTCTTATATCTATTGAAACCCTAATAGGAGAGAACCTCATCTGATCTGCAAGAGTAATGTGGTTCATGATAACATCCATATTTACTTGCACAATATGAGAGAATTTCATGTAAAGAGATATATATTATATATAGGTTGGCATCATCAATATAAATATTCGATATACATATCTACTACCTCCTACCATGTGTATGTTGATAATTTTTTTATAACATAGAAATTTAAGCATAAACATATAAATAGAAAATAGTAGACTAAATATGTGGTACTTTTTGCTTCAATAAGAGAGAAACTACGTACCGTGACAATTGAATTTAACATGTTTTTTATTTATGTGAAAAGGTTCTCTCTCAAAGTGTTGTTAGTGATATTCTCATAATGCCTTCACTAGCTATACTATCTTTATCGGGCTGATAAGTATTGGACAATATTTTGGTGTTGTTCATGACAACATGGTGAGGGGATGAAATGATGTGTTTCAATGTTGTTCATGCCAACATGGTAAAAGGATGAAAAGTTATGGAAATAAGGAGATGTGATGCAATTGGGGTCATCGGGATTTAAAGAGGACCCTTTGATTTGTAGATTTGTGTTCGATAAAATCAATTTAATGAAGTTTGAGGCATTTGATATTGAATTTATATACCAATGGACTTCTATGGAGATTTATATCATTTCATTTTGAATATTGTTACAATAAAGTTAGTAAAATTTTATTGTGCAGGGATTCCCTCCCCCCCCTCCCTCTCTAAGTGCCTAACGTAATCCAATAGTCACCTTTCCAAAGCCAAAACAACATATTAAACTCTTGATATATTTAACATTCAGGCTTATAGTAGTGTAGTTTTTGTATGTGCTTCACCTAAGCCAAAATTGGGTGCTTTTGCATCTCCTATATCCCTTAAGAATATTTCCTATTTTGTGCCTAATATATTATCTTGTGCACCTTTGTTTACTTGAAGAAGAGTTAGAAGATGAACTGGATTTAACAAGGTCCTACATGATGAACTATTGGCTAGCTTTAAGTGGAACATAGTACAAACCAATGAAACAAAATGCATTTTAGTTTATTCCCATATAGATGAATTCAACTAGGGTATTATATCTTGTTGGGTCTCTAAAACAACTATATAGAATGATAAACACATAAACACTATTCCTTCATACATTTAAAATGCATATGAAAAATCACTTCACCTTTACACAAATGAAACATATCATATAACACCATTATACCAGTGAATTTCGGCACTTACAAACATAAAAAAAGAGAAGTCATCCTTATATATCACACATCACAAATATTTGAGTACATAACCATTAAAGGTTGAAAAACTATATGAAATACATTTTTAAATGGGTCTCACTGACCAAAACATCCATGGTTACAAGTATGACTTACTGGAAAAGACTATCACTAGTCACATTTACAAGGTCCCATTGATAACCCTCAGTGAGCACTATTTTCAGGAAGGAACCCTACGATCACCAACTCGTGTATATCATTTTTAACAAATAAGAGTACACATAGTTTCTTTGTTTCTCTTTGTAATATTACCTCAATGAATTGTGAAAATAACATTATGAACAACTTTCTTATGTGTATTCAACTACTACAAGTGATCAATCTTTGTGATTGAACAATACTACATAACAAGCCATTAATGTCTATCAATAAATCAGTTATTGGAACCCTCACAAACCTCTTATTTGTTGTAAAAGAAAAATCATAGAATCAAGAGTATAGATATAAACATCTAAGAAATCAATTTATTCTTCAATTTTGTAGAGAGACTCAAATATTTTCTTATAAAAAAATCATTAACTCTATGAATGCCTCCACCCAAGCTTTCATATTTTATCATCCATCTCCAATAGCTTTGGAAAAATAGTTATAAGTATGACACCAAAACAACTGCAGAGTGTTCAATTTGTAGAAAAGTATTTTTCTATAACAATTAATAATTTTAAAATTGCATTCTCCATACCCACACACTTGGAGTGTATTTCAAACATTACATATAAACATGAAGAATGTGATAATGTTGAACATTATTATTTAAAACCACACTATTTGAAATTAAAAAAATCTCACCTCCCAACCTTTTTCCATTCCTAACAAAAACTCTAGACAATGCAAAAACTTGAAATGGAATCCCTTGACTGTGAACCCCATCAGACTTATCTATATAAAAAATCTCAATTGGAATTGTTAGGAATGAATGCTAAATATGTCCTATGGGGGAGTATTTAGAGTCATTCTGTAGCAATTGTATGTTGCATTCATGATTGTGGTTGTCATTGATGTCAACACAATGATCTATTGGAGATTAGCAAAGAAGTAGACAATGTTTGAATTAGTGCACGTAGAGTTTGAAGATCAAGCTATGTGGAGTTGAGGACTTACTCTATACTATGTCCTAAGATCGTGGTCAAGAGTGCATACAAAAATTCAATTATTCATGACAATTATGTGTAATTCAGTGGAAGTAGTATTCAGGGAGTGTTCCTGAGAAGCAGCTTGTGGTAACTGGATTACATCTCCTAATCAGGATGGAATCTACGCATGAAAAGTTGAACAGTTGATCAAGAAATTTTGATAGTGACGTGGACATGACAACATAGTCAGAGGTCACATGAGTGAAGATTTATTTTATTTGGAAACTGACAATTTTTATGTAATTATGACATATTATGTATCGTGTGAAGGTTTATATTTTGTAATTGGTTAAGCCTTGTTGGCCAGCTCATTTGTAATTATTTGAGTATAGTATAAAGGAAGGATTGTTTTTCTTTATTTAATGTAAGGAATATAGATGAGAATTGTGGAATTGAGAAATATATGTTATAAGAGGATATGCAAATTGTAGAGATCTTATATTGAGATCTGGTGAAGTAGTTGGTGCGGTTTGGCACAAATAGAGGAGAAAAGATAATTTTTTGAGATTAGTAATTATTGGTATTGTTTTGTTTGGATAATACATAGATCAATTGGATAGTCTATTCAGTGATCTTTCCCTTGAAGTTGTTTGGACAATGGGTCCTTCTGTCTTCCATAACTCCTAACGGGGTTAGAATATTTTAACAGGGATTCAAAGTCTCCTAACAGGGACTCATATTTACTTAATGTATTTCATAAGGCTCCTAAAAGAGTCCATCCTCTCACAAGGAATTTTTATATTGGTACATCTTTTGTGGTCATCATTCCCACCAGGGTTTACTCTCTGATCAAGAAGCTCCCTAGTCAACATATCTTGTGTTATTGTGTTGTTGTGTATGTTTATCTTTCTATGGTTGTTTCTTATATTGATTACATGGCTGAAATCTATTAATGGTGATAAAATTTGTACTAATGAGAAAAGAGATATGTTCATGTGTAACATACTTTCCACAGAAGCACTCTTGTCAGCCCTTCCAGAGAATTAATACAGTCAGGTAAAATATCTAAGGACAGCTCATGAAATTTGGTTAGCTTTAAAATCTACTTTTGAAGGTGATGTTCATGCAAAGAGAGTCAGATTACATAATTAGATATGTGTATTTGAAGATATAAGAATGATGGAAGATGAATCTGTTAGAAGTTATATTGGTAGAATGTCAGAGATTGTTGCAGGTATCAAATCTTGTGAAGGAAATAGGACTGAGAATGAAGTGATATGGAAGATTATAAAGACATTAAATCCTATATTTAAGCAAACAACATAGATGATTTAATAATTTATACCTTGTACTAAGAACTTTACCAGAGAAACTCTTCTTGGAAGATTGGAAGCAACAAATATAAGCTTACGACAGTCGGTTGATCTACCTAGAATTGAGACAACATTTAGTGCACTTAGTGTTCACCCTACCTTGTCAAGAAGCATTAGTGTAAGTGGAGACTATGCTAGTTGTAGAAGATCTAAGACCGAAGAAAATATAAAGATTGAGGAAGGAATTTCCTTGCTTGTGAAAATAGAACTTGAAGGTAAAAAAATCTTTAAATGTTGGACTTGTCAAGAATATGGTCATTTTGCATCTAAATGTCCTAAGAGAGTAAAAAATTATAAGAAAAAATTTAAACCTAGAATATCTAAAGAATGTTACTATGCTAATGATGAAGAATTTGAGGCTAGTATTGAGAAATCCCTAAGTGAAAGTGATAATGAGAATGATGATATAGGATTTCTAGCAATAAAAGAATAAAACTCTGAAACTAAAGTTAGAGAAGAAAAGGCTTTATTTTCCCAAGTAGAAAAGAGATCTGATTAGATTATAGATACTGGTTGTTCACATCATATGACTAGAGACATGAAGAAGTTTATAAAATTTAACAATTATGATGGAGGGATTGTTAGAGTTTGAAACAATGCATCTTGCTTGATAAAAGGAATAGGATCTATTACTCTTGATGGAAAGACTAACATTGATGATGTTTACTTTGTGGATGGATTGAAACATAACCTTTTGAGTGTTGGACAGTTAATTGATAAGGGATATCAAGTTTGGTTTACTGAGAAAACTTGTGTGATCAAGGATAAGGATGGTAATTTGATTGGAACTGGATCAAGAACTAGAGGTAATGTATTTCAGTTGAACCCTGCAGAGATGACATGTTTGATTACTAGAATTGATGATAGTTGGTTATAGCATAGAAGGTTTTGTCACATAAACTTTCATAGCATTATGAGAGTAAGTACTACACTTGTAGTAAGACATTTTCCTAAGATTATGAAACCTACTAACATGATTTGCAAAGAATGTGTGATGGCTAAGCAGAAGAGAAGTTCATTTCCTAGTAAGAAGTTCACATTAGTAGAGAAGTTGAAAATTTTTCATACATATTTGAGTGGTCCCACAAGGACTAGATGATTCTATGGTGAAAGGTATTTTATGATTCTTGTTCATGATTTTACAAGAATGATGTGGATTGCATTTCTTAAAGAAAATTCTGAAGCATTTGGTAAGTTTAAAGTAATTAAGAAAAAAGTTGAGAATGAATTTGGAATGAAGATTAAATGTTTAATATCATATAGAGGTGGAGAATTTACTTCAAAGGAATTCAATAATTTTTGTGAAGTGAATGGTATTAAGAGATAGTTTTCAACCCCTAGAACACCTAAACAAAATGGTATTGTAGAAAGAAGGAACATATCAGTAACTGAAGCAACAAGAGCTATGTTATTTGAAAATAATTTAGGGAAGATATTTTGGAGAGAAGCGGTGAATACAACAATATATACAATGAACAGAATACAAATTAGAGACACAAACAAGACACCTTATGAATTATGGTTTGGACATGCACCATCAGTTAAGTATTTTGGAATTTTTGGAAGTAAGTGTTATATTAAAAGAGATGATGATATTGGTAAGTTTGACCCTAGAAGTGATGAAGGTATATTTCTTGGTTATTCATCGAAAAGAAAAGATTATAGATGTTTCAATAAAAGAACTAAAACTATTGTTGAGAGTGCAAATGTTAAAGTTGATGAAAAGTTCAAAATTCAGGAAACAATGCTTGATTATGAATCAGATGAAGGAATTTATCCTAGAATTGATCAAGAAAATATTGAATTATTTTATGAAACCGACTGTGATTTGTAGAATGAGAGTCACATTGAGGAAATAAGAGAAGAACCTAGATAAGAACATGGAGTTGAAACAAGAACTGAGACAGTGACACCTACTAGGAATCTAGTAAGAAATCACCATGTTGATTAGATTATTGGAAGCATAGAAAAAGGAGTTCTGACATGGAATAAGGTACAAGAAGAACTATGTTTGATTTCTCAAATTGAACCTAAATCTACTGATGAATCTTGAAAGATAAAAATTGGATTAAAGTAATGAAGGAAGAACTAGATCAAATTGAAAAGAACAAGACTTGGGAGTTGGTCCCTAGACCTAAAGATAAGAATATTATAGGAACTAAATGGGTATTCAGGAACAAGATGAATGAACAAGGAGAAGTTTTATGGAACAAAGCAAGATTGGTATGTAAAGGATACTAACATCAAGAAGGAATTGATTATGAAGAGACTTTTGCACTTGTTGCAAGAATTGAAGCTATAAGAATGTTTTTGGCTTATGCAGCTTATAAGAAATTCACAGTATATCAGATGGATGTGAAGTCAGCATTTATGATTGGAGAATTAAAAGAAGAAGTCTACATTGAGCATCCTAAAGGTTTTCCCTTGACTCATGAAGGATACATGGTATGTAAACTCAACAAAGCTTTATATGGACTGAAACAAGCACTTAGAACTTGGTATGCAAGACTAGATAAGTATTTGATAAAATTGGGATTTTCTTAAGGCATATCAGATAGTAATTTATATTTGAAATAAATTGAGAATGGTTTACTGATTGTAGTTATCTTTGTTGATGATATTATCTTTGGAGGAGAAGATGAAGCTAGTGATAAATTTGTAGATGAAATGAAGATTGAATTTGAAATGAGCATGATTGGTGAGATGAAATATTTTTTAGGATTACATATAACACAGAACAATGATGGTATCTTCTTATGTCAAACAAAGTATCTGAATGACTTATTGAAGAGATTTGGAATGGAAAATTGTAATCTGGTTGGCACACCTATTGTAACTAGTCATAAGTTATCTAGCACAGATGAAACTCCTACAGTTGAACAAAAGAAGTACAGATCTATGATGGGAGGATTGTAGTATTTAACTCATACAAGACCGGATATATCACATGCAGTTGGAATTGTTGCAATATTTCAAGCTAATCCTAAAGAGTCACATTATGCAGTAGTAAAAAGAATACTTAGATATTTGAAAGACACAATTGACTATGGGTTATGGTATGAAAAATATGATGACTTTACCCTATGTTCATACACAAATGCAGATTAAGGAGGTAGTGTTGATGAAAAAAAGAGTACAAGTGGTGGAACATTTTTTCTTGGAGGAAGATTGGTTTCTTGGCTAAGCAAGAAACATAATTGCATTTCACAAAGTACAACAAAAGTGGAATATGTAGCAACAGCAAACAATTATAATCAAATAATATGGGTGAAACCAATGTTGAAAGATATTGGAATTAAATTTGATGAGCATGTTGTTATACACTATGATAACACTAGTATGGTAAGTATGTCTAAGAATCCTGTATTGCATTCTAAGACAAAGGATATAGAAATAAAGTATCATGTTGTAAGAGAGAAAGTTGCAGAGAAAGAAGTCAAACTTGAGTATATAAGTACAAAAGAGAAGATTAGAGATATATTCAAAAAGCCCTTACCTAAACATACATTTGAGTGTTTGAGAGGTATGCTTGGGGTTATGCCCCAGCCTAATTTTGAGAAGTGATGCAGATTGTTGCATTAGTCCATTGGTATATGAGCTCTATCTTTTCTAGACTAGATGTTGGTACTTCCTCTATGGGGAAGTATGTGTATTTTGAGCTGAGTCATGAAGGACTCTAGTAAATGTATTTTCTTAATAGTGTAATTTGACATTGAGGATTTAGATTGACATATTGATGCTTACTTTTGTCATTGATGCCAATGGGAGAGAAGGATACATGGAAAAAACCATCTATTGAAAAAAAAGTTAAAAAAAAAGGAATAAAAAGAGGGAGAAGGATACAAAAATAATAAAAACATCTGTTCGAGGAGATGAAGCAATATAAAATGGAAAAACCTGAAAAGATTTTATTGATGAAGAGGAAGTGAAAAGATTGATTGATTTGATTGATGAAGAGGTTTTGAAAATGTTTTAGAGCAGTAGCGTTGTAGTTTGGTATTTATGGAACTTGGATGTTTTTTCATCTATGTTTCCATGAATGCCAATGGGGGAGATTGTTAGGAATGAATGTTGAATATGTCCTATGGGGGAGTATTCAAAGTCACTTTGTAGCATTTGTATGTTGCATTCATGATTGTGGTAGTTGCATTCATGACTATAGTTGTCATTGATGTCAACACAATGATCTACTAGAGATTAGCAAAGAAGCATATATTGTTTAAATTAGCGCACGTGGAGTATTGAAGATCAAGCTATGCAGAGTTGAGGACTTACTCTATACTATGTACTAAGATCATGGTCAAAAGCATGTACAAAAATTCAATTATTCATGATAATTATGTGTAATTCAGTGGAAGCAGTATTAAGGCAGTGTTCTTTAGAAGCAGCTTGTGGTAACTAGATTATATCTCCTAATCAGGATATAATCTAGGAATGAAAAGTTGAAAATTTGATGAAGACATTGTGATAGTGATGTGGACGTGACAACATGGTCAGAGGTCACATGAGTGAAGATTTTTTTTTTTTGGAAGCTAACAGTTTTTATGTAATTATGAAATATTATGTAACGTGTGAAGGTTTATATTTTGTAATTGGTTAAGCCTTGTTGGGCAACTCATTTGTAACTATTTGAGTGTGGTATAAAGGAAGGATTGTTTTCCTTTATTGCAATGTAAGGAATATAGATGAGAATTACAAAATTGAGCAATATATGTTGTAAGAGGATATGCGAATTGCAGAGATCTGATATTGAGATTTGGTGAAGTAGTTGATGTGGTTTGGCACAGACAGAGGAGAAAAGATAAGTTTCTAAGATCAGTAATTATTGGTATCATTCTATTTGGATAATATGGAGATTAGTTGGATAGTGTCTTCAGTGATCTTCTGTAATGTCCTCATTTTTCATACTTTGGGATTAGTTTGTTTTGGCAACCCTCGCAGGCTAATCAGGTGATTAGAGGGGGTCAGATGGCAGACCTAGTGTTGGGATTCCATTCTGGAGGTTCAGTTTACCAGGTCTTCTCTTCGTTTGGGTCAATTTGGTCAACTTACTATTTTTAGTAAGTGGTATTTTGGGTATGGCCAGGATTAGCAGGGTGTCTGCACGGAGTGTCAGATCTTCCAGGATCGAGTTTCAAGGAATCTCCAGTTTGAGAGACTTAGTATTTTTAGTAAGTCTATTTTTAGCAATTGGCTATTTTTGGCAATGGGTTATTTCTGGCAGGTCAATTGGCATTTGAGGCTTTGGTGTCAGAAATGAGTTTGTCACAGTTAGTGTGATTCAGTGGCTTTGGTTTTAAAGGTTATCGTTATTAAATTAAATTATTTTAATTTAATAATTTTATTACTTTATAACTTTAATGTTATAAAGTCAAGTTATCATTTAAAAGCCTTTTTAATGTTCAAAAAGTGAAATTGTTCTTTTTCTGAAAAAGTTATATATTCATTTTGAAAAAGCACTTTCATTATCTATTGTTGAATTATGATTTTATGGAAATTTGTGAGAGAGACAACCTAGCTAGGGTTTTGAGGACTGATTCCTCTTCTGGCAATTTGAGCCATTACAAATTGATGGTGAATTTTGTAGCTATTATTTTGAAATCATAATCCAGTGCTGAAGTATACTGAGATTGTGAAGAGTTTGTTTAATTTGCAGATTCAACAAATTGCTTTCATAGGGTTTGTTTTTTATTCATGTTGAGGTTGTGGAACTTCGAAGTTGGTGGCTATTGAGTCTTCTTGTTCACTTTTAAGAGATATTGGCTGGATAAGTATTTTATTTAGATTTATTAATATACTACAAGCTACGGATTGAACATTTGGAAGGGAGATTGTCATATAGTGAATTATTTAATATATATTGTTGCATCAACTTACAGCTGGGTGTGTGAGAGGTTGGGAGTCTGAAACGTTTTAATTCTCTAGCCCACATGACTACTACAGGAGTTGTATTTCATCTGCAAGGCCTTGCATATGCTACAAGATAGTCATGCTTTATTGTCTGCTGCTCACGTGACTGCTAGAAGAGTTGTCTTTCATCCTGCTGGGGTCCCAAAATTGCTACAGGCCAGTCACATTATATTTCAAGCTGCCACGTGATTGATAGGGATTAACATTTTGTGTTTGGATTATGTTATGGCTCATCCTGAGGGTGGCTAACAGTATTCTGGCTTGCAATGTCAAGTCTTCATGAATTATATGCAGATTGCAATCAAACAATAAATATCAGGTGCCAAATCTTGAAGGAATAAATTATGGTTGTGTTATTTGATTTGAAAATAAGACTTAATTAAGTTCTTTGGAGAAATTCAATTATTTATATTTTGATTTATATAATTTGATGGGAATTTATCATTGAAGCTTGTTTTTACAAAACATTTGAAATTAAAATTTGCAAATATTACAAATTAAGAGAAAGGAACCAGAAGGAGCTAGTTAGGTTTGTTACAGTGGTATCAGAGCATTTTTCCTACCATCTTGTGGGGTCTAGATTCATTTTTATTCAAAAATTTTTATAAGTGATCAACACTACTATTTTCTTTAGCTATGGATAAATACAAGAGGCCTAGTTTTGAAAGTCGTCGTAGAAGTAAGGGAAATAGAGAGGAATTAAATGCTTTAGTAGAAAGCATGGAGAGGCTTAGACTGCATCAGTAGAGATTGGCAGAGAGTTTTTCAGATCCAATTATAGTAGACAGGTTAGCGAGATATATGGTATCTTCCTTTAGAAGGCCGACATCAAGTTTGCAAGGGAGAAGGCTAGAGTTTTCTCTGACAATAGTCCATGATGCTGATGTTCCTACATCTAGTTCAGTACCTGCTATTCCCATCTACAGTGGTGGTGATGGATTTATTACACATGAGCCAGTGGATGTTTCAGTGCCATTGGTTGACAGCAGTGCTGAGCATCACCAGGTTGAGGCTCCCAGAGAAGTCACTACGGATTGTACAGAGGCAGCTAATGTTGTAGTTATCACTGAGTGTTCAAAATATTTCATGGAGGGAGTTATTATTGGAGATGTTTATGTCAGCTGTAGAAGTGTCACTCTAGTTCAGGAGGCAGTTGCTTCCTTAGTTGGGACCAAGGCATGTATAGAGTCTCCTAGTGGTGAGGATGGTGATCTAGGCATTATAGTGGGGTCATTTGATGATAGTTTGTGCTCCAGTATTATTGGTGCGCATCTTGACATTGAGTCATGTATGCAGAGTCATGTGTCAGTAGTTGAGATTTCGGTAGGAGATGTGGGAGTTGAAAGTATAGACACTTCTAATGACACTTTTGAGGATGTTGTGAGCTACATTGGAGATGACACCTCTTGTGAGATGCTGGGTGATGACTGTGAGGAGAACATGAGCTCTGACAGCTCAGAGGTTTATGATAGCAGTCGTAGTGTGGGATCAATATAGGAGATAGTGGTTGTTTCCTATGCTGAGGATGTGATCATGGAGCTTTCTAGAGATGACACTCAGGTTGGGAGTGTTGCAGTTGATTTGGGCAACGTAGTTTCATGCCATAGTTTAGTTGATTCATATGATGATATTGAGTCGTGTATGCTGCTAGAGTTAGGAGAGGAGGTGTAGATAAATTATGTGTACACTAGCATTGCAGATATCTCTGATGCTGAGAGTGAGGATGACGAGTGTTGTAGTATTTATGGCTTTCTATATCTAACTTTGGGTGTAGATTCAGTTTTGTCATATGGTGGTGGTGGGTTCTAGGATTTTATGTTACAGGGACTCACAGATGAGGACAGGGAAGCTTATGAGTGGTAGGATTTTGTTACAGCCAGGGCTTCCACTTCTAGAGAGGGGGTTACTTCATCGGTAACTCATGTGGATGTATTCCAGGATCTAGACTATCAGATGGTCACAGAGGATGAGGGAGCTATAGATTGTGTTGAGTCAGATTCAACAGCAACTTCCCCGGGGGTAGATGAGGACATGTCTGATGCCTATATTTAGTTTGTAGATGTGTACTCAGATGAAATTACATAGAGAGATGGTGATCTTGAGGGGATTTCATTGGATACAACTTCCTCTCATAGTGTAGACAGTGCATTTGAGGTTGTTCATAGGAGGCCCGTTGTGCAAAGTCATCATGTGACTAGCCAATTGCGAGTTGATGAGAGAGATATTACTTCTACTCTCAAGCATTTTGATGCCACTCGTTAGTTGTTGGTTGTTTATGGTTGGGGTGCACCTATGATAGATGATCCCAATGGTGGTTACCTTTCATTGATAGAGATTCATTCTTTGCGTGAGGCTGTCAAGATTTTGAGATAGAACTACTTATAGATGGTAGCCGACCGAGATCACCTAGTTGAGTGGGGGAGTACAGCTTATGAGGCACTGATGGACAAAGAGGAGGAGGTGAGTGAGCTTACCTAGGAGCTCATAGCAACTACTAAGTTTTTAGAGGACACTCAGTGGGCTCTTTAGGATTCATAGATCCTATTAGAGGAGGTGACTGTGGAGTTGGAGCATTTACGGTCCACACCAGCCCTAGACCCAGTTCGATTGCACTTTGAGGTGGTTGGTGGTGATTTTTCTCCTATGGTTGGTGATGAGGAACATGATGTTGTGTCAGTCACATATGTTTAGGTTATGGGAGCAGTTGGTACGGATGAGGTAGGAGTACCAGTGGAGTCAAGCTCTCAGGTTGATTTGTTTCCTTTAGCTGGGAGTAAATCTATTTCGTCATCTCACGTAGCTGATAGCATGGGAAAGTTGGTTGTGCTACATTTTTAGAGGGATCAACTATGGATTTCAAGGGAGCAAGTTGATGCTTCCATGTATAATTTCTAATACACTAAGTCATTTATGGAGTATTTACTTGAGCGTGCAGATGTGCGAGAGGATTCTTATAGAGTGTCTTGTGATATTCAAAGGTTGGTAGGGAAGATTGTGGATACTCTATCTACTATGCTTCCCATAGGGATTTCAAGGTTGGGCTTTTTGAGAGGGTTTCTTAGGTTCCTACCCAGCCTACAGTTATGTGAAGTCAGAGAATGGAGCCATCTCATGATTCCCAGTTTGGTAATGATGAGCCATTGACAGAGATTAGGGTTTCTTACCGGCACTATACGGTAGGGTATACTCATCATTTTTCTTTTGACCCACAGGTGGAAGGTTTGATCTCACATAGGGGTAAACCGGCTCCAGTTTCTTACCATCCATTATGGGATGGATTGGAACCATCTTTTATAGATGGAATTGGCAGTTGCAAGTTAGACTACTTGGAGTATCCACACACTCAAGACTGTTTGTCAGGGGGCATAATTGATAACAATGATTCTGACACATTTGATCATTGTCATTTTCTCAGTGCAGTTGGGTGTGAATGTCGGATAGATAGTGACTTAGGTTTTGACAGAGTTGTTATTTCAGTTGGGTTGTTTTCTGCATCGACATCTATAATTGGTCTTTGAATGTTGTTTTCAGTGATGTTTGTTATTTGGGTGTTTAGGGAAGTTTCTCAGATGCTGGTGTCTATTCTATTGGTTTTTTCTTCACATGATTATGGTGAGGATCGGGACATTACTTATGACCATCCTTGGGATCTGGGTGGTTGGCGATGTTGCTTGTTTTTCTTGATTGCTTGAGGACAAACAATCTTGGGAAGGGAGGACTGTAATGTCCCCATTTTTCAAACTTTGGGATTAGTTTGTTTTGACAACCCTCACAGGCTAATCAGGTGATCAAAGGGCGTCAGATGGCAAAGCCAGTGTTGGGATTCCATTCTAGAGGTTCAGTTTACCAGATCTACTCTTCATTTGGGTCAATTTGGTCAACTTAATATTTTTAGTAAGTGGTATTTTGGGTATAGCTAGGATTAACAGGGTGTTTGCACAGAGTGTCAGATGTGCCTGGATTGAGTTTCAGGGAATCTCCAATTTGAGAGACTTAGTATTTTTAGTAAGTCTATTTTTAGCAATTGGCTATTTTTTATAGTGGGTTATTTCTGGCAAGTTAGTTGGTGTTTGAGGCTCTGGTGTTAGAAATGAGTTTGTCACAATCAGTGTGATTCAGTGGCTTTGGTTTTAAAGGTTATCATTATTAAATTAAATTATTTTAATTTAATAATTTTATTACTTTATAACTTTAATGTTATAAAGTCAAGTTATCATTTAAAAGCCTTTTTAATGTTCAAAAAGTGAAATTGTGCTTTTTCTGAAAAAGCACTTTCATTATCTATTGTTGAATTATGATTTTATGGAAGTTTGTGAGAGAGACAACCCAGCTAGGGTTTTGAGGACTAATTCCTCTTTTGGCAATTTGAGCCATTACAAATTGATGGTGAATTTTGTAGTTGTTATTTTGAAATCATAATCCAGTGCTGAAGTATACTAAGATTGTGAAGAGTTTGTTTAATTTGCAGATTCAACAAATTGCTTTCATAGGGTTTGTTTTTTGTTCATGCTGAGGTTGTGGAACTTCAAAATTGGTGGCTACTAAGTCTTCTTGTTCACTTTTAAGAGATATTGGCTGGATAAGTATTTTATTCAGATTTATTAATATACTACAAGCTGCGGATTGAACATTGGGAAGGGAGATTGTCATATAGCGAATTATTTAATATATATTACTGCATCAACTTACAGCTAAGTGTGTGATAGGTTCGAAGTCTAAAACATTTTAATTCTCCAACCCACGTGACTGCTACAGGAGTTGTATTTCATTTGCAAGGCCCTGCGTATGTTGCAAGACAGTCACGCTTTATTGTCTGCTGCTCATGTGACTGCTAGAAGGGTCATCTTTCATCCTGCTAGGGTCCCAAAATTGCTATAGGCCAGTCACATTATATTTCAAGCTGCCACGTGATTGATAGGGATTGACATTTTGTGTTTGCACTGTGTTATAGCTCATCCTGAGGGTGGCTGACAGTATTTTGGCTTGCAGCATCAAGTCTTCATGAATTATATGCAGATTGCAATCAAACAATAAATATCAAGTGCCAAATCTTGAAGGAATAAATTATGATTATGTTATTTGATTTGAAAATAAGACTTAATTAAGTTCTTTGGAGAAATTCAATTATTTATATTTTGATTTGTATAATTTGATGGGAATTTATCATTGAAGCTTGTTTTTACAAAACATTTGAAATTAAAATTTGCAAATATTATGAATTAAGAGAAAGGAACCAGAAGGAGCCAGTTAGGTTGTTTACATCTTCAACTTGAAGCTGTTTGAACATTGGGTCCTTTTGTCTTCCATAACTCCTAACTAGGTTAGAATCTTTTAACAAGGATTCAAAGTCTCCTAACAAGGACTCATATGTACTGAATGTATTTCATAAGGCTCCTAAAAGAGTCCATCCTCTCACAAGGATTTTTTATATTGGTACATCTTTTGTGGGCATCATTCCCACCAGGGTTTTCTCTCTGGTCAAGAGGTTCCCTAGTCAACATATCTTGTGTTATTGTTGTTATCAACCAAAAATGCACCCTGTTAAGCTTGCTGAAACTTAACCTTTTAGAGAAACATTGAAACACTCCTGGGTAGTGGTTCTCCCAAAAATGGAGTGAATCTACGGGTCTTAGGCCAGCTTCCTATCTGGTAAATCACTCTACACTACCCAAAACTGATTCTTTTTTATGGAGAAAAGAGATAGAAGGAGAACATAAAAATGAAATCTATGTCCTAAATGGTGATGCACCAGAAAAATATCTGAGAAATGCACAAATAACTTGACACACAATGAAATAGTAACTTAAGCTCTCTTACACAACCCCACTAAATCATAATATCTGCATAATCAATTTGTAAGAAGGCCAATAACGATAATCCCCTTAAAGGAGAAAGATTTCTCACAATTTTGGGGAAAATCTGACTTGAGCACAACTTAAAACCTACAAACAAGCATGAAGTACTGCATAAAGGCACTAATATGTGATACAAATTAAGGACAAAGAACATCACAAAATTTTGTACCAATCACTAAGTACACAATAACAGACTAATAAGGGAAGGCATAAGCTATAGATTCCAACAAAAGGTGTCACAAAATCTATATATCTCTCTGAATAAAATAGGTTACAACAAATCTCTACTCCTGTCAAGAAGTCTGGAAAACTTACAAGAAACAACCAAGACAGAGAAAGAAGAACCCCTTTTACAAGAGGCCTCAGCCTATACTTATGCATTTCTAAAGCTAACTACATTTTGAGAACAATAACTTCTGGGTCGGATTTTCTCTACAAGGCCACTTTTTTAGCCCTCCAATGGACTTCAAAAAGGCATAAAAAAGGCTCAAAAGTCATGTCCCATTAATTACATCATAAATGCCTACCATAAATGCATCTCAATCCACCTAAAAGACTCACAAAAGTCTCTGCAAAACAATAACTTCTCTGCAGACCCAAAAATGCATCTTTATCCTCATGACCTCAGCACTTGAGTCACAATTTTTTGCAAACTATCTGCCCTTTGTTGATATTCTTGCTCCATTTTTTGAATGATGCCTACTTGATGTCTGGAGAATGCATTCCTTATTTATTTTCTCAGCATAAGCACACTATTTTGAACTTGAGTTCAAATCCCAAAAATTGATCAACATCCCAACATTATAAGTCTGATATATCTCTTGTCATAAATTCTGAATATGAACCAGTTTTCATTCTCTGACAAGCTCTGCAAGATGTGATCAATTCAGCATTCTAAAGTTAACATAAACAACATTTGTTGTAGCTCTTGTAGCTCTGTACTATACATTTTTCTTTTGATACTGAACTTGGTGATTTATCATGTGAATTACAACAAGACATAAATGTTTAGTAATTGTTAATGAAGTTCGAGCACTGGCTCGTGACACTCATCAACAGACTTTTGTGACCCTGTATTCTATTTTAAAATCAATCCAGCATATGAATCACACTTGGCCAATGCACTGTATCTTTTTTTTAAACAACAATACGTAAATCATTCTTTGTAGCTATACTGCAGCAATATGTTTAGTTTTATGACAGTATTTTCTATCAAAAGCTTCTGATATTTTGTAACTCTGCAACACTGTTTTCCCTCTTTGAATTTCTAATCTGTTTCCTGTTGCTATTTTGCTCGGTATGGTTTCAAATTGAGATTGTTGTCACTTCAAACAAAATTTTCTCATTTATTTGATTATAATGAAAGGTTTCATATCAAAAATAACATGTCCCTTTGACATTATATATGCCCCTCTTGATTTCAACAACTGCTTGTTCTTTACTTTCTTAATTGATATGAATCACTCCTACCATTGACATGTTGGGCTCAAACCCTCGTGGGAGCCACATTTATGTCCATATGTCAGTGGTAGGCATGACACTACACAAGAAACAAACTTATTAGCATAAACTGGTTCTTTCTTGGATTTTGGATGTGGATGTATATGCAGAAGACAAAATGATGAGATTGTTGGTCATTGCTTAGATCATATTGATCTAACTCATTTTATCTTGCGGGGTTTGGAGTGGGAAAAATGAAAGCAAAGCAGCGGACTCAACAACTTGGAAGAACTTCAATGCAACCAGTCATTCCAAGCAATGGCTGGAAACTGTGACTCATTTCATTTTCTGCATTTACATTTATATTTGTAGACCAGATTTCAATTCTTCTATCTTTGGTTAGTTTCACGGCTTGTGTGAAACCTAATGAATAGTTGATGAATAAACAAATTCACATTTTCATAAAAGTACAAGATGTAATCTGTTTTCCTTTTTTATGTTATTGCTTACTTTTTGTCATAAAATGTGAACTTATACTCATAGAAAAAATTAAAAAACTGTCATAGGCATTAAGATATAAACAAATGGCTCTAGCCAGCATGGCTGTACCAATTTGACCTCAAAATTAGTAACAAAATTGGTGATCTCTGAGGGGTTTCTGCCTGCTAGATAGAATAGGACCAGTAGCCTTAAACAATCCATTGGGCTCAAAGTCAACAACAGATATTTTCCCTTCTTGGCTTGAAACAGTGATTGTTGTTTACAGCCCCGTTTGATTGGCATGACTCAGAATGATGAGGTAGGCTCCCCCTCATCATTATGAGTCATGTTAATGACTCTTGACTAAAAATAGGAATGACTGATCTCATGACTGCAAAACATTGAGATGACAGGATTGTGCAAAAAAGAGCAAGGCTAAGTGTATGCCAATATCGTAACCAGGGAGTCATATTTATATATGTGCTACAACAGGATGTTTTAATGTGTTCAACTTTCTATTTATGAGCACATGTATGAATGTGCCTAATTGGCTATTGTATTTTCATGCAAGTAGAATTGTTCTATTTTGCACAGCTCTTCTGAAGACTTGGAAACCTTTATTGAAAGCAAGGAAACACTAGGAAAACCTAGGAAAATTGTGTAGAACAACACTTAGGGAAATAAAACTGCAAGAAAAAGATGTGCCGCAACACTTATTTGCCAATTATAAACAACTCTAATATGTACAAGGCTAGATCCTACCTCAGAAACAATGCTTGAGGTGAATCCAGTTCACTGGGATTCGCTCCATGTTGCCATCCAACCTTGACAATTGAAAAGCATTATGTTCTTTACATTCTAAGATAATATAAGGCCCACTCCAAAATGCATCAAATTTGGAGTGCTTCCCAGGTTTTATTTTGAGTACGTCCCACTTTAGTACTATGTCACCTTACTTAAAAACTCGTGGAGACGCCCTCTTGTCAAAAGATCTCTTCATTTGCACTTGATGGTGTTCCATCTTCCTCAAAGCCTCGGACCTTGTTTCTTCTAACTCAAAAAGTTGAGCTAGCCTTACGGTCATTAGTTCTTCTTCTAACATATCAAGCTGATTGGCAAAGTCAAAAGTTGGAAGCTCTAAAGAAATAGGTAACCTAGCTTCCCTTCCATAAACAAGTTTGAATGGTGATTGCCCAGTTGACCTTTTCTGAGTAATTCGATCAGCCCACAAAGTTGACTTTAGTTGTGTATGTCAGGCTCACTGATTACCTTCCATGGTCCTTTTAATAATTCTGATCAGATTTTTATTAGTGGACTCCGCTTGGCCATTTCCTTGCAGATAATAATTGGAAGATGTGTTCAAATAAATTCCATTTCTTACAGCCCAATCAAAAATCTTAAAACCTGTAAAAGCTAAAGCATTATCAGAGATAATGGATTCTGGGACACCAAACCTGAAAACCAACTCATAAAAATTTAGGACAACACCTTCATTAGCCTCCTTAAGCGCCACTACCTCGGTCCACTTAGTAAAATAGTCTATGGCTGTTAGAACCCACTTGTGGCCAGCACTAGATGGTGGATTTATTATCCCAATAAAATCTAGTCCCCATCTGACAAGAGGCTACTCAACTTGAATAGGCTGCAAAGGTAAGGCTGCCAATCTTTCCTTACTAGCAAATAATGTGCATTCCTTGCACTTACGGGCCCATATGTGTGCATCCTTAAACAAAGTGGGCCAATAATAGCCACCTTTCAATACCTTAAGGGTTGTCGCTCTGGGTGAGAAGTGACCTCCAGCTGACCCATTGTGGAATTTGTGCAACACTTTGTCTACACGATCAGCCTCAATGCATCTTAAAAGAACGCCATTAAAGTCTTTTCTAAAAAGCAAATTATTCAAGAGGACGTAAGGTATGGACTGCAATCTAAAATACCTTCTTTTTGCTTTGTCCAAGTCCCGTGGACATTCACCAGTCTACAGAAAATGTGCCATTTCCTACACCTAATCAGTGATAGAATCTAAAACAGCTTGTTCACCATTCTGGATAACTAGAATAGCAGCATGTTCACCCCCTTCTTTGTTGCTTACATCATCAACAAGCTGCTCATGAAACCCTTTTCCCCTGATCAGCTTGGTGACCTTAATGTCTACATCATACTCCATTACCTTAGTCACCCAACCAGCTCTCTTATCACTTAAATCCTTACTTAAAAGGAATTCCTTGACGCTTGGATGAGCAACCATTAAGATGATCTTATTATTTGACAACATGTGCTTTAACTTTTTTAAGCTTCTTATGACAGCGAGCACATGCTTTTCTAAAAATGAATACTTGAGCTCGTAGTCCTTAAGACCTTGACTAAAGAATGCCACCGGCTGCTCTAGGCCTTCATCATTGTGTTGCACTAACATTGCTGAGATAGAGTCAATATCCCCATAGGCATATAAGACAAAATCCTTAGAAAAATTAGGATTTACAAGTGTAGGCATTGTTGCAAGTGTCTCCGTGATCAATTCAAAGCTCCTCTTCCCATCTTTAGTCCAGCTAAAAGGTGTATTTTTTTGTAACATGGCTGTCAGTGGGCTCAACAAGTCTACAATATCTGGAATAAACCTTCTAACAAAGTTTATTTGGCCAATAAAACTTTGTAATCCTTTCTTGTGTGCTGGCAAAGGAAGAGCCAAAATTATTGTTATCCTTTCAGGATCTATGGTGATACCCTATTTAGACACCACATAACCCAACAATCTACCCTCATGGACTGAAAAAACACATTTCTTGGGATTAAGGGATATCCCAAACTCTCTACACCTTTCAAAAATCTGCCTTAGATGCTTTAGATGATCTTTCACTTCCCTAGAGAAAATAGTGATGTCATCCAGGTAAACCAAAACAATCTTATACATTAACTTATCAAAAGCCATATCCATGGCTTTCTGAAAGGTTGCCCCAGCATTGGACAAACCAAAGGGAATCTTTTTGTATGCCATGGTACCCCACTTGGTGGTAAAAGCTATCTTAAACTGGTCTTCTTCCCTTACTAAAATTTGATTATAACCTGAATATCCATCTAGCAAGAAAAATCTTTCTGATCCTGAGACTACTTGAAGGATCTGCTCCATAGAAGGCAAAGGATGCCAGTCTTTCAATGAAGCTCTATTCAAGTCCTGAAAATCAACAGATAGATGTATTTCACCACTCTTTTTCCTCACAGGCACAAGGTTTGAGACCCAAGAAGTATGCTTAATAGGGAAAATAATACTACTTTCAATCAACTTATTCAGTTCTTTTTGCATAAGTGGCTCCAGCTTTGGATTCAAAGGCCTCTATTTTTGCCTTACTGGTTTAGCATCTAGTTCAAGCTCAATAGTGTGTTGAGCAAGTTGGGGATTAAACCCCTTCAAATCACCATATTCCCACGCAAAGATATCATTGAATTCTTGAAAAAGTTGGATAAATGAATGCTGCTCTTCTGTTGTGCACACCTTACCCAGCTTTAACAGCTTTCCTTTGAATACCTCAACTTCTTCATAATGTTCCTGCTGAACCTGCATGCTGGCCTTTGATTTTCTAGTCTCATCATCAATGTTAAAAATGGATTAAAGGGTGGCCAAACCCTTCGGCATCTTATTATTTTTTAGCTAAATAATCTAACTAGCATACTGATGCTGAAAGCTCTTCTAGTTAGCTGGAGAAAACTCGGCTTCCTCTCTTAAAAAATTGACTATTTGCTGGTCACTTTCAAATACCTACCAATGTATATTATTATTAGGTACAGTAGGTCTGATAACAACCTTAACATGCTGGTTGGTTCTTTTGCTACTAATTTCTTTTGGAATATCAAATTCAGCACCAATAGCAACCAGTCTGTCAGCATGTTTATTCTGATTTATGGGTGTGGAAATTAGATTGAAGGCATCAAAACTATCAAGAAGATCCCATACTCTGTGCTTGTAAGATTTAAGCAACTCATTCTTGGTAACATTTTGGTTTCTCACTTGATTAACGATCAACTCGCTATCCCCATACACTTTTAAACAGCTGATACCAATCCTCCTTGCCCATTCCAAACCATGGATCAAGGCTTCATACTCAGTCGTGTTATTTGAACAACTAAAATAGAAATGAAAAGCTGAAAAATACCTCTCATCTCTTGGGGAGATCAACATGCAACCTCCACCAGCTCCAACCTTGTTCCTTGCACCATCAAAAAATAGCTCCCAAACTTCATTATCTTGCTATCCAAACTATTTTTTTGCACTTTTTTCTACACTAGGAATGAAGGAATCAGCTTCCTGTACTAAATACATGCCCAAACCAACATGTCCTATATTTCCACATGGACCTTTAGTTTGATTTCGGAAGGCCCAGTCATCAAGAAGAATATCTGGTATTTCTTCAGTTTGAGTGTTACCTTCTCGAACTTCAAGTTGTTCCTCTTGCTCACTCACAAGCAAGTTGGCATTTATGGTGCTTTGGGAATAAGGCTCAATATGAGCTTTGGCTATAGGCTCTGATCTTATAGTAACTTTGGTGCCATACCTAGTTCTAAACAGCATGTGAGACCAATCAGATGAAAAATAACCTCCAATTTTGGCAGTGAAATCCCTTGATAAACATATAGAAAAATAAGGAGGTAACTCTATGACAAAAATATCTTGTGGGATAGAAAAATTTGGACAAGCTTGCAAGGTTAAATTGATATTCTTAATGACCCCTATGGTATTAACAGCAGTCCCGTCTAGCTATACAACTCCCTTTTCAAGTGGCTCATATTTGATACCCAAATTGTCTACAATCTATTTGGGCATCACTGAGCTACTCGCACCTGAATCAATCATGCAGTTGTGGACTAGGTGTTTTCCTATAATTAGAGATACATAAAAGGGTGGGGATTTAACTGCTAGGGGTTTCTGCTCATTTCCTTTTGTAATAGAATTAGTCATTACAAACTTAGTTTCTTCACTTTCAGGTTTACTAGAAAGGCTTAAACCTGATAAAGCTGATTGCAGAAGGTCCTTTTGGCCTGGAACACCAAAAAAATCCCACATGGAAATAGATACATTTTCCTTCTTCATATGATCCAAAATATTAAAAGAAGTCATACCAATCTTCGATTGGGCCTTTGTAGCCACAACATCAATGTTAACACTAGTTGGTTGTATCGGAATTGTAGGTTGTTCCTTACTAGCTAAAGTTGAACCCTTTGGAAAAATCTGCACACTCTCAGCATTAGACGAGCTTGCAGCTTGCTGACCACTTTCTATTGCTCTCTTTTTGCTTCTAGTATTATCTGCAATAGAGAGAACAACCTGATTTGTGCCACAAAAATCATCATCCTGCCAATTTATTAGAGTTGTCTCTGGTGGTCTGCCTTCATGCTGCTGTAAAGTGGCTCCATCAAAACCTTCATCTTGTGAATTTGGAATACCTTGAACCATTAAGGCTTGATTTATGACCCCATTCATGCAAGTACTTTGATTATGCTGCTGGTTACATGGAAAACACCACTCATAATCCTAAACTAGATTGTTTTGAGTAGGAACCAGCTCATTTGAGGTGCTAGTAACATTGGGGTTATAAGGTTGATAAGGCCTCGTATTAAGATTTGGTCTTTGGCCTTGGTTATTTGGCTAATAAGGTGGTCTATGGCCCTGATTTTGTTGATACTAGGATTGATAAGAGGGCTGGTAAGGCCTATATCCTTCACTTTGCTATTTTTTCATATTCACAATTTCATTACCAAAAGTCTGCAAAATACCCTTAATCTATTGTAAATCCATAGATTGAGCTGGAAGGGCATTGTCTTGAAAATTTGGTTGTGTATTGGGTGCTGGTAATGCTGTTACTGCTGGAATAATAGCTAAGGGGGATGCTTGCAAAGGTATCATTGATTGAACTATAGGTGCTATTGGAAAAATTGGCATAGGTGGTCTTGGGGCAATTTTTCCAGCCTGTATAAGGCTATTTTCTGCTCTCATAGCTACGTCATAAGCACCTGGGAGTGTAACAGCTTGCATAGATTGTATCATAACTGCTATATCACTGTTAAAAGCCCTTAAATAATATAAAAAAGCATGTTCAGCTGAGGGTCTTACCATTTGTGGAATTCTATCCCACGTCCTTTGGAAACAGAAGTTAAAATCTATTACTTGCTCATGAGGGGCCCTTTTGATAGTTGACAGTTGCACTCCCAAGGATAGATGGTCGGATTTGTCTTCAAAAAACTTGCAAAGTTCGATACCAAGTTGATCCCAATCAGTGATAGAACCCACTGCTAGCCTTCTAAACCACTGTAATGCTTTTCCTTTAAATGACGCAGCCAACAACCTAATAGCAACATTATCTTCTGTAACATGGTGAAGGGCACAAAGATTAGCCACATCCTTTATGTGTTCAATTGGGGTGGTTTGATCCTCACTTGTAAAATATGGTAAATTTTTTAATGCAGCCACAGGAATGACATCATGTTGAGTTAGATTCAAAGGGCTGCCTTGATTGAATGAAATGAAGGGTTGGTTCCTTGGTAATGCCATGGGAACCTGCAAAAATTGACTTCCTGGTGTAGTGAAAACCGAAACAGCAGGATACACTCTAGCTGCAGCAGGAGTTGACTTAGCTCTTCTTGTATAAACCACTATCCTTTTGGGCTTTTCAGTTATTCTCCCTCTTCTCCTAGGTGGAGATAGCTGCAAATATTCAAAATCTGAAGAACTACTTCTTGTTTGCACTCTTCTCATATGTTGTAATACACCGGTTCTGCCTTTCCAAAGCTCAGAGTCACCAAGTGTGTAATTTTGAAACCTCTTCCAGGCTGAAAATACTTTTGTACACACTAACAATAGCAAAAATATTGTAAAAGATGACTGGAAAAATCAGTCACTTGTCCCACCGGGCGTGCCAAAAACTATTATCAACCAAAAATGCACCCTGTTAAGCTTGCTAAAACTTAACCTTTTGGAGAAACATTGAAACACTCCTGGGTAGTGGGTCTCCCAAAAATGGAGTGAATCTCTGAGTCCTAGGCTGGCTTCCTATCTAGTAAATCACTCTACACTACCTGAAACTGATTCTTTTTTATGGAGAAAAGAGATAGAAGGAGAACAAAAAATGAAATCTATGTCCTAAATGGTGATGCACAAGAAAAATATCTGAGAAATGCACAAATAACTTGACACACAATGAAATAGTAACTTAAGCTCTCTTACACAACCCCACTAAATCATAACATCTGCATAATCAATTTGTAAGAAGGCCAATAACGACAATCCCCTTAAAGGAGAAAGATTTCTCACAATTTTGGGGAAAATCTGACTTGAGCACAACTTAAAACTTGCAAACAAGCATGAAGTACTACATAAAGGCACTAATATGTGATACAAATTAAGGATAAAGAACATCACATAATTTTGCACCAATCACTAAGTACACAATAACAGACTAATAAGGGAAGGCATAAGCTATAGATTCCAACAAAAGGTGTCACAAAATCTGTATATCTCTCTGAATAAAATAGGTTACAACAAATCTCTGCTCCTGTCAAGAAGTCTGGAAAACTTACAAGAAACAACCAAGACAGAGAAAGAAGAACCCCTTTTATAAGAGGCCTCAGCCCATACTTATGCATTTCTAAAGCCAACTACATTTTGAGAACAATAACTTCTGGGTCGAATTTTCTCTACAAGGCCACTTTTTTAGTCCTCCAATGGACTTCAAAAAGGCATAAAAAAGGCTCAAAAGTCATGTCCCATTAATTACATCATAAATGCCTACCATAAATGCATCTCAATCCACCTAAAAGACTCACAAAAGTCTCTGCAAAACAATAACTTCTCTGCAGACCCAAAAATGCATCTTTATCCTCATGACCTCAGCACTTAAGTCACAATTTTTTGCAAAATATCTACCCTTTGTTGATATTCTTGCTCCATTTTTTGAATGATGCCTACTTGATGTCTGGAGAATGCATTCCTTATTTATTTTCTCAGCATAAGCGCACTATTTTGAACTTGAGTTCAAATCCCAAAAATTGATCAACATCCTAACATTATAAGTCTGATATATCTCTTGTCATAAATTCTGAATATGAACCAATTTTCATTCTCTGATAAGCTCTGGAAGATGTGATCAATTCAGCATTCTAAAGTTAACATAAACAACATTTGTTGTAGCTCCTATAGGTCTTTACTATACATTTTTCTTTTGATACTAAACTTGGCGATTTATCATATGAATTACAACAAGACATAAATGTTTAGTATTTGTTAATGAAGTTCGAGCACGCGCTCGTGACACTCATAAATAGATTTCTATGACCCTGTATTCAATTTTAAAATCAATCCAGCATATGAATCACACTTGGTCAATGCACTGTATCTTTGTTTTAAACAACAATACGTAAATCATTCTTTGTAGATGTACTGCAGCAATATGTTCAGTTTTATGACAGCATTTTCTATCAAAAGCTTCTGATATTTTGTAACTCTGCAACACTATTTTCCCTCTTTGAATTTCTGATCTATTTCCTGTTGCTATTTTGCTCTGTATGGTTTCAAATTAAGATTGTTGTCACTTCAAACAAACTTTTCTCATTTATTTGATTATAATGAAAGGTTTCATATAAAAAATAACAGGTCCCTTTAACATTATATATGCCCCTCCTGATTTCAACAACTGCTTGTTCTTTACTTCTTAACTGATATGAATCACTCCTACCACTGACATGTTGGGCTCGAACCCTCGTGGGAGCCACATTTATGTCCATATGTTAGTGGTAGGCGTGACGTTGCACAGGAAACAAACTTATTAGCATAAACTAGTTCTTTCTTGGATTTTGGATGTGGATGTATATGCAGAAGACAAAATGATGAGATTGTTGGCCATTTCTTAGATCATATTGATCTAACTCATTTTATCTTGCGGGGTTTGGAGTGGGAAAAATGAAAGCAAAGCAGCGGACTCAACGACTTGGAAGAACTTCAATGTAGCCAGTCATTCTAGGCAATGGCTGGTAACCATAACTCATTTCATTTTCTGCTTTTACATTTATATTTGTAGACCAGATTTCAATTCTTCTATCTTTGGTTTGTTTCACGGCTTGTGTGAAATGTAATGAACACTTGATGAATAAACAAATTCACATTTTTAGAAAAGCACAAGATGTAATCCATTTTCCTTTTTTATGTTATTGCTTACTTTTTGTCATAAAATGTGAACTTATAGTCATAGAAAAAATTGAAAAACTATCATAGGCATTAAGATATAAACAAATGGCTCCAGCCAGCATGGCTGTACCAATTTGACCTCAAAATTGGTAACAATTGTGTTGTTGTGTATGTTTATCTTTATATGGTTGTTGCTTATATTGATTACATGGCTAAAATATGTTAATGGTGATAAAATTTGTATTTATCTGATACTTGGTTTACCCCCTACCCCCCCGTGTCAATTATCTTGGTGGATTTTACTTTCTAACAATTAACACTACTATAAGAAAAGTATCTTAATAAACATTAATCCTTTAGTAACTAACATGTAACATCAATTGTGGTGTTCATAAGACATCAAATCAAATTATGTAAAATGTAGAACCTCACAACTATGATTACATTAATTACAATCCCCTTCAAGTTCATATTTCAATACATGTGAAGATATTTTTATTAGAGACAACCACTACAAACTCCTTTCAATTAATTTATATTCAAAAGTATCTCTATATAATTCTACATTAAGAACAAAGTTCTGACTGATACATTCACCACTTGACATCAATATCAAATATATGCCAACTAAAATTTTCTATCAAGGAAATCAAATCACAAGGAATTGTGGAGTGCATGTGCATTGTCATAAAAAATATTAAAAACCATAGGTGAATGAATGCATCATTTCTATGAAATAAAAGAAGGTCCCAAAAGTTGAATTGTGGAACATAATGGAAGATAAAAGAACATTTGTCTACATATATGCACAATTAGTGTTGCACTAAATACCTTTAGTGGCTACATATTGTTAACCTAGTCAACACAATAGTTTATTTTGTGATTTTTAGTAGCCAACATCTATCTAAGAGGATTCAGAATATAAATTAATAATAAAATTAGTATGTTATTGTTATAAATCATGCAAATCTTGTCCACCCATATAATTGTCAAAATTCAAATGCCTACAAGGACTTATTTTTATGGATTTTGTTGTTGGGTTCAATAAAGAGACAACAATATTAGGATAACATTAATTAACAGTGATGCATAAAACATCAAAATGTACATTTTTCATCTAATGTTGGAAACCACCTCATTGTTAGCCATTGTTATTAACCTTTGTAGGATGCAATATATCCATCCATAGTAACATGTTCTTTGTTTACTTAAAACATTATCATCTTCCCCTTCCTCGTCCTTTCACTATCAAAAGGTAACACAAACCGGTTTGACTGAGGAACTTCATTGAACTTTTCCTAATTACTACTCTTTCCATGTTGTTTTTTGAACTTGACCAAAGTGCCTAGTGATTTTGAGTTAGGGCTGTAAGTGAAAAAAGCTAGTATTTGTTGGGTTGGTGTGTTGGCTAAAATAGAAGGTCAATGCATTTCACTAGTTAAGGTTAGCTAAGAACCTCTCCACATAAGATGCATAGGAGTATAATTTTTCAAGTGTCTACATCATTTTATCAGACAATATCTTTAGCATTGTACTTTCTTCCTTCTACATTTTCTTTGTGTCCATGTCAATTGGACCACCACTAAGATATTGAGGAATGTGTTCAAGAGTGGGTGTAATAACAACATTCTTGTGTACCCCATCATATTTCAACATATTATCTGGATTCACAACACACATATTGGAAACTAAAACATCCCCTATAGGATTATATTGTGTTAGATTACAGTGAAGGTCTATGCATTCAAAAAAAACATTTTATTCATTTGTTAAAGAAGTACACCACCTCATAGTGTGTGTGTGAAAATTGTACCTGTTCTATAGACACAACACTTTAGTAAAACATTAGAGGTTAGCAAAAATCAAAATCGTGCAATGAATTGAAAGCTAAACTAACCAGGCAATTTACTGCCTTCTAATAGGTGCGAGTATGATGTTCTCAAATTGTTATCGAGATCAGTGACCTTGATGACACCTAAATGAAGGATTTGAATGCAAAACTAATATGAAATATGAATGCAATTAATCTAATTTTTTTTGGTTTTCTATGCAATGATATGATCAAAACTGATATGAATCTATGATATATAAAAACTAATATGCTATGATATGCTAAATGATCTAACAAATGAAAACTAATATGATATGAAAAACTATGCAATATTGATCTCACAAAGCTTGGATTCGCAAAGATGATTCTTCAGTCTCCAATTCAGCAGTGTGATTATGCAATTCTTGTGGATTTGAGAGATGAATTATGAAGAGCTAAAGCCTTAATTTATAGAAATCTAGGGCTTTGAGGATGCATGGAAGAAAGCCATAAATCACTTAGATTAACTCAGCTTGATTTTTGAGTTATCTGATTATAAAGATAATTAACTCACAAAAACATGCAAATCATGCAAAAATAGCTTTTTAACTCAAATTAGAAGTTTAGATCAACTTTAAAACTCAAAAATGATGTTGAATTCCAAAAAGTCAATAACTTGCATTGATTTTTTGATTTGGAGTTTAACTGCTCTTTGATTGTGCACATGGATAATTATGAATTAATAAATAAATAAAGTGATTTATTCTCAACTTAACTAATTTTTGAAATAAAACAATTGATTTTTGGGTTAATCAATCATTTAATCAAACTTTTATTCAAAAATAATATCATCAAATATGACAACTTGCTTTAATTAATTAAATAAGAATTTAATCAATTAATGATAGGAATTTTGATTTATTGTCAAATTTAAATAATAATACTTAGGACTAAATACAATTAAATTCAATTAAATAATTAAGTGGCAGAATTAAATCTAATTAATTAAATATTAAGAATATTCAACTAATCAAACTTTAGGATAAATAGGATTTATCGCCAAATAATCATTAAATTAAAGATAATTATGATAAATAGGAATATTACTAGGAATATTCCTCGATGTAAAATTTATGATAATCAATTAGGATTCGATGATGCTTAGATGTGCCTTAGGTTAGGACTTTGACGTTGATTTCGTTTGATGTGTCGATATAGAAGATTAATGAACTTATAGCCCATTTTTGGGGTATTACACATAGTATCCACTTACCTCCAACAACTATTTCATTTGATGAGATATTGGTCATCACTCCAATCTTTAGTGTGTTCTTTCACATGTTTCCATTCACATCCCAAGGAAAATCACATACGTATAGGCCATTTTTGTATGAATTCACAAGGTGCCAAGCACTCGATGACTGACTTTTAACCCAATTTTAACCAAGATGTGTCTCCTCTTGTACATAGTCTGCATTGGGAATCTATTTTCCCCTCTCCATACTGGTATATTAGTTTTGAACCTTATGGTTTGTCAAAAATATGAAATCTTGTGGTGTAGAGGTAAGTGGTTTACCAAGTATTTAAGGTCTTCAAGAGTTCTACAAATGTAGAGACTAGACAAATGACCCTAGGAACAATGAATGGAAAGACCTACCCACTTCCTCTAGCACCTTGGATCAACTTCCAACATCATTCCATACTTTCTTCAACTAGTTACAAACCCCTCAACTAGATCCAACACTCCAATCCACTCTTAAGCCCAAGTAGGCCTAGTGGACCTGGTAGCCTTCAAATTGGGTAATAGACCTGGTAACTCCAAATCTTCCCAAAATAATCCAAACTATAAAGGCATATTAAAATACCCTTTTCACCCCTATTTAACATATATCAAACCCAAGTGTAGTTGTTTTGGATCATCAGTCCCAAAAATTGTTGCTCCATCTTTTGTTCCTAGGCCTAATTGGCCACTTTTCCAAACGCACTATAAGAAATGCTTACTCTCTGATCCTATAACCTTGGAAAGTCTCTTTTAATGATCCAAAACCACATATTTTTTTTTTATTTTTTAGACTTGACCTTCCCACATAGGCAAATATAAAACCCTCCTTAAATGAGCTTAAAAACTAGGGCCTCCTCGATACCCAATCAAAACTCACTTCCAAAATTTACCAAGGGACTCTCCACCATGTATTCAACCCATAGGATTGATTTCCTTCATAAAATAGGGTTCTCATTAAGGCATATGTGTTACTGCTATAGCGATGAAACCAATTTCATGCATTCTCATCCAAAATTCAAAACTTGTCACGGGTGATCACCAATCAAATCTCTAGTTTTGCATCCAAGAATGTTAGTAAATCATAATATACATTTCCTAGGATCCATTTCACAAGTTACAGTATAATACATAAAGTGGATGGAGGCCTAGTTCATGATTGTAACTGCAAAATCAGAGAAATCCCAACACTATCACCTAGACTAGTCAATATAAGGTGTTCAATTTGATTGAAAATAAACTTCTACAAGTTTTCAATAAATGTTCAAACAATACTCAATCAACTCTAAAAAATGGAATTTGAATCAAATGGAAAGATTCAAATTTCAAACATGAAAGCAATATAAAAACCCACAAGACGAATCAAAACAATAATTTTGTTTTGGATTCTTCTTCAAAACTCTCGTATAGACCTTCTCTCTCCTTTCATTGTCATACAATTGATATATATATATATATATATATATATATATATATATATATATATATATATATATATATATATATATATATATATATATATATATATATATATATATATATATATATATATTCCCAACTCATTTTTTTATTAACATTTACAAACCAAAAATACCAAGATTATTATGTTTTAAATTTATATGATTAATTAACCCCACTAAGGCCATTATAGAGCCAACTAGACTCCTAGGGTACCATTGACCTATTTACAATAAATTTGGTCCTAGGGTCCTTATCAGAAGCCTTAGGACTTTGGACTTTCATATCAAATGTCTCATTAAAAAATACCATAATTGGCTTTAAAATACTCCAATTAACCTTAATTGATGCTCTTGCACCTTTCAAAGAACCTTGTGTCTTCATGTGACATTGTTCTCTACTAGGTGCTCTTGCTCCATTCTCCCCTTGTGGAAAAGAACTTTTGTCCCAAACGTTAAGGGGTCTTGTTTTCACTCCTAGATTTCTTGAAGGAGTTCTAGAACTTTCTCCTCTCCTAGGAATCTATTGCAAAAACAATTCCTTATCCTTCTTCTTTGAACCTGAAACAACATTGTTAGAAACATGAAAAGAAATCATATTATCACTACCATCATTTTACTGTTGTTTGGGACATTCATCACAGATTTTTTTGCATTGTCCTTCCCTCTACATTTTAAGGTCCAAATGACCCATGTTCATGTCCTCCATGGATAGACCTTCACCATACTTCAATGGTTCCACTAGAGGAAACACAACAATCCCCACCAAGTTACCATTTGTCACCTGGTTAGCCTGCAAACCTGCCAAACCCCTACAAGGACTTCCTGTCCCAATTTTGATTGTAAGTTATTTTATTTTCTACACTAACAAAGACTTTCTAGTCCTCTTCTCCTTCATCACCAATATTCTCTCTTCATAATCTTTCAGCTCAATATACTCATTTCCAAAACAAATAACCCTTGACTCATTTGAACTACTACTTTGCAAAGGTTTGAGGGTGAAAACTTTACCATCTTTGTGAACAATGTAGGTGTTCTCATAACCATGATGAATGGTTCTTCTCAAGGACTACCAAGGCCTCCCCAAAAGAACATGACAAAAATTCATGGGGACAATATCACATAAAATCTTGTCTCTATATTCACCAATGGTAAAATCTACATAGGCTTGTTCCATAACCAACATACTTTGTTCATCACTCACCCAAGAAGATTTGTATGGCCTAGGATGTGGAAACTTAAACAAGTTCAGTTTATTTACCATCTCATATGGAACCAAATTGTCAAAAGATATAGAATCAATGATCATTTTACACACTTTACCTTCACTCTTATAATGAGTTCTGAATATAGATACCTCTGGTCTTCTTTGTTGCTGCATCATGACTCCATTTCTCACCATAAGACATTCCCCAACTTTTGGATATGCCATGATTGTCCTTCTTTCTCCCCCTTGTTGTCCATATTCCTCATTTTCATCTCTATCTTGTGTTAATGTGACCCTATTATCAATTCTACTTGTATCCTTTTCTGGACACTTGTAGAAATGATTCCCTTCCTCTCCACAATTGTAACACTTGCCATTGAAGGTGTTGTTGCCTCTACCTGCACCAAATCTTCCACCACCTCTTTTTCCACTTCTATGATCTACCATAGGATCCTTGACTTTTTCATTTCTACTTTGACCCTGACTTTCATTTGTCTTGTTGTATTTTCCCCTATTAGCATGGCCTCTTCCACTTCCTTGTCTCTCTTTCTTCTTCTGTAACTTATCTGCACCCTTGATGGTAACTAACTTGTAACATTCTTCCACTGTACTAGGTGTATCAAGACTAATTTCATCTTGTATGTTGAACCTTATCCAACCTAGGAATCTTTCCACTCTCTCCTCGTCATCTCATCATGTGCAACCTTGATATCAAGTTTGCGAAACTCCTTGGTGTACCTTTGGACATCCATGTCCTTTTGCCTCAAAATTTGCAACTTCTTGTATAATTGAAACTTATAGTCCTTATTAAGTAATTTATCCTTCATCTTGTCCATCATCCTTGGCCATGAAATGATTCTAGGAAATCCCTTCTTCCACCTATCTACTTGTAGGCAATCCCATCATAGCAAAGCATGCCCTTTCAACCTTGATTTTGAAATCTTAACCTTTTGACCATCTACCACATCTTCACAATCAAATAATTTCTCCACTACACTAAACTAATCAATCAAATCTTCCTCATTCATTTTCCATCATACATGGGTGTATCATACTTTCCCTTGTAGTCATTTCCTTTAATGGCTTTAACCAACTTAGCCATTCTTGCATCATTCATGTCTAACTCTTCCCTTGGTGCTACTTCTTCTTCCTCTTCATCTTCATGATCTTCTTGATAATTGTTCCCTTTCTTCTTATTCATTTCTCTTCTCATCATTTCCATTTTTCCCCTCATCTTCATTTTCTCCTCTAACTATTGTGCCACAAGCTTGCCAAGTTCAATGTTTGTCATTCTAGGAGGCATATCTTGAGCCTCTTCTTCAAATGTGTCCAACTCTTCTTCAGAAATGTACCTTATCCCTCTCCCAAAGGATACTACTATGCTCTAATACCAATTGATGCATAGGCAAGTAGTTTACCAAGTATTTAAGGTCTTCAAGAGTTCTACAAATGTAGAGACTAAACAAATGACCCTAGGAACCCCCAAATGCACCACAAGGCTCCAATGAAACAAAATGAATGAAAAGACCTACCCAATGCCTCTATCACCTTGAATAAAATTCAAACCTCACTCCACACTTTGTCCAACTGGTTGCAAACCCCTAAGCTAGATCCAACACTCCATCCACTCTTAAGCCCAAGTAGGCCTAGTGGACCTAGTAGCCCTCAAATCAGGTAACAGACTAGATAACTCCAAATCTTCCCAAAATACTCCAAAATATAAAGGTATATTAAAATACCCTTTTCTCACCTCTTTAACATATATAAAACCTAGGTGTAGTTGTTTTGGAACATTCAGTCCCAAAACTACTGCTCCATCTTTTGTTCCTAGGCCTAATTGGCCACTTTTCCAAACAAACTATAAGAAATACTTACTCTATGATCCTATAACCTTGGAAAGTATCTTTTAATGATCCTAAACCACATATTCTGGTATTATTTTGTAGAATTGACCTTCCCATATAGGAAAATTACAAAACCCTCCATAAATGGGCTTTAAAACTAGGGCATCCTCAATACCCTATCAAAACTCACTTCCATAATTGACCAAGGGACTCTCCACCATTTATTCAACCCCTAGGATTTAATTCCTTCATTAAATAGGCTCCTCTTTAAGGAAGAAGTGCTAATGCTATAGCCATGGCACTAATTTCATGCATTCTCATCCAAAATTCCAAACTTGTCATAGGTGATCACCAATCAAATCTCTAGTTCTGCATCCAATAATATTGTAAGCACATAATAATATACATCTCCTAGGCTCCATTACAAAATTTATAGTATAAAACATAAATTGGATGGAGGCCTAGTCATGACTATGACTGCAAAATTTGAGAAATCCCAACATTGTCACCCAGACCAGTCAATCTAAGGTGTTCAATTTGATTGAAAATGAACTTCTAAAATTTTTCAATAAGTGTTCAAACAATACTCAATCAACTCTAAACATTGGAATGACTTGTCTACTCTTTGTAAACAGTTCTTGGGCAATCAAGTGGAAAACTATTGGGAGGAGGGTAAATGGACTGACTTGTCTAGGTTTGATCCTTCCCTCAGGGGCTTGAATAACCTTCTGAATGTTGTGGTTCTTATTGATGATGAGGATACCCTCATTTGGAGATTTATTACTAATGGCTTGTTTTTGGTTTCTTCCCTGTATATACAGAACTTTGAAGACAACCCTAAACCTTGTTGGGCCAAAGCCTGGCTCAAGGGACTAACTCCTAAAATTAATGTTTTCTTTTGGATCTTATTGCAGGATAAAGTTCTCACAATTGATAATCTCAAAAAAAGAGGCCTAGTTATAACTAATAGATGCTATCTATGCAAAAATGATGAGGAGAATATCAACCATATGACAATCCATTGTCCTTTCACTAGTCAAATTTGGGGAAAGTTCTTTGATCTAATGAGCATGGAGTGGGTGTTCCCTCAGAACATTTAGGAGTTGTTCATGTGTTGGAAACCACCGACTAACAACAAGTTTTTAATCTCCTTTTGGAATTTCTTCCTACCCTTTTTGTGTTGGGGGGTGTGGAAAGAAAGGAATGAAAGAATTTTTAGGGATAAGGAGTCCAATTGGGAGAGTATTTTTCAAAAGATTAAGAGTGCTCTATTGGAGAACTTGGGGTTGATAAAGAACTATCATGATCCAAAGAATGAGTGGGAGGCCAAAGTTTATAAGAAGTGGAAGCTTGAAGGAAGGAAAGTTCTAATCCAAAGAAATCTGAGGGAAGAGGCTAGGTGGGATTGTCCTCCTAATGGATGGGTCAAAATCAATTTTGACAGTGCCTCTAAAGGAAACCCCATAATTGCTGGTTGTGGAGTGGTTATCAGAGATGAATTTGGGAATTGCAAAGGGGCTATGGCTATTCCTATAGGCTTCAACACCAATCAGGTGGTGGAGGCTAATGCTGTTATCTATGGGTTGTTACTTGCCAAAAGGAAGAATTATAACAAAATATGGATTGAAGGGGATTCCCTAAGTATTGTAAATTGTTTAAAGAACACTTTGACCCCTTCATGGTCCATAGCCAATGTTTTAAATAAGGCGAAAAAAATTATTGATACCTTTGAAAATTGCATGATATCCCACGTTTTCAAGGAGGCAAATTTAGTGGTTGACTGGGCTGCGAATGTGGCTTGTAAAAGCCAGGTGGAAATTGAATGGAATGATGGTTCAGATATCCCTTGTGATGGATCATCATTAATTAGTAAGGAGAGGATGAGGAGTAAGCAACACATTTTGAATGAAGATATCATTAATGAGTAGTGAGTGCAAAAATCAGTGCGACTATCATGAAGGACAATAGCCTGATTTTGAGACAATAATTGGAGTCCTTTGGCACAATTTGTGGGTTGTGAATAACATTAATAATGTTTATTACAGCTCAAAGGCAAAGTTGCAGAGAGAGGAAATTCATTTGAACTCTGGCTTTATGTTATTTCACAAAGCCATGGGAGGCAAAAAGAGGAGATGTGAGCCGACGGACTGTAGTGATTGGAAACAGAATAAGGAAATTTGGAAAATTATCAAAGATGAGGGTCTGGAAATTTTTTTGGAGAGATTACATGGAGGGAAAGTGGTGGTGACTAGAAATTTCATCAAAACTTGGAACAAGGGAAGCATTCTGGTGGGTACGCAAAACATGGAGGTAACGAAGGAAGTGGTTGCTGAAGTGACTGGCTTGATGACTAAGGGCATCAACTTCTACAGGGATAGGAAGATTTCAGACAAAGCCTTGGAGGATTTTTTGCCCACGAAGTAGGAGAGAGACCATATGGTTAAGGTGGACAACTTGTACTTTAACCCTAAGTTCATTTCTAGGCCCTGGTGCCTTGTTTTATTTGTTATCATAGGCTACATTACCCTTGATGGTCGGTATACTAAAATCTACAACCACCATCTTACTCTTCTGAATCATTTTAGGCACGGGGTTAAGATTAATTTTCCTTTCTATTTATTGAGTTCTTTGAATGCTTCCCTCCTTCACTGGCAAAGGGATCCAGAGGGTGATCATGCCTGCCATGAAGGGCTCATGGTCCTCATATATGAGGTGTTGAAGTCGAAGAAGGTGGAAAGATCTCGGCTCGATAGAAAAGCCCTGGAGGACTATGATACTGATGGGAAGGAGTCTGAGGAGCCTTTTATGGAGGAAATGGAAGATGAAGAGGGGGATTTTGAGGATTACCAGGAGGATAGCCCTAAGGAAATAAAAAATAAAAGGAAGATGGAGGATTCTACTACTGACATGGAATTAGAGGAAGAAGAGAGCAGGGAGGAGAGGTCCAAGAAGTAGGGGAAGAAGAGACTGGAACCTATTGGGAAGAATAAATTTGTGAAGAGG
Source organism: Chamaecyparis obtusa (assembly GCA_027943335.1). Lineage (NCBI taxonomy): Eukaryota > Viridiplantae > Streptophyta > Pinopsida > Cupressales > Cupressaceae > Chamaecyparis > Chamaecyparis obtusa. The sequence continues at coordinate 638,803 of BSBK01002242.1, forward strand.
GTCTTCATATCTTCTGATGAGCGTTCCTCTTCCCAGGGAAAGAATGATTAGGAAAACTATGTGGAAAACAACCCTACTGTGGAGGAGAGTGGGGGTACCGATAAAGATGTTTGGGTTGAGGAAAAACTCCTGCAAGAAGTTGCACAGGACGTGACTAATATTGAGAAAGATGGGTTTGAGAAGGAAAAGGCCAACCTGGAGAAGGAGAAGGCAGAGAATCCTAATGTGAACATGGAGGCAGAGAATAGGGGTCTTGAGACTAATGAGGAGAGGAACAAGGACTTTGAGAATTTGGGGTGCCTGGCCTTCTTGTCTACCCTTGGCATAATGAAGAACGCCATCACTATGATGAAGTCCAACATCCACCAGCTGCAAAAAGAAATGGAGATTCTTAAAAGGATGAACCTGGGGGAGAAAACCTTGGGCCAGACTATTAATGAGCTCACTAACATTGTTGCCAAAGCTGAGGGTGTTGCTACCTTCAATGACAGACTTAATGCCATGGAGGAGAAAATCCAATGTAGTAATGTTTTAACCGGGAAAGTTGAGACTATGGAAAAGAGAATTGACAAGCTAGAGAAGACCATGGGGAATATCGCAAAATAGAGCTTTGCTGTCCTCAAGGCTTCAAATGAGCACATGAAGATCCTGGTTGACAAGTTTGATAACGGGAAGGGGAACCAAGAGATCATAGAGACTAAAGAGGAATAGGGTCCTAGCAAGCGTACGAGATCCAGGTCCAGGATGGTGGAAGATGGCAACAAGGAAGATGGCAACAAGAACAACATGGAAGAACTGAAGCTATCTGCTACAAACATGCAAATTCTTGCGGATCAAGCTGTAGAACTGATGAAATGTGTTTAGATAGCAGCTTGTTGTCTTGCTTTCCTTTTTTGTTGTCCTTTGTCTTTTGGCTGGTCTTTATGTTTAAGGACTTGTTTGTGATGCTTTTTTTGGTGCTGTTGCACTTGAACTATTGGAGCTTAAATGTTTTATCTATTTTCTCTATGTAAAAGGTTTCAGGTCCTTTCAAAACCTATTTTTACGTAATCAAAACTCTAAACATTGGAATTTGAATTGAAATGGAAAGATTCAAATTTCAAACATGAAAGAAATCTGAAAACCCACAAGATGAATCAAAATAATAATTTTATTTTGGATTCTTCTTCAAAAATCTTGTACAAACCCTCTCTCCCCTTTCATTTTCATATAATTTAGATCTATATCATTTCCACCATTGGATAGGCGGTTCAACCTTCCTAACTCCCAAAACCAACTTTGGTGCCTAGAAAGACATAACCATTGGAATTCAAAAATTTGAATTTCCAACTCATTGTTTTATTAACTTTTACAAACCAAAAACCCCTAGATTATTATGTTTGATCTTTATATGATTAATTAACCTCATTAAGGCCATTATAGACACAACTAGACTCCTAGGGTACCATTGACCCATTTACAATAAATTTGGTCCTATATTCCTTATCAGGAGCCTTAGGACTTTGGAGTTTCATATCAAATGTCTCATTACAAAATTCCATAATTGGCTTTAAAATACTCTAATTGACCTTCATTGATGATCTTCCACCTTCCAAAGCACCTTGTGTCTGAACATGTGACCTCGTGCTCTGCTAGGTGCTCCTATACCATCTTGCAACCTCTATTTTTTCCTATAGAATGGTTCGATTTGATATACAAGTGTAAAGTACAAGTGGTCCATCCTCCTTGCACACTTGTTTCTACAATCACACAAGTAACACATCTTTATTATGTAATCGTATGAATAAATTCCAACATTTGTGTGTTGATTAGAATGTGGGAATTTTCTAAAGTTTTTTGCCCACATAGATGAAAAAAAGGTTGACAACATCTATGAGCCCAAGTCAAAATACACAACATCATAGGAGTTAACAAGTGGTGACAAAGACAAGCATTTGAATATAATGCTCACCAATATGACCTTCTTGTTCACACCATGCCTTGGTGAAGTACTCTAGAAATTGTGGTTGAACTTATCCAAGAGATTATGTAATCGATCAATGGTTCTCTCTTTGCTTCCATATGTGTCCATCATGATTGTCCCTAATTGGAAAATAAATCCATAGATATTTCCTTTGTCATGTACTTGTACACGTTCTTGAGCCATGCTCAATGCACATGCCATAGAAAATGGACAACATGACATTTAAAAATATCACTGAATGTAATAAAAAATTATTTGTTTAAGCATCTCATCAAAATGAATCAAACACAAAGGGTTTCATTTGAACATTTGAAACTAATGAAACATGTGCATACTTTATGGCATGAATTGGTACAATTGCATAATCTTTCATAAATGCATTGATCATCCAATCAGATCTTGCAAGCTTATCTTGTCTATGAATCTTGACTAACCACACTTGGATGTCCTCAATCTTGTTCTAAGATTCCACAACCCATTCCAAAGGGACCCTGAACTGCTTCTCATCAAAAACTAGAAATGAGTACAATTGGTAGTACATGAATTTTAAATGACAAGAAACATTTCCATTTGTGAATGCATAAACTTCGTCTAATTTTTCAATGCAGTATTCGGGACAAATTTCAAGTTTCTTACCCCATACTTATTTATTGCAAAAGTTGAATCCATTGAGATGATTGACTGATGTGAGTGTCAGACCATCATATCAAGCATCCAAGGAATTTGGATGCCCATAATAAAAGGTTTGTTCACACCAACTTGCTGCTAGAAAAATAATAAGTTATCATTGTTGCATTTTTTACATAGTACAATACTTTTCATGTCATTTACATCCTTTTATGTTCAAACAAACTACACCCTTCTTGATGCATTGATGACATCCTTGTGTGTTAGGAATCTATCCCTCTTCCTAAGCATGCTAGTGAACATGGAATCACATAAATGTCTATCCTTGATTGCATAAAAATTTACATCCATTTCCAACAACCTATCTATATAAGATGTGCATTAATTTGAAATTTTTGAGAAAAACATAGATGTTTGCACCATTGTTGGGTCCTCCACCCCATGAAAAATTTTGCACTTGACATCTATGTGAAATATTTCCTTGTATATCAAAGTTGCCACTTCTAGAAAATCATGGAACACCTTAACATTCACATGACACCGACAACCACACTTTTTTTTTAAACTGTTGAGGTCATTTTTCCCATGGAGGCTTGTTCCTATGGTATTGTGGATTATATACACACCAATAACTATGATTGTGCATGTCAAATTATTAGATGGGCATGTAAAAAAACCTTTTTACAACTACAAAGTAAAGAAATGTGTGGATTGAATAACCATGAAAACATATTTGTGCTCTATTTCTTGCACCTTATTTTTCAATTTTCAGTCAGCTTCTTACAAAAAAAATGTGGCTTCAAAAATATCAACCAATGATTCCCCACTAAGGAATGCATCCAATATGTTAAGAGGAATTGTTTCACACATTTCTACTTTATAATCGTGTTTAAGATAAGCTGGAGTCTACATGACATCATTAGATCCGAGAAATGACAAACTCCTTCATCACCATTTGCACTTCCAAATCCATCAAGAGATTCCATTTCCTTTTTCTCTCCATCCTAATAAAGAGTACACCATAAACTTATGATGTCTATGAAAAACTATTGCCACCATAGGGGTATAACAATATTCAATAAGGATGAATAATTTTGTTTTTACAGTCAACATTAGTGGAAACCTTTTTTCATTGATGGTACTAATTCATTTATGGATGATATCATTCATGTGTCTATGCAGATCTAACTTTTAAAGTTGATGGTAGATTTTGACAATGCATTGAGGGCTTTTAGTGATGCAAAACAAATAGAGATTGTGAAAAGACAATCAACCAAACTTTGAGTGATGCAAAAATTTTAGTGATGCAAGACTGTCAACCAATGATTCCCCACTAAGGAATGCATCCAATCCGTTAAGATGAATTATTGCACATATGTCTTCTTTATAACCGTGTTCAGGAGTCCACATGACATTGTTAGATGAGAAATAGAAGACTCCTTCGCCACCATCTTTCACTTCTAAATCCATCAAGAGCTTCTATTTCCTTTGTCTCACCATCCCAACAAAGGGTACAACATAAACTTATGATGTCTGTGAAAAACTATTGCCACCATAGGGGTATAACAATATTCAATAAAGATAAATATTTTTGTTGTAGTCAAAATTAGTAGAAAACTTTTTCTATTAATGGCACCAATTCATTTATGGATGATATTATCCATGTGTCTATGCAGATCAAACTTTTAAAGTTGATGGTAGATTTTGACAATACATTGAGGGATTTTAGTGATGCAAAACAAATAGAGATTGTGAAGAGATAGTCGAGATGGTTGCAAGAAATGAAATGAAATGAAGGGTCAAAGTGACATTGAAAGATACATCCATTATCCATGTTATCAAATATTATACATTTTTTACAAGGAGGCCTTCGCTTTGCACTAAGACTACAATACATTGATTTCAATGATGAAGATAATGGTATTTAAGTGTTTCCATTAGTGATAATTAATGAATAGAAATATCTCATTGAAATTTACAAGAGGTACAAAGAAAGTAAAATATTTAGACAACATAAAGATGATGAGTATGTGGTACATGTCAAATGAGTAAAAAACAATGGTAAGGAGTTAGAGAAAAAAGGATTAATGGGAAATTTATGCTCCTCAAAGGAACACCCATGTGTTATCATGTGTAATGTGATACCAATTACTGTCATTAACAACAAAGCAGGTGTGAATATCAATAGAAAAGTAGTGATGACCAAACATAGTGATATGTATGTTGGAGAAAACATAGACTTTTTCTTTTCATGAAAATATCTGGAATAATAATCTAAGAAAATTGGTTGTTCACAATTTTTGTTCAAATGTAGATTTAATTAGGGAAACCACCACATATTATAATCTTGTCTAAAATGATTCCATTTTCAACACAAAAGAAGACTTTCTCATTAAAAAAACTAGTATAATTTGTGCAACTTTCAAATTAAATCCTTCGCCTATCCTACCAAATGATTTTAGGGATCTGCAAAGAGAATATGATACATTACTAGGGAGTTTTAGGAGGAGAAAATCGCCCAATTTTAGGATTGAAAATCTATGCAAAGATTAAAGAAGAGTCACAAATGAAATGCAATAACCCCTCTATAATGAAATTTCGGACAACTATTTCATCAAACTATATTTTGTCTATGTCCAGTTTTAGGCCTCGATTAGGAATACATGATATAACGTCATTTGTTAGTCCTTGTTATCAATGTACAGTCTTATGATAAAATCAGACCCTTTGGTTATGCTACATGTATTGCATAGAATATCCACAAGTCCTTACTTAATGTTCATGTGGATGCTACAATGGTGGACATCAACAAATACTCTATTTTGTTTCATGTCATTATTTATTATACTTTAAAAATGTGGAAGTCCCAACTCAAGGTTAGGCCAGGGGGAGATAGTAAAACTCCACAAGTCCTATAATGGATTTATAACTGGTATACAAACAATATGGGGTGATTCTCTATACAATTATTAAAAAATACTTCATGTTGATATGGTGTTCATGGCATGATATCAAATGAGTATTGAACAAAATTGATATTGTAAAGCTCATGGTTAGATGTTAAATATTCATTGATTGATATATTGTTGCAATAAAATTGATCAAGTATGTGCAGTGTTAGTTTTGGTGTATCCAACTTGCAGAATAGTACCACTTTTCTCTATAGTTCAAGTTAAAAGTTTCCTATTTTTTAAGTTAGACACCGGGGGATGTGTAGTCTATATGTTTACCATTGCATGTCCCAATAAAAGGGACATAATTTTTTGCATCTATAGAGTAAAGTTAGTATCAATGCTAGTTAGGATGGATTTGAAAAGTGCTCCACGCTACATAGAATTTTAATATTTGTTCTTGGAGTTTTGGGGGTTAATCATATTTGCTATATATTATTTCTCTTCAACTCTTCAGTGTTGTCCACTACAAGTATGAACCTAATTGTTATACCTCTAGATTGTATTGACTAGTTTCTAAGTGATACAAGAGTTTTCAATATTTTTCTATTCTACCAACTCCACTAAATGTGCAATTGTAAAACAATACTACCAACATATTGTTGATTGTCATATGATGTACTTATGTGCTATATATATGAATCACTAATGCAAGAAATGCATAAAATCCATGACAATGCAATCATTTAAAAAAGAGAATATTGTAAGTTCATGCGAATGTTGAAATTCATTTGGACCAAGTACAACTAAAATTGAAACCTATAATTAATGTTTTCAATATTTTTTTTCTATAATGTGAATGTTGACAATGAAGCACTTCATGATATGTGTGATCTTTTGAATATATACAAGCACTTGTTATTTTTTCTTAATAAATACATAAATTTGGACGTTCACAACTAAACAAATTTGTGACGGTGTTAATTTTACATGGACTTCATTTTGATATTCTGCATTCCTTCCACCTTTTTTTGTTCAATCAAGCAATTATCGTAATAACATGTTGTCCCATGAAAACATTCTAACATGACTTTTTGTGCAGTGTACCCATTGTTCCACTTTCTCTAACGTTGTGTTTTCTTAGGTCATTGCTTGCCCACTCTACATACAATTGTCTCCCCTAATCTACAAATTGATTTTCAAAATAAACAAATGGTTGAAATTTCTTAAAACCAATGTGACATTAAAACAAAACCTAATAAAACCCTCTTATTTTAAATATTTAAACCCTTTTTAACCCTCTGATCTAATTATACCATGAATAGGAAACATACAAGAAAAAAAGAACCCTTTCTATTAGGGTTAATCTAACAAATATCTTCTTAGAAGTTTTCTTCAACACGTCTGATTTTCTTGCCTCCTATATAGTCCTCCGATGTGTTATCACACCTTGCAACAACAAACTCCCCTCTTTTCTTGCCTCAATTTCTTCTTTTCGCACCTTGGATATTTCTCTGAAAGTCACTGTGGCAAAATTGCAAAGAGACAATTGATAATGTGACATATTCAGTCCTCTCTAGTGGTGGCAAACTCGTCGACAATATTTATAACCTAACACATTCACTACTCGACAGTGTTTATGCATTTAGGGCTTTTTGGCATTCAAAATCACGTAGAGATAACTTATAAAAATGTCTATAGCATGTAGTTGTCAAAAAGGGCTTCTTTACGACGGTTAACTCTAATGCGGTTAGGAGTTTCCCACGGTTTGCTCATTTTACCACCTTCATTTATCTACCTTTTTCTACATTTGACGATTCAACTTTCTCAGTGGTGGTCAACATCATATGTTTTGTCTTTGTTTGTTTGCATTTATTTTCATTTGTCTTCAATTGATGAGAAATTCCCATTGGACCCACCATGACATGTATGGCCATGCATGAAGTATATGTTGTAAATGTCTAGGGCCGAAGTAGTCCAATTGATAATAAAAAAATCAAAGATTAGAAAATTGTGAGCCAAGCATTTGAAAATTGTCTAATCAAAGATTAGAAAGTTGTGAGCCCAACATTTAGAAATTGTCAAATCAAAGATTAGAAAATTGTCTGTACAAATGAAGTTTCAGAGTAGGCAGGGTGTGAAAAGTGCCACAAAGAACTATGCATATTCAATTGACAACATAAAATATACACTTATTTTGACATGTATACAAATGGTTCTTCCCAACACATTCACCTAAAAATTGAAGAGATTTATAAATCTAAGTCTAAAAATTATTTTATCCAATCAAATAGCTAATAATTAATTTTCACAATTTATAAACTTAAGAAATATGTATGTATGTATAATAAAATAATCTATTTTGAAATAATAGTAGCCTAACAACAAGTATTAGAAAACTAAGAAAAACAAAACCAAAACAATTTATTTAAAGTTACTTGGACAATGACTTCTATGGGCATGTGTGTTTGTGTAAAGCAGATCATTTTTGTAATGATTTCTTTAAAAAAAGTGAAAGGGGAGTTTTTAGATTATTGATGTAATTTAGTAAATTGTTGTGACTTATAAATTGGTAGTTCTAGTTAATTTTATCTATATAATATAAAAAATAAATTAAAAAAATATATGTAAAAACTCTTGAAATAATACCAAAATACATCATGGAAAAAATAATGTTTTCATCATCTAATTAATCCTAAAGAATGATTGGCTACCAAATTTTCCAATTAAAATTTTATTGCAAAATTATACGAACTGACTTGAACTTAACCATCACTCACCACATCAAACATAGATATACAAATAAAACTTATAAAATAAAAAAATCCATTTAAAAGAGCTTCACTATATTTCTATAGCACCAGTTTTCTTTATATTATAATTTTGAATACTAATGAAACTAAAGAGAAATGTGTCAATATTTACATCCTTCACAAGAAAGGCCGATTTAAACAAGGCTGCAGTACAGCAAAGTCTAAATATTGGCAGATCTGTTTTGTTATGACAATATTTATAAAGTATGTAAGATAACAAATTTTTAAAAAATATTTAATATGTGCCACAACTTATATTTTAAATGAAATATGTTATTATCATTCATTTCTCTTAACAATAAAATGAAAGATAATAATTTTATATATTAAAATAGTTAAATATTATGCATTTGAATTTACCAAATATAAAAATTTGATATAACTAAAAAAGCTTATGAAATTTAATTGACTTAAATTAACTAATTTAATCATTAGTTAAAATGAAAGATAAATAATTTTATATATTAGAATAGTTAAATATATGCATTTTAATTTACCAAATATAAAAATTTGATATAACTAAAAAAGCTTATGAAATTTAATTGACTTAAATTAACTAATTTAATTTAATTAACTAACCAACAACTTAGATTGGTAGGGACAGTTATCACTGCATGCGTTGCAGAATGGTAGGGACAAATTCAACATTATTATCGTGTACATTCAATGCACTGACGGAGCACCGTGGAATTCACTCCACGCGACTTGTAGGTTTCGAAATTTCAGCCATTTGACGTTAATTTGAATAATTGATGGAAGAAAAATCAAAGGTTGGAAAGCAATTGTCTGTACAAATGAAATTTCGGAGTAGACAGGCTTGTTTTTCTCTATGAAAATTCAAGTACATTCCTGTCAAATATCTTGTAAATTTCGGTCACTTTAATGAACGTCAATTTGGAATAATGAACAGAAAGAAAAAGAAAACAGACTCGTACGTATGCGTAGAAGAATGGTCTGGATAGATTTAATATTAGGTAATTTGTAGGTTTTCCAATTTAGTTGTCTAAACTTTGGATTATATTTGTGACTTGTTTAATAAGTGTAATTTGAAATGTAAATATGATAGATTATAGAGTAAGTAGGAAATTCACGAGAACATTAAAAAGATTGGGAAGGATCCATGGAATGATTATCTAGAATATTTAATTAAGAAAATGTAATTCAGATAGCTTTTAAAAATATTGAAAGCATAGGAAATTTATGGAGACATTTGAATAATTGATGAATAAACATTATATTCTAAATATATCAAATCAAATGTAAATTTTGATAGATGGAGAATTATCTGCTACCGAAGGCAGGACAAAAATTGGGTAGATGGAGAACTATTTGCTATGACTAAGATTCTATAAAAGGCAGATGAAGGAAAGGTATAGAATACCTGAAGATCTAATTGAAAAGTATAAGGACACTATCTGTTTCATGGTTGAAATTGATTGTGTATGTTTTGAGGCAGTGGAACCTAGGAAGAAATGGTGTTACCCTATGGGGTATGAAGTCAATCCTGAGATTTTAACTATGCAAGTAGAGAATGTATTGGCAGAAGAAATAGACCCTATTGAAGAGAGATGGGGAACATATAGGGAGAAGTCTGAAAAAGTCAGAAAAGAACAAGAAAAAGTGACAAGGAAAAGAAATATTAGTAAAATTGTTGAGGATATCATTGTGAAGGTAGGAATTACTAGGGAAGCAGCTGAAAAACATAAGGACTAAGATGCCAGAAGCATCTTCCAAGCATGGCTATTGATGCACCTACTCCCTCTGGAGTTGAGAAGACAATAGGCCCTACACCAGACATAATTAATTTATCTTCATAAGAAGATTACAAAAGAAATTGTACCTGCGAACGTTCCTAGAAGATCTACAAGATCTACCAAGCAAAGCAGCCTAAGGAAAAAGAGGTAGAAGTGGTAATGAAGAAGAAACAAGACAAAGTAATTGAGAAGGAATAAGAACAAATTCAGAAGAGGCCACAAGATCTGTGGAAGCCAGACATTCAGAAGTTGCAAAAGAGAGTAATAACAGATGGAGATTTGAGGATAGTGGACAGATATTATGAGACATGACCCTAAAAATCAGGCAATTATTGAGGATAATATAATTGAACACTTGTTAGTTTTCAAGAAAAAACTTGTTAGAGATTGAAGGAAGCATTCCTAAGGAGTTGTATAGCAAATTGGAGATTAGAATCAATTGGCACAGTCTGAAGATGAAAACATTAGGAACAAGGCTATTGAGGACATGTTACATGTTGTCTCAATACAAGAAAAGGAGAGGATAATAAAAGAATTGAAACCCTTGTTGAGGACCAAGGCTAGATTGGTAAACATCATGGCAAGGAAATATGATGAAGTAATAAAGGACACTCAAAAGGCACTGGATCAAATCCTAATGAGTGATATGCCAAAGAAGACACCTCCCAAGGTCACTAAACCTACACATTTGGGATTGGGAGAAAGTTCGAAGATATCAGAAGTAAGTGAACAAGCAAGTGAGGCTAGCATGCAACCAGACTTCTTTGTCTCTGGTGTGCCTGTGACCCTTGACACTTCGCATGATGTAAATGATCCATTTCTGGACAACTTAGACAGTGCGATGACAGTTGAAGAAGAAGGGAAGATATAGGAAGAGAAAATACATGAGAAGGAAACACAACAAGAAGAAAGGAAGGTAGAAGAGACTAGAGCAAAGAAAGTAGTTGAGGTTAGAATGAAGCAAAAAAAAGAATAGAACACCTCCTCTACTCTATTGTTGGAAAGTATGGCCAAACCAGTGAATGTAGATGTAGAGAACATGGAGAGGATGAGCTCATGAGGCTATCTTCATGGCTTTTTACTAAGGCTAAGGAAAGATCAATACAAAAAGAAGATAAAAGAGTGAAGGTAATAGCTAGGGCAATAGAGACATAAATAAATTACTCCCTACACCTATTACTTTTCAAGGTAAGGATGAGGTAGAGAACCTAGGCATGGAATTAGATAGCTTTGATAGTCACTTTGAGTCATTGTTGAAGACTGCAGACTATAAGAGCAGAGAAAGAGATCTGTTTGAAAGAGTGAATTAACATAACCTAAAAGAAAGTATGGTTGTGGGAAAATTTTATTTCTTTTAACAAGTAAAAGTTGTAGATGATTATACTCTTTTATGGATGACAAAATATGATTTAAATGTTAAATAAATAAAATATGGTAAATTTGAATTTCAGTATATTGTTATATCTATTATTTATATTTAGTAATATTAAATTATTAATTAATTTTGAATAATTTTAATTATAATTTATCATACTTCTAATTTTAACTTTAATTTATTATAATATTTCTAGGATTATAATAATTAATAATAATTAAGATTAAAACTTGTAATTTTTTAGTATCTTAATTATAAAAATTCCATTTAATAATTTTTTTACCGCACCTCGTGCTTCGTCAATCCCACTTAATAATTAGTTTATAAAAAATATAATAATTATAAATTTTAAAAATATTAATTAAGACCAAGGTTACGGTGTAATTAATAGAAAAAATTGTATTGAAATGACAATGATTAAAATCATAAAAATAAAATTTAATAAATTATATTTTATTATTATGTATTATATGTTTTATAAATAAACATACAAAATAAAAATTATCTAAATTAAATAATTTATAATTTATAATCAACTTTTAAATCTTATTTTAAATTAATTAAACATATTCTAATTAATTATAATTATAATGTTAACTAAATTTTAAAAATCACATTTTTCTAATCATAATTTTATCTATACAATCATAATTATAGAAAATTAAACTATAATTATAACATTACAGTGAAATTTTTATAATTTTATGATCTATATTAAAAATAATATTTAAAATTATATAAAATTTTTAAATAAATATTTCTTATTTATAATGATTTTTGAATAATAATTATTGTGCAACTGTTCAATTTAATTGTTGCATTAAAAAATTTATAAAATATAAAGAGAACTATGCATATTCAATTGACAACATAAAATATACACTTCTTTTGACATGTATACAAATGGTTCTTCCCAACACATTCACCTAAAAAATGAAGAGATTTATAATCTAAGCTTAAATTTGTTTTATCCAATCAAATAGCTAATAATTAATTTTCACAATTTATAAACTTAAGAAATATGTATGTACATAATAAATTAATCTATTTTGAAATAATAGTAGCCTAACAAAAGCATTAGAAAACTAAGAAAAGAAAACCAAAACAATTTATTTAAAGTTACTTGGACAATGACTTCTATGAGCATGTGTGTTTGTGTAAAGAGACCATTTTTGTAATGATTTCTTTAAAAAAAGTGAAAGGGGAGATTTTAGTTTATTGATGTAATTTAGTAAATTGTTGTGACTTATAAATTGGTAATTCTCATTAAATCTTATCTATATAATACAAAAAATAAAAATAAAAAAATATATGTAAAAACTCTTGAAATAATGCCAAAATACAACATTGAAAAAATAATATTTTCATCATCTAATTAATCCTCAAAAAAATGATTGGCTACCAAACTTTCCAATTAAAATTTTATTGCAAAATTATATGAACTCACGTGCACTTAACCATCACTCACCACATCAAACATAGATATACAAATAAAACTTATACTAGCTAATATATACTTTGTATTTAAAATATATCGAGTGCATCGAGGCCTTAATCTAATTAGGGTTACAATTAGGGTTTGTATTCAAGGTTAACATTTATATAATGGTTAGGGTTAGCATTAGGGTTAGGGTTTGGTTTGGATTTTTTATTATGATTAGGTTAGGGTTTAGTGTTAGGGTTATAATTATGGTCATATATAATATATATTATATATTATGATGATTTACATCATGGTTACGATTAGAGTTAGGGTTAGGGTTATAATTATGGTTATAGTTAATCCTAAATGTTACCATAATCCTAAATGTTAGTCTAAATCCTAAGTGTAATACTTGAACCCTAGCCCTAACTATAATAATAACCATGATGTAAAGTAACCCTAATCCTAACCATAACCCTAAATCCTAAATCTTAATCCTTAATGCTAATCCATATTCCTAAATACTAAACCCTAATGCTAATTGTTAAAAACTAATCCTAAATGCTAAACTCTAATCTTAAATGATTATCCCTAAATCCTAAATCTTGACCTAAACCATAATCCCAAATGTTAAACCCTAATTGTAAATGGTAAACCCTAATCTTAAATGATAAACCCTAATCCTAAATGCACAACCCTAAATCTCAAATCCTTACTTAAATCACAATCTTAAATACTAAACCCTAATTGTAAATGCTAAGCCATAATACTAATTATAATTATAAATGATTGACCTTAATCCTGAATCCTAGCCCTAATACAAATCCTAACCCTAACTATAACACTAATAATGATGTAAATAGATACCCTAACCCTAACCACACTCATAATCCTTAATCCTAAATTCTAAACCTTGATCCTAAATGCTAAACATTAATTGATAAACAATAATCCTAAATTTGTTAAACTTAAATCAAGGTTTAACATTTAAGATTAGGGTTTAGCATTAGGATTAGGATTGGAGTTTAGCATTTAGGATGAGGGTTTAGCATTTACAATTAGCGTTAGGATTATGGTTTAGCATTTACAATTAGGGTTAGGATTATGGTTTAGCATTTACAATAGGATTTAGTATTTATAATTAGAGTTTAATATTTATAATTAAGGTTTAGGTTAGGATTTAGGGTTTAGTATTTTAGATTTCACTTTAACATTTAGTATTATTGTTTAGCAATTATTATTTAGCATTTAGAATAAGGGTTTAGCATTTAAGATTAAGGGTTATGATTAGGATTAGGGTTAGGGTATGTGTTTATATAATTATTAGTGTTATGCTTAGGGTTAGGGTTTGTATTAGGGATATAATTTAAAATTAGAGTTTAGCATTTAGGATTAGGGTTTAGATTTTACAGTTACAGTTAGGATTATGGCTTAGCATTCACAATTAGGGGCTTTGCATTTAAGATTGTGGTCTTGGTTAAGATTTAGGATTTAGGGTTATGCATTTAGGATTGGGGTTTAGTAATAAGATTAGGATTGGGGTTAAGAATTTACAAATAGGGTTTAACAAATAGATGATCTCTATAAGGAAGTTTGATGCCACTATAGAATTACACCTCTCCACTAAAAATTAAAAATTCAAATAAAAGAATCACTATAATTTCTATAGCACCAGTTTTCTTTATATTATAATTTTGCATACTGATGAAACTAAAAAGAAATGTGCCAAATATTTACGGCAATGGCTAAAAGTGCGAATATTTGTACCGGCCAATAGCCAATGCCGTTACTTCCGTCAATCTCTGGCAAGTTATTTCCGTCAGTCCAAAATGTACTTCTCTTGATGCCCATGTTTACCAATGCACGTACCATATGTAGGCCCCTGCTGACGGATTTGACATGCACAAAAAACAAAAAATGCATATTTAATACTTGGGTTTTTTTTTCAAACACTTGGTATAAATTTTTAGATAGTTTTTTAATTACGATAGCTACGGAGAGGCTTAATAAATTTTAATAAATTTTTTTACAGTTTTAAAAATAAATATTTTTTAATTTTTATAATATTATTTATATGTTTATTTTTTTTTTATTTAATAATTTTAATAAATATATGGTAAAAAAAATAGTATTTGATATATATATATATATATATATATATATATATATATATATATATATATATATATATATATATATATATATATATATATATATATATATATATATATATATATATATATATATATATATTATATATATATATATATATATATATATATAATTAAAATTAAAAAAAATTTAAAGTTTAAAATTTTAATGTATTTTTATTTTTCTTTTTGATTCAACTATTTTTTATGTTTAATAATTTTAAGATTCTAATGTATACATATTATGAATTTTAATTTCATTTTAGCTACGTGTTATAAAATTTATACATATATGTACTTTGATAATTATCTTTGTTCTATTATTCTATGTTTGGTGCTACTATCATTTTTCAAATTATCTATATTGACTACACATTCAATTTAGGATATTGACAATAGGCATCAAAATTTGATGTGTGGTTATATATACTTTTTGTCCAAATATTAAATCGGTGATACCAAGTTTAATATAAATAATATAAAATTTAAATAAATACAAAGTAAATTAAATTTAAATATATTATCAAAATTCATATTAATTATTAAACTTATTAATATATTAAAAAAGTTAAATAATAATGTTAATAATTAATATTAATATTTATATTTATACTAATAATTATTAACATTATTATTATTCTAAATATTAATATTTTAGGATATAAATATAAATATTAACATTATTATTATTCTAAATTAAATTTAAATATATTATCAAAATTCATATTAATTATTAAACTTATTAATATATTAAAAAAGTTAAATAATAATGTTAATAATTAATATTTATATTTATATTTATACTAATAATTATTAACATTATTATTATTATAATCAAAGCCCTAAGCCTAATCATAATAATAAATCTAAATAATTTATCATTGTCCTAATTGCAAATTAGACCCTTATCCTATTTATTGTAATTATAATCAAAACCCTAACCCTAACCCTAATTCTCTTCGTAACCATGATTATAATCAAAGCCCTAACCCTAATCATAATAATAAATCTAAACCAGACTCTTACCCTAATACTAACACTAAATACTAACCCTAATCAAATTAATTAATTCAATGTGTTAATCAATTTTAGATATTATTTTCTGACTATATAATTTAAAATGTTTCATTATGCGTGGCAACTACTACTAGCTTATATATACTTTATATATATATAATAAGCCGAGAGATATCCTTCTCGAGGCACCTATTTTCATAATATATCTCAGTGCAATAGGCGCCTCGAGAAGGATATCTCTCGGCTTATATATATATATATATATATATATATATATATATATATATATATATATATATATATATATATATATATATATATATATATATATATATATATATATATATATATATATATATATATATATATATATATATATATATATATATATATATAAGCTAGTTTATAAACGCTCAAATAAAAATGAATATGATGTATTTTCTTGTTTATTTTACTACCTTATGTAAAATTATAGTAATTTGAGCATTTAAAAGTTATAATGATTGTAGATTTTCACTATAGATTTAACAAAAATATTTAAAAATATAAATATAAACATTAACATTAATCTTAAAAATGTTTATAAGTTATGCCAAATGTATAATGGAAATGTGAGTTATATAACTTATAAAATTATATAATTTTTTAAATATCTAAATATGAGTGTGATGTTTATAAATATTTTTTAATTTTTATAATATTATTTATATGTTTATTTTTTTTTATTTAATAATTTTAATAAATATATAGTATAAAAAAAATATTATTGGATTTTTAATATATATATATATATATATATATATATATATATATATATATATATATATATATATATATATATATATATATATATATATATATATATATATAAATAAAAAAATTTAAAGTTTAAAATTTTAATGTATTTTATTCTCTCTTTTTTATTCAACTATTTTTTATGTTTAATATTTTTAAGATTCTAATGTATACATATTACGAATTTTAAGAATATATGGTGATACTAGATCTCTTTAAGAATATTAATGTTGAATATAAATAATATCATATTTAAATCAATACAAAATAAAATAAATTCTATGTATGTATGTATGTACGATATTGTTTATATTCAACATTAATATTTTTAAAGAGATCTAGTATCACCATATATTTAAATTCAATTATGAGGAGTTATTTAATGTATACATATAAATTATAATTAATTTAATTTAATAATTACTCTTAGTTAATGTCAAAGTTTCTAAATTCTATTCATTTTTTTCATCAATAATATTATTTTTTAATTTAGTATATTTAAGATTACAAATTGTATATTTTTAATTTTAATTTTTTTAATATCTATTGAATAAAATATTTATATTTATATTTAAAATTCTAATTATATTTATTTTGAAAAGTTAAATAATAATGTTAATAATTAATATAAATTTTGATAATTAATGTTAATTATTAACATTATTATTTAATATTAATATTAATTATCTTAAAATATTAATATTTAGAATAATAATAATGTTAATAATTATTAGTATAAATATAAATATAAATATTAATTATTAACATTATTATTTAACTTTTTTAATATATTAATAAGTTTAATAATTAATATGAATTTTGATAATATATTTAAATTTAATTTACTTTGTATTTATTTAAATTTTATATTATTTATATTAAACTTGGTATCACTGATTTAATATTTGAACAAAAAGTATATATAACCACAGATCAAATTTTGATGCCTATTGTCAATATCCTAAATTGAATGTGTAGTCAATATAGATAATTTGAAAAATGATAGTAGCACCAAACATAGAATAATAGAACAAAGATAATTATCAAAGTACATATATGTATAAATTTTATAACACGTAGCTAAAATGAAATTAAAATTCATAATATGTATACATTAGAATCTTAAAATAAATAAAAATACATTAAAATTTTAAACTTTAAATTTTTTTAATTTTAATTATTTTAATATATATATAATCAAATACTATTTTTTTAACCATATATTTATTAAAATTATTAAATAAATAAAAAAATAAACATATAAATAATATTATAAAAATTTAAAAATATTTATTTTTAAAACTGTACAAAAATTTATTAAAATTTATTAAGCCTCTCCGTGGCTATCGTAATTAAAAAAACTATCTAAAAATTTACACCCAGTGTTTGAAAAAAAAACCCAAGTATTAAATATGCATTTTTGTTTTCTGTGCATGTCAAATCGGTCGGCAGGGGCCTACATATGGTACGGGCATTGGTAAAGATGGGCATCAAGAGTACATTTTGGACTGACGGAAATAACTTGCCAGAGATTGACGGAAGTAACGGTGCTGGCTATTGGCCGGTGCAAATATTTGCACTTTTAGCCATTGCCTGGTGGGGACAAATTCAATAATATTATTGTGTACATTCAATGCACTGACGGAGCACCGTGGAATTCACTCCACGCGACTTGTAGGTTTCGAAATTTCAGCCATTTGACGTTAATTTTGAATAATTGATGGAAGAAAAATCAAAGGTTGGAAAGTAATTGTCTGACAAATGAAATTTCGGAGTAGACAGGCTTGTTTTTTTCTCTGAAAAATTCAAGCGCAGCAGTACGTCTCTCAAGTACATTTCAGACACTTTAATGAACGTCAATATGGAAGATATTTTAAAAATTGGACACAAAGATGATGGGATTCATTAGTAATACAAATCTTAGTTTCAGCAATTTACTGATTAAATAAATCAAACTATCGTATGACAAAATTTCCTCTCAAAAATATGAATTTGCTGTGGTTCCATGGAATTCGCTCCCCGCGACTTACAGGTTTGGAAATTTCGGCCACTTTAATAGAGAACGTCAATTTGGAATAATGGACAGAAGGAAAAGAAAACAGACTCGTACGTATGCGTAGAAGAATGGTCTGGATAGATTTAATATTAGGTAATTTGTATGTTTTCCAATGTATGGAGTCGTTTGAACAATTGATGCATAAACATTATATTCTAAATATATCAAATTAAATTTAAAAAACTTTATATTTAATTTATTTTTTATTTCCAACACACAAATATATAGCTTTGATTATTCTTCACACAAAATAGTACAGTTGTAAAAATACAAATATGTTAGAATCTGAAAAGATGAATAACCCAAAAAAAAATTAGTGCAAACACATAGAAAAAAAATTACAGATATAAATTATACAAGATCAAAATAACAACACAGAGTTAGCCTCCATGTAGAAACTAAAAACAAAAAACATTAAAAGAATCCAAGAAGAAAATCTCATAATGCAATAACAATGCAATATTATTTTGTAAGATTAGCTAGGAGTGAGTATATATAGAAAATGAGAGATGGGAGAAGTGGAAAATACAACTAATGGGAAGAGATCACCACAATAGCCTTAAAAAAGAAAGTGTAACTCTCTTGGAAGATGCTAACACCTTTCACCTACTAACACAAATTACTCAATTTGTTATCCTAAGAAACCTAGGAAGAGGAAAATAAATAATCAAATAGGAAATAAAAACCTACAGTAACACCTCACCTTAAACGTAGCTTAGGTGGGAAAAAACATGATGGGTCTTGAAAAATGAGTTGATATTAGGTACTCATGTACAAGAATTCTCCCCCAAAGCACACCCATCAAAGCTCCCAAATGAAGTAATTGCTTTCAGTGAAGGGTTTGGTGAAGATGTTTGCAATATGATATGATGTCCAAACAATACTTGAGGTCAATGATTTGATTATGAATGAGCTCTCAAATTTAGTGCATATGGATGTCAATGTATTTGGTCCTCTAGTGATGGGCTGAATTGTGAGATATATGTATGGTACTTTGGTTGTCACAAAATATTACTAAAGGCTTCTAAAAATAATACCAAACTTAGTGAGAATGTTCTAAAGCTAAACAACCTTAGTAGTAGCATAAACTGTTGCTTGATGCTCAACCTTTGTAGATGAAAGAGAAATTGTAGACCACTTCTTGCTCAACCAACAAACTAGACTAGAAGTAAGAGAATAAATTTATCCTAAAGTAGACTTGTGATCCTGAGAATCACCTACCCAATCTAAATCTATGTATTCCACCAAATCAAATTCCATGTATGTTGCATAGTGAATCCCATAACTATTAGTCCCCTAATTGTAGTGAAGAATTTGTTAGGACTGCAATATTTTTCTGGCCCTCTCTATTAAGTTGTGTCCAAATCCTGTTCATATAAGCTCTAGGTGTTATTTAGTCTAAGCCCTAATTATTTTTCTTGTTTTAAAACCTAAGTATCCCTTGGTTTTTATATTTCTTGGTTACTTTTTGGGAGTCACTTAAGTTGGTTTTAAAATATGTGTCTTAAGTGTTGTTGAAGTAGGCCAAGTTTATTAAGTCGTAAAGCCTAGTGGGACCCATGAATTAATTTTACCTAAGTCTAAGTTCCCGAGATCTATTAAAATAAAATCAGATCCATTAAGATCAAACAGTGGGCGCGATCTTGTGATCAAAAGATGCAAAGAGTTTACCATTCAAGGCATTGTGCCTAGAGTGACACATAGCTAGTGGCAGGACCTAGCTGGGGCTAAAAGAGAAAATAGATATCGAGCAAGTCAAGTTTGATCCAACGGCGGGCGTGATGTCTCTAACCAAAGCTGCATACCTTTTAGTCTTTACAGGATCACACATAAGTGACAAGTGTCCACCCTGGGATCGCGCGACCAATATAGAAGGAGATAAAGGGAAGTCAGATCAAGTTTGATCTGACGGTAGGCATAATCTCATGATCAAAAGTTGCTCATTGATTATTGATCAAGGCATTGCACGTTCGTAACGTGTGTCCAAGATGACATCACATTGCACGGTTTGAAAAGGCGGTGAAGTATGGAGAGATTCATTTTGATCGGATGGTAGGTGTATTACAATGATTAAAAGTTGTAAGAGGGATAACAATCAAGGCATCACACCTTAGTGATGCGTGTCCAAATTGATAAAGAGAAACAAGGAAGAGGGGTGTTATGAATGAAAGCCCTTACTACAAACCTTTAGATAGAGGCCACCTTATTTTAGCTGCTTAGCTTCTTGGTGCAAGGATTGATCCAAGTGGACTTACCCGGATCACCCCAAGACACTCACCATATGTGTTCCTTTGGTTGTGTTTTTGACACTTCTATGACAACGCCAATATCTCTTGTGGGCAACCACTTGGTGTGAGGCAAGGGAGCATCAAGTTGTGGGCCACGTTGCTAAGTAATGAGCCTTGTCCTTCTAGGTAGTAATTGCTTAAATTGTCTTCGATTGTGCTATACCAGTGTAAACGTTCTCAACATACAAACAATCGGTCGCATTCATAGGGTTCTTTTTCAATTTTGATATCACAAGTGCTTGTCTTGGCAAGGTTGCTTTTGCCCTTGTTTCAAGTGTTCTATGACATGTTTGATCCTATACTATTTGCAAACCTATCTTTTATCTACTGTTACTGCTTTTCAAATTGAGAAATTGCACTATCCAACCTTCAAACTTGATCAAAACGCTTCAAAACTGAGATTTTTATGTTCACTGGTCAAAGAATCACCCAAATCTGCAACAGTATCATGCGCCTTACTGAGAAATATCATGCGATAGTTCACGCCTGCTGTCTATCGCTTGCTTTGCCTGAAGTCTGTCGCTCTGGTATATTAAGATTTGTTGCCTGGTATAAGGTGAAGTATCGCCCGATTGAGAAGTATTGCCCTATTTTCCTGAGAACTATCGCCTGGGTCATTTCTGCTATCTTGTCATTGCTGTAATCTGGAGCTGCAAAACTTGCATTTTAACCTATCGTAGAATGTCTTTTTCTATTCTTACCTGAAGCTGGCTTGTTGCCTACATGCTTAGATTTGTTCTAGACTAAAAAAAATGAGCTAAAACTATTGGATTTGAGCTTAACGAATGCTACTCTTGATCACTTGTCGCATCACGGTTACCTCTCTAGCTACTTGCTTATTGAGCTTCTTGTTCGCTACTCGGCTTTAGTCAATTGATTGCTGTAAGTGCTTGAGCACTTTTGACGAACCATCTCTCTATTGTTCTACTTTGACAAGTGATCTTTATTAGCTTTTGCTTATCTCAAATCTGAGAAACTTTGTCTCATTCTATTAGTCAACCAACATCTCTTTTCATGCCGGTTACAACTCGGTCTCAATTTGAGCAGGAGAGTCATCCTCCGTTCAATTATACACAGTTACCTTCTCCAACTAGATGCTCACTAGCACCCATTAGCAACAATAGTTCTAGTTCTAACCAATCTGAGGATTCTAAGGCTACCCCGTGGTACAAAGGAGGTTTCCTCTTTTCCGCATTCAAGACCCCCAAAAACACGGATAGTGTCTCACTTACTTTGACTGAACAAGAAAAATTTCAATGCTTGCAAGAACATTTTGAGCATAAAGATAACCAAGCGTGCTTAGACAAAGAACACAATCAACAAAGGATGGGTGCTGCTATGCGCATGGCTTCTAGAGGAATGTCTTATGAGCAACCCGAGACTAGTAATCATGAGCATAGACCTCTTTTTATCAATGGCAACAATGGCAACAACACACCACCAAGATCTCCTCCAAGAACCACTTTTGGTATGCCTTCTTCACCTCCTAGACCTCCTCCCTCTCAACATGAGGCAGAGGCTGATGATGAGATTTCTAGTGAGGATCTTATGAGATTTGAACAAGATGTGGTCTCCCAACAAATGATGCATAAGCTTTTAGAGTGTAATGGCGATCAATATTTTCAATATATGACTTCTAGAGGATACAAGCTTCCTCCCGGCTATGATGTCAGACAAATTGTCCAACAAAGAGTACCAACTAAATTGGAAGTCCTTTAGGAAGAACTACGTCGGACAAATCAACGCCTTACCCAAATGGCAATAGACAGAGAGCCTCCAAAGGTCTCTTTTGTAGAATCAATTTGTGCTCTTCCCTTTGATAGGAGTCTATACATGGTCCCATTTCCTAGGGATATTGAGGTTCCCAAATATGACAAGTATGATGGAAATAGTGATCCCCATGACCATGTGCGTCACTTTTACGCTCTTAGCATGGACTTTCTTCATGAAGACACATTTCTTCTATGATCATTCCCTCGAAGTTTAAGAGGCCAAGCTTTGGAATGGTTTGTGAAATTGACACCACCTCTTAAGACTTTTGATGAGTTGGCTCAGTGATTTACCTAGCATTATTCTTACAACATCCAACAACTTGTCACCATGATAGATCTCGGTAATCTAAGACAACATCAAGGTGAGCCATTTGCAACTTACTTACAACGTTGGAGGTCATTGTATTCTAGGTATCCTCATTCGTTACCTGAAAGAGAAAAGATTGACATTTTTGTCAACACTCTTGTGCCTGAGCTATTTTATGATCTAAGGAAGCAACTGTTCTCCTCCTTCCATGACATGGTTGAAAGTGCATATTGAATTGAGGATGTAGCTATAAGAAAAGGGGATATTGTTATTAATAAAGATGCTAAAGGCAATGGCAAAGACAAGAACAAACCTTGGAATAAAAACAAGTATGTTGTTAATGATGGGGTTGTTGACGCTCCTAAAGTTAAAGAGCTTGCTTTCAATCTCTCCAATGCTATTTATGCAACAAAACAACAAGAAGCTGCCAACGCTCACGGTGCTCCTAAACCTCAATATGCAGATAAGCCTAAGAATTCATTTCGAAAGCGAGTCTATACCAAGTTGGCAGAACCTTACGATGTGATCCTTAAGACTTTGGTTGACAATGGATATCTTACACTTCCTGATAAACCTGGTAACTGGGATCCGCTAAATAAGCCTGATTGGTGGCGAGAGGATCATTATTGTCATTACCACAGACACAAGGGACATTTGACAGACAATTGTTTTAAGCTTAAGGATGATATTCAGGATCTTATTGAGAATGACACAATCTCCAATGATGGCTTAACTAAAAAATCTTGATCACACAGCTTTCAAAGATCCTCTACCTAAGCATGATAAGGGGGAAACCTCTCAAGCACATAAGAAGAATCATGATGCTAAGATCAATTACACATATCCTTCTAATACGCCTGTGATCAACATGGTAGAGCCTGTTGAGAGTGTTTTAATGATGAGGTCTCAAGAGGATAATGAAGCCAATCATGGTAAGCCAAAGTTGGTCTTGCAAACACATGGTAGTTCATCTTCCCGAAGTGAGACATTGAATGCTGTTACTAGGGGGCAAGCCAAGATTGTCCTTAAAACTACGCAAGATCCCAAGCAAGCTTTGACTTCCAAACAAGCGGCTCCTTCAGCCACCCTTAGCTATGATCTTGTCCAACATTTGCAAAAGACACCAGCACAGATATCTATCCTTGAGTTGCTTCGATTATCCCCTTCGCATAGAGAGATTCTTAATGAGGCTCTACGTACAACATGTGTTCCCAATGACATTGATCTGGATCGATTTCAAGCTATGGTCAACCACATTTCATCTCCGCTATCTCTCTCCTTTTCTGTAGAAGATGACATATCTATTGCTCACCCACATAATCTAGCTTTACACATTGAAGTTCTAGTCTACAATACCCGAGTTCGCCGAGTCCTGATAGACAATGGTGCAGGGTTAAATATTATTTCTTTAAATGTCATACAACAATTGGGTTTGTCAGAATTTGCTGTGGATTCTAAGAAGAAGATTACTATAAAAGCTTACGATGA
Organism: Chamaecyparis obtusa; assembly: GCA_027943335.1. NCBI lineage: Eukaryota > Viridiplantae > Streptophyta > Pinopsida > Cupressales > Cupressaceae > Chamaecyparis > Chamaecyparis obtusa. Next base: position 663,522 of record BSBK01002242.1, read on the forward strand.
AGTGGAAAGATCTTCCAAAGGTCTTGTCACGTTGCCTGTCCGAGTGGGCCCTATCACAAAGGATATTAGCTTCCAAGTATTGGACATCCCACTCACATATAACATTCTTTTGGGTCATCCTTGGATCCATGACATGTAGGCTGTTCCTTCCACTTATCATTAGTGCATCAAATTTCCATACAATGGCACTGAAGTTGTGATTCCTGGAGACCATACTATTGCTATTAATGCTCTTGCTGCTACTAAAAAATTTGTCCCTCACAATGAACCTACTGTTGATCCTAGTACGTCTCTAGTTGCTGCTGAGAAATCACTTAAGATGATGAGCCGTGGTATGGGTGAATATACGCTGGATTCCTTTGATTCTATACCTATTTCTCCTAGGTCATATGGGAAACCTTCTGATCAGATGAAGCCTTCCACTTCTGCTATGATGATCTCTGATACTTTTGTTCCTTCATCCATTCCTTTAGAAGCAGAAAGAGAAGAACAAGTTGTCCAAGAGTGGATCTATAGAGAAGATGAGGGTAGATTTTCCCTCCTTGATAATTCTAGAAATACTCCCATGCTCAGTAATTCAGACACAGATACAGACGAGTCACCACTGCACACTATGGTTCAAATGGGAGATGATCTTCCTTCTACTTCACTTCTTTGGGGAGAAGAATGTATATCTATTGATGATATAGCTAAGGCCTCTATGTCTAGAACCTATGTGCCTAAAGAATCATTGAACTATGATAGACAACGTCGCAACATTGCACGACTGCTACAAAGAGGTGATCTATCACATAATGACATGAGTATCTCTACTTCTCGGCATCTTAAGCCTCTTCCAGAAGATTCTTCCATGATAGCTATGGATGTTGATGTAGTTCATGCCTCTTGTAACCATCCCAATTTAGTCGATGAGTCTCACGAAGGGTCTAATGGGTTTGTTCCTCGTATTGCCTTAGTAGACTATGTTGGTCCTTCTATGACAAATCTAGATCTAGCTACTTTTGAAGCTTACCCTATAGGCTCAACTTCTCTTGTCAACAGAGATGAGACCTCTCACATAAATGCTATTGAACCAATCACTTCATTTCATCTTGCATCAACACCTGTTACTTCTTCCACCAGCAAACTAGCAACAAAAAAGATTGAATCAGCAATCAAGTATCATAGTCATCACATCAAAAGAAAAGAGCAATGGTCGGATGGTGAAAACCACATTGTGGCGGTATCTGAACCTAAGAAAAGTAAAAATAAAAATTTGCTAAAAAATAATGATTCTCGAATAAAAGATGACAAGTTGATTCTCTACAAAAAAATGGTGAAATTCTTCAAGCATGATCTCATATCTGTTACACTTCAGCCCCCTCCTAGAGCTGAGAACAAAGTTGCTAATGCCTTGGTTACTTCAACATCCATCTTACAAATGAAAAAGCATAAAATTCGCTTCAAGTTCCTGGTGGATGAATTACGCTCCTACCTTCCACCTCATATCCCTCCTAAAGATCTAGCACGCCATTCTTTTCGCCATCCCTTACACTTTGCCTTTGTCTCTGGTGACTTGTATAGGAAGGGTCTAGAGGGAACTCTCCTTAAGTTTCTAGAAATAGAGGAGTCAAAAAAAGTGCCTCCTAAAATCCACGATGGCATATGTGGATCACATTCTAACGATCCTCCGCTAGCTTAGACATTTCTTAGGGCTGGTTATTATTGGTCAAACTGGTTGAGACCTCCTATCGTCATAACTGCAGCATCTAGGCCTGGGGCCTATCAGTTCTCTACATCAGAGGAAGCAAATTCTTGATGCTCGTTTCTGTCTAGGGCATTCTTTGTACATACTTTATGATCCTGAAAAAATTCCAAAAAAAAAATTCATATATGATGCTGAAAAAATCCTAAAAAGCATAAAAAGTACCCAAAAAAAGAGCATCCTAGTGAAAACCTAGCAATAGGCGCTTTGATGTCTCACCAAAAAAATCAAAAAATTCAAAAAATCAAAAAAATAGAAAAAGTGCCTTGGTGAAAACCTGGAAACAGGTGCCTTGGTAGCAAAAATACAAAAAAATTATAAAAAGTCTTGAAAAATTTGCAATAAATCTATCAAGTGGTGAAAACTTGGAAACAGGCGCTGCTTGAGACCCTCTGCACCTATATCTATCAGTCTTGCATGGTGCTCCTTTTCTCCACTTCTCGCTTTGCCTCTCCTAGCCTGGAATTGATTCTTGTCTTAGTCTAGGGGGCATATGTTGTTTTCAGCTTATCTTGGGTCTCTTTGTGCGTCTGGGTTTCTTAGGCACCTCGCAAATGGTGTTTTTCAAAACCACCCCAATTGTGTTTTTCAACACTACCTTAGCGTCGAGTGTTTCTTAACACTTATCAAATATCCTACCTGCAGTCTAGATGATGCAATATTTCTCACTGGTAGGTGCAATACTCAAAGTTTGACTCTATGACCTACACACACGCACTTGACTTGTTGAGATATGTTGACTTTATTTTTCTTTGTGTGCTATCTATGTGGATTTCTTTGATGAGTGGTCTCTCCCTAAGAAGTTTTCGATGATGCATAGCTAGAAGACTGAGGGTATGAGAACATGTTTTCTTTCTTTATCTGCTTGTGGGTATATTTCGTTGATCCTAACTGTCATGAGCATTTATGCTGGTCTTACTTGACACTATGGATTGACAAGGTATTATCCTTGACTATTTTGCAAGTGCATGCTTATAGTCATCTTGAATTTCTTGTGTCTCAATGCGAGCATAATCTTGCTATATCAAACTTAGGGAACCTCACTGCACTAGTCATCTTGACCTGCATGTCTTTGATGCCTAGGTGGGATTTCCACATTTCTATCTAATATAGATCATATTCAGATCCACATAGTTATGCTAGTGTGTATTGTATGATCTTGCGATGCCACCTATAATGCTCGAAGATGATAATTAGATGTCTATTGGATTTGTAACCTTGCAAGTAAACCACTTTTCATGTAGTTTGCATTCTTAAGTTCATGTTAGTTTAGTTTTGCATCTTGCATATGGAGAGAGATTTCCTTTCATCTTTCATGGACTTGTTAATCAACTGTGCTCACCTTTCGCTTCTTCCCGATCATGTCTTTCACTTCTGGTCTTTCATATCACATCATTTTCTATTCATTTCGGGATCGAAACTGAAATCTGTGTTCACCTTGATCGTCCAAATCACCTTTTCCCCCTCTTTCACACAGTTGGCTGACCTTTTGAGGCCTGATCCTTCGATTTTCACTGGGGCATTCTTCCCTTCTTCATCCCCATCTCTTTCAACCTTCTAGTCTTTCATTCACTTTCCAAGTTCATCTCCTCTCTCCATGGTGTTTACGGGTTAAGGGACCGCTTGGTTCATGCCCCGGGTCCCATGTGTGGGGCATATCTTCACTACTTGATGGTTATTTTGTTCTTTCATCTTTGATTATGATTTCTAGTGATTTGATCATGTTGCTCTTGCTTCTACATTCCCTCCACCTAGATTTCACTTTTGATCCCGAGGGGGTAGAGACATCATATCTTATTGGCTATCTCTTTCCTAAGTGTTCAGTACTGTCGCTACCAGGCTGACCATGCAAGATTTTCTATTTTTCTGCACTTCATTCTTTGGAGTCAGAACGCTATTGCTTGCTTTCTTGGCTATCTCTTGTTTTCTTGGCTGATCTGAGTTGCTTTGTGATCCCAAATCGATCTCACATTTCAACTTCATTCTTTGATTGCATGTGTTCCCAGATCGATCACACATTAGTCAAAGAGAGGCAAATGTATACACCTAAAAATGGTCACCTAGACTATTAGCCCCTTTTGATAAATCATAAATTGCCTATTCTTGATCAAATCCTAGTTCTATCATTTATTTGATTATTTTCTATGGGCTAACCATCTTATCCTAAGTCTTTATTTATTAAAAGGAATATTCCCTCCCCTTTTAATAAATAAAAAGCCCCCACTTTTTCTCTTATCCTAAGTTGCACAAATAAAGCATTTATTCTTATTTTATAAAAAGGAAAAAGCACTTTTTGTCTCATATGGACACAAAAGTCAACTCCTATTTTCTCATTGGAGGATACTTGTGCACATGGATTGCTCCTCTTTTAAGCTCCACCGTTGATTAAATCTTTTGCCTATTAATCTCCATGGTCCATTCCTCCTCATTTCTTATAAAAGGAGAGCTCTCTTCTTCATTCTAGATCCCCAACTTTTTATGCTAACTTTATGCTGCAGGATTTCTAGGTCACTTTGGAGCTTTTGAAGATTTGGAGCATTCTTAGCATCTACATCTCATTCTTGCATTCTACATCTCATTCTTGCATTCTTAGCTTAGCTTCATATTTATGCTTTCTTAGATTAGCTTCATTTCTATGCTCTAGATTAGCTCACATAGATTAATTAGCTTGGGTTGTAACACTTGCATATTTCCTTTCATAGCTTAGCTTGCTTTTCCATTTCTAGTATAGTTGCATTGCATTTTCATTCTTGATTCTTGAGGATATTGGCATTCTTGCCCTTGTCTTCTTTGAATCTCCCATTGCATGGTTTACTAACAAGGTTATAGGCTAAATAGCTCTAGCTGAGAGCATTTTTAAAACCCTTGCACTCCATGCCTAGGGAGCTATGGATCAATTTTTGAGACCTCATTCTTGAGTGTTCTTGAATGTAATGATTCATAGAAGTGTGACACATTTATAGCACACAATACTATGAGTTGAAAAGAAAGGAGGAATGTCAAACCAATCACATGATAACATCTGGCTTCCTGGTTAAAAATGATGATTTAAGTTAATGGAATCGACGAGCCACGTAGATTGGATTTTTGATCTAATCCAATTTATTTTGCAGAGATGGAAAGGATATAATTTAGGATAGAGAATTGATGAATGAGTGTTATATCAGTTGATTGGATCTGATTTGTTTTCTTTGATTGCCGCTAAAATATGATATTGAAAGGGACATTCTTCTGGAAGAAGGAGATTATGGTATAGGAAAATTGTCAAAGAAATTCAAGCCCTTGCCACACAGAGGTAGGTGAGACAGTTCTGATATTGATTGAGAAGTTAAGGGCAAGAGGTCATTTAATGAAGCAAATCTTATCCTTGCGATTCACCTGCTATGGTTATGCCTACAATATAAATCAGATTTGATTATGATATCTTTGGGCTTTTTGGTCATCCTTTCTGTAATAAATTTGTGTTTTCACAAGTAGTTTTGGTGGTTGACAACTTACTTTACCCAAGTTTGAAGATTGTTGCAATCCTTGCTCTATGAAAGGACTCGCAAGATCATCTAGAAGTGTTGGAAAACTAAGATAGAAAATTTAATAAGTTTTTAGTCAGGGATATAAAAGACTGCATTAGACTATGTCCATATAGAAATAAAAAGTTCCAGGTCTTTGGCTATTATTGTAGCGGTTCATATTTTGAGGCAAAGTGTATACAAGAACAATACATAATATAAATATTTCAGATTCAAGTCTCTCTTGTGTGTTCATTTCTTGAGTTAAAATTTTTCTAATTCATTGCATAGAGTTTATCTGAGTGTATGTTGCTATTCCTTAGTTTTGATCTGGGATCAAATTAAAATGCTCTAGATAGAACATAAATTCATCTAGTTTACACAAGGATTTTCATAAGAACTATGGGTCGGGGTTGAATGGATAAATATTGTCATAAGGTGGTAGTATGGTAGGTCATGAATCATTGACATTAGTTATTTTTTGTATTATGCTTTTGTATTATAAATATTTCCCAATGGATACGACACTAGTTAGGAACAAGCATTTTCTACATTGATAAATGTTTGGTTGGGTTTGGTTATATTTTGAAAATTTAAATAACCATTCAAAAAAATTTAAATATTGTGGTTATAAGGTTGTATGTAGAATTTATGGTAATTGAGAATCAATGAATGATTGGTCATCATTTAGTATTTTCTTATTATTTTCTCTTATTAAAGTCTAGAGAGAATTGTAGAATGTTGTATGTTGATTTGGATTAGGTAAACTCATCTTGGTATTGCAGAACCAAAGGTGCATAGGGAAATCTTGTCCATATAGTTGGTCCAATTGCCTTAGATTCCCTATATTTAGAATTAACCACTCGTAAAAATTAATCTAAAGGTATATTGGTGGCTTTCAAAGAATAAAATCCATTTGTGAACCAACAAAATGATGACTTTTCTGGGGATAGTAGTGAATCAAGTTAAATAACATAGGTTCCAAGTAGAGATGAAATCCTGACTTGCTTATTTGTTTAAGCCAGTAAGTTGACCATTGAAAACATAGAGTTATACTTTGTCATCCTGTGGATTTATTTCATCAGTAGAAGATTATCGGGTTTTGTTTAGTTCCCTTGTAGTTATCCTTTTGTCTTGTAATTTTTCTTATCACAATATTCATATTACTGAGAACTAGTCTTATATTTCCCAACCTATGTCGGGTGGTGACTCAAATAAATCTCTGCAGTAGTGTTGAGGTATTAACATTATTTTACGTACACTTTCTCAATTTGAGTCATAGAAATACTAGATCCTAGAGGAGGGATCATCCTGAAGATAAATTGGAAGGTGAGCTTCCAAGTACCTCTAGAATTGGTCAGCCAAGGAAAGAAAAGAATGATAAGAATGTATCTCAGACTTGGAGATAGAAGAAGAACACCAAAGAAGATGACCCAATCCAACCCAACTAGGAAGGAAATGCATCAGAATATGTAGATTCTATGGACCTAGGATTGGGTATGTATGAAGATTACTATTCTCCTTATGAGAAAGGAGAGGATGGATCACGTCAAAATAAGAAGGACGTCCATAATGAATCTCAAGGACATAGGAGGAGGTCAAGAAGAAAGTGTAGAGGTGGATAGGATAGATTTCTGACCAACATTTCAGACCAAGCATTAAAATGGTTTTCCTTGGTCGGTTTATAGAAGGAAAAAATTGATTTTTTAAAATCCATTCCTATGTTGGTCAGAATTACGACAACCATGACATGTGGTCATAATATACAGTTTCATTTTATTTCATTTTTATTCTGTGCACAAAGTAGAGGTGAAGGAGGGAAGGAGGGCATCTGTCGACACTGCCTACGCATCTAGCCTTGATTCAATCAACAATTTAACCCCATTTCACGTTTGTGCGGCTGCTACATGCATTTCATCTCTTCACTGGCTAAATACATGATTAATATTTATTGTATTTTTGGTTTTTTTTCATGTTTTTTTAAAAGAATGTGGCTAGGATTCGTATCTACATGTACATATCTTCCTTGAGGGATTAGGTCAACAGTGTTGCATGTCATGCATTGTCTACACTCTCCTCTATTCAACAGTGTTATGTTCCATGCATTGTCTACACATTATCCCATATCATTATGGTCTCTGAGACCATAATGATATGGGATAATTTGCAGAAGGATTTTATCAGATACCGCATCAAACAATTTTTCTTAAGCTTCCAGAAATACAAAGAAATCAAACAAATTCTGAAAATTGTGCAAATTTATGAAAAAACCCTAAAGGTGCAATAACTTGATGAAAAACAATCACAGAAATGAGAAAACTAAAATTTAGAGTCTAGCTACCTTACGTGGATCCTTGACTAGTATGAAAATTTGTGAAAAATAAATCACACGTGGTTTACATGATATGCATGATTCTTGAAAATTAGGGTTCCTTTGGAAAACATTTTTTTAGATTGAGATGTCTTGAAAGACCTGCCTATTTTGATACTGTTAAGAAATTAGCAGATATGCACCCTTAGGAATGATGTTCCAACTTTAACAAGACAGAATGATGTGAAAAAGGAGATGAAAAAATATGATGGTGCCCATTGACAATGACACTTTATAAAAATTGATGAGAAAATAATGGGTTTGGATGTATATAATTCATATTCAACATATATGTATATATCAAAGAAGGCCAACCAAGCTTGTATATCCAAATGAGGTCATAAAAGAAAACATACGAAAGTCTTAGACAAGATTATAAAGTCACACAAAGATCATCTTATCTAGCCTCAAAGTATGATCCATTAAATGCAATAACAATCATCACAATTTCAATTCAAAGAGAAACATGATTTTATCTAGTTCTTCTTAGTTCATACCATTAGCAAAAGTAGCCGCTATATAATTATGAGGTAAAGCCAACTATTCTTATCTACTCCATGGTTATGAAGAGAAGGGGGAAATGTTAGAAATTGAAGATCTTCATATGACACAATTTCCAATGCTATTGCAGTTTACTTATGAGACTCTGACTGAGAATGTGGTCATATGTTATAGGCCATAAAATAAATTGACTGATGTGAGCACAGTTTAGACCAAGTGTAAGTATTGGACAGGAGAAAAGTGCATATTTGGTGCTCGCCAAATTAGCTAGATATAATGTTACCCTTGCCCATTCGAGAATTTGTGTGAAAGCACCATTCAAATGAAACTTGGAGATTTTAGAATGCTTCTAAATATTAGGCATTAGAAAATTAAAGATCACCAATTTCAGGACATTTTGATTGGTTTTCTAATATTACTCCAAAATGTTGATGATTTTTCAACGTTTATAAATCTTTTCTCCAAAACACTTGGGAAACTAAAACTATATTTGGATACCCTTTTGGAAGTTGTAAAACATACTTTAAAATCATATATCACTTCTTAGGACCAACTGTCCAAACAATGACTGGTGTACTGTGTATTTCCCTCCAAAAGGTCTCCAAATAGAAAGAAAATCCTCTTTTCACACCTTCCCAAGCTTCCTAACCCCCAAAAAGAGTTAACATATATAACCTCAATCAAAGGATTTCCAAGGTTTTAGGAAGAAACACTAAGTATTAATATCCCAATAACAAAACCCTCTATTTTAGGCCTATAACCCTAGGGCTTCCTCAACCAAACACCTCCACACACTTCTAAACCCTCTCAGTGGATACAAAACCCTTATATGATCATATCATGACCATACATGCAATAAAAATTGGTTCTCCAATGGCCCAAACTCCTAGACCATGACTAGTCCCAACACAAGTAACCCTCCTTTGGCAACTTCCAAGCAATCAAAGTTTTCTAACTCTTCTCCCATGTTCATCTTGCAAAAAAATACATTTGAATACATTCAACATATCTAAATATCCCCTTTTGACCTATCCTACCATTCATGGTAGTGAGGGATCTTACATAATCACTGATATCACAAGGCTATTAATTATTGTTCTCCCTAGCTGTACAAGAACAATCATTGCAAAATAGTGTTAAACATCTTTAAATACTTCACTCAGTCATTCAAACTAATGTTGAAATGAATAAACACAATAATATCATCAACTTCAATCCATATTGCAAAGAAAGGAGACTCTTAAGTCTTCCCAAAAGGAGACTGTACCCTCACAGACAATGACATGGAATTAACAAAGAAATTACATTTTATTGAATCAAAATAAAATATACATTATTTCTATTGATCTTTACTCGACCATAAACCTCCCCTTCCACCTCTTCTCTAAAAACTCACATACACATACCACTAATAGCCTTCCAAACCGGTTTACAACCTCTTTAGACTGATAACAGTTAGTTAGGATGACTGTTATGATTAATTTTTTTTGTTTATGTTTTGTTGTCTAGTTGACAACCAGTTGTCAACTTCGACAACTTCTACCCTTATGACCTTTATCAACCTTTTAAGGAACTTTTAATATCCTTCTTAAACTCTTAGACCCTTACTAACCCCAACTTAAGCCTTTTTAGGCCCATTTTGCCATTATAGGAAAATTACAAGTTTTAGCACCTTTAGCACTCTTGACAACTTTTAAAGGCTCTAATGGCCACATTATAAATTTATGGACCTTTTTAGGTCATTTAAATAATCCACTAACCTATGATTAACCAAATCACCCCTAGTGACGCTTGAACTCGCAAACATTTTAAGGTCCCACCTCTTCTCTACGATAAAGGTGGTCACGACCTTTAGCATTTGGACAATTGCCCATGCTAAGAGACCAAACATAAATGTTGGGTTTTCCCATAATGTCTCCAAAATAGGACTAATCTTCTTCTTGGCCATTAAACTTGTACTCATTAGAGCCATTCCTATACTACCATTCCTTCACCATATCCCTACAACCCCACAGTCTTGCCATCTATTTTTTCACTATTGTTCCAAGGATGGAAGAGCCATGTTCCCCATAAAACATTACTCCCCCTCTCATTTTATGTAAAACCAATGCCAAGGTTGGGAGCAATGGGGCCACTGAGGAGGTTTGATGTTATATTGGATGTGGAACACAAAGATTTTACATCTTTCTTCATGCACTAGATGCCCTAGGATGAGGGTTTTCTATTTCACATAAACTTTGATATATGTGTTAAAACTTAATAAAATTAATTGAAATAAAGACCAAAAGAGAGGTTATGCGAGCCTTCATTAATGATTGTATCTTCCATTAGAGCCACTTTATATGCACAGGTGATGAACATGCATATTTTCCTAAGCACTACTGGGAGCTTACCATGTAACACATGTACTATTGTGAAAATCATCACAAGTCCACTTGCTGCTAGGTCTAGCTCCCAGTATTGGTTGGTCAAATCTGCATGTTTTTCACCTGTGCATATACTTCCCTGATCAACTCTTATATGCACAGGTGATGAACATGAAAATTTTCCTAAGCACTACTGGGAGCTTACCCTGCAACATATGTACTATTGTGAAAATCATCACAAGTCCATTTGCTATGGGGTCTAACTCCCAATATTGCTTGGTCAAAACTGCATGTTTTTCACCTGTGCATATACCTTCTCTGATCAACTCTTATATGCACAGGTGATGAACATGAAGATTTTCCTAAGCACTACTGGGAGCTTACCCTGCAACACATGTACTATTGTAAAAATCATCACAAGTCCATTTGTTGCAGGGTCTAGCTCCCAGTATTGCTTGGTCAAATATGCATGTTTTTCTCTTGTGCATATACCTTCTCTGATCAACTCTTATATGAATAGGTGATGAACATGCATATTTTCCTAAGCACTACTAGGAGCTTACCCTACAACATATGTACTATTGTGAAAATCATCACAAGTCCATTTGTTGTTGGGTCTAGCTCCCAATATTTCTTGGTCAAATCTGCATTCTTTTCACCTGTGCATATACCTTAACTGATCAACTCTTATATGCTCATGTGATGAACATTCACTTGAGACATTTCAATTGAGAATCTTGTTAACTTGAGACATTTCAATTGTTAAAGAAATTTTATTCATTGGTTTTGTGATTAGAGAAGGTATATGCACAAGTGATGAACATGCAGATTTCATAATAATACTTTGAATATTATTTTGACCTCTTCTCATAACAATAATAATATTAGTTTGTGTTTTACATGATTGCATTTTTCAAATCATTACTAGAAAAATTTTGAACATATCTAAATGGAATACTTTGTTCCTGACATACTTAAATGGAATACACCAAGAAGTACCAAATGATGAATGCTCAATTGTTGTAATGGAAAAGCATCATAACTGTCCATTTTTAGAACTTGATTTTCTATAGTCTTAATGATTTTTCTATAGTCCTAATGATTTTGAACATTGTTGAAATTAAAAACGTGTTTCTTTTTGTGATTATTTGATTGATCCTCTCACAAAATTAGATTTGACAAAATGGTTGTTTAGCTACTGTATCTGCCATTAGAGCCACTTCATATGCATAGGTGATAAACATGCAGATTTTCCTAAGCACTACTGGGAGTTGACCCGGCAACAAATGTACTATTGTGAAAATCATCACAAGTCCATTTGCTGTTGGGTCTAGTTCCTAGTAATTTTTTGTCAAATTTGCATTTTTTCACCTCTTCATATACCATATGATGAATGCTCAATTGTTATAATGGAAAAGCATCAGAACCATCCATTTCTATAGTCTTAATGATTTTTCTATAGTCGTAATGATTTTTATTTTTTCTTGTCTTTTGTCCCTTTTTAATTTCCTATGTCTGTGCTTGGTGACAAGATTTTGTCTCCTTCTTTTGATGGTATATTTCATTCACTCTATGTGGAATACTATTTTGTTCAGTATTTTATTTCATCTTGATATTTCATTCATTTTTCATATACACAGAGACTACACATGCTGATAAAAAAATGAACTATTTGATTTAGGTTTACTATTCATGATTGTAAATGGTTAATATTTTTGATGGCACTCCTTGGTGTATTCCATTTAAAAATAATCAACTTTATATGGCTATGATAAATGTCCCTTTGTGTTGAGAAAATGGTTGTTCAGTGCATGTATCTGTAGGTTGCAAACAAATCATCCTTCTTCCACCAACGATTCATTCCATTCAAGAAAGACCATGTCTGGCAATATCAACCTAGAACAAAATAATGAGACAATTGCTAGATTGTGTCTAACTTTAAAAGAAAAGGTAATGGAGAATGTTATTCTCCCTACAAAATTTGCAAGGGCTTAAATACTTGAAGATATCTAATCAAAATAGCAGAGGAACATTGTAGGCAACATGGTCACATTGAAGGGGGAAACAAATTTCGTCCATTGGTATGTATTTCAATATATTATTTCAATAATTTATATACATAAGACATGATTTGATGATGACATCATGGTCATGGTTAATTTAAGGTCATCATTTTGATATAGGTCAACCACCCTAGGTTTCATGTTATGGACCATGACAATCCAGAGAATGTGGATTTCCAAATGAGGGAACATGGAGGTGTGAATATCAAAGTAGAAGGTAATGATCCCATGGAAGAAGATCACGATGATCAAGATGATGATGATGATGATGATGATGATAATGATGATGCAGATGACCTTGATGTATCTATACTTGAGAAGGCATATGAGCCCCTATACGAAGGCTCCCAAACAAGTCTTCTTGTCGCTGTATTGTTGTTGGTGAACTTGAAGGTTATGAATGGTTTATCCAATGCAGCAATCACACGTATGTTAAGGTGTGTCATTTTTTTTCATTTTTTTAGTCATAATTTTCTTATAGTTAATAAAGGGTGAATCATGTACCAATTAATATTATTTATATTAACAAATTATATTTTTGGTTTTAGGTTGATAGGTGAGAGTTTTTTAGCACCATCAAACATTCTACCTTGCTCGTACCGAGAATTATCTGCCATTATGAAAGATATTGGAATGAAGTATCAAACAATACATGCATGTCTGAATGATCATATTATATATCATAAACAATATAAATTTGCAACAAAATGCCCCGATTGTCATATTAGTAGATATTGATCAGATCAAATAACAAAAAAGGTGCCTCGCAAGGTTCTTCGATATATTCTCATTATTCCACGTCTGCAATGATTATTTAGGGGCAATAGATTGGCACAATTTATGGATTACCATGCATGCAATAGAAGTCAAGATGATATTATGCGAATGCCTATAGATGGTTCAACATTTAAGAAAATAGAATAAACTTGCCACACTTTAAAGAAGAACCTCGTAATCTCAACCTTTCATTGGCAGCAGACGGTGTCAATCCGTTTGGAGAGATGAGATCTGTTTACTCGGTGTGGCCTATTTTTGTTATCAACAATAACATTCCTCCTTGGATGTCCATAAAGAGGGAGCACATAATGTTGGCAATGATTGTTCAAGGTATTTTATCATTTAACAATCATCTAAATTCATTTATTATAAATAATCCATCAAAATGGTCATAATAATTATGTAATATTTTTGTTCGTTCAACTAGGTAAGTACCAAGTTAAAGATATGAATGTATATATTGAGCCCTTTATTGATGAGTTGATGGTGTTATGGAATAGGGTCACTATATATGACATCTCTAGACCAATAGGACAAAGACAATTTCAATTCCATGCAATGCTTGTATGGACAATACATGATGCCCCTAGACTAACACATTTTTGTGGTATGTTCTCTTCTTAATACCTCTTTTTTGGTATGTTGTAGTGCTAACAAAAAATTAACATATTTTATCCAATTATACATGATCTTGTAGGTCTTCAGACAAAGGGATAAATTTGCATGTCTAGTGTGTGGTCCAAAGATGAAATCTCATCATTCAAAAAGTTTAGCAAAGTAGGTGTTCGATGAGTATAGACACTTTCTCCGCATAAATCATAAGTACCGAATTATCAAAAAATATCTCTTCAATGGGAAAGGAGAGACTACATCAAAGTCACGGAGAATGACACCTTGCCTATGGAAGTTGGAATACAATATAATAAATTATGTAGGTAATGTCATTCTATCTAATATTTTTTGTTTAAAATTTATATTTTGATATTATTTTTTGTTTACTGATGATGTAATTGATGCTCGTGAAGGTCATCAAGGCATTAATGACCAACTTCCAAAAGCACTAAAAAATTATCCTACATAATTTAGTAGGTTGTCGTACTATGAGCAACTTCCAATCATGCATTTGTTTGATGCTATGCATATTGGAAAGAATGTAACAGAGACATTATGGAAAATATTGGATGGAAGGCGTGACAAAGACAAAATTGTCAAAATTTGTATAAGTGACATTGAAGAATCCAACCATGCAATGAAAAATGGCATTTGATCAAATAACAATGGAGACCAGATTGATATAAGTGCCCTTACTTGGTTATTGTCAGAGCAGCAAAGCAATGATATAAAAGAAGTCATTAAAAAAATATGATTTTCCATAGGATTTAATGTTGCGAACATAAACAATCTCATATCAAAGAAAAGTGAATTTGGGCTGGGGACGAAAACACACGATTGACATACATTTATTAAGGTAATTCATTTTATTTTGTATTCACTATATATTTATATACTGCATGTACTTTTCATTGTATTATTTTATAAAATATTGATAAGATCATTTTACAATTATTTCAGCACGTTATACCTCTATCTCTCTCACACCACTTTGACAATAGTGTCAAACAAGTTATATATGATCTTGGAAAATACATGACATGGTTGTCATCAAAAGGAATCAATAAAGAAGATATAAAATATTGGAAGAGAAAAATTCCTCATCTTATGTGTGAAATGCAAAACTATCTACCTTCAACATTTTTCAATACACAGAAACACTACCTCATACATCAAGTTGAGGAGATTGAATTGTATGGACCTATAAAAAATAGGTCAATGTGGATGGTTGAGAGGCACTTGAAATTTTTTAAGGGCTTGGTTCGACAAGGAGAACATCTTGAGGGTTATATGGTGGAGGGCTATATGGTATACTAGACCATGGTGTACATTAGTGAATTTCTTCCTAAGTTTGCAGCAAAGATCCATATAGATTGTATTTGGGATCCCAACTCCATTAACAAATTCAAAGGGAAGTACTTGATGGGGAAAGGTAGATCGACGAAAGTGAGAGGTAATTATAAGATGTTATTGTAGTTAATTAATTCTTATAAATCTTCAATATAAGTTATTTGTAATTGGTTTATTTTTTTTATACAGTTGGTCGAGAGTGGGATGCAATACATTTATATATTGCAAACAATCTTGATTGAATGATGGTATGGATTAAACGATGTCAATAAAATGGTTACTCATTAACATGGGAAGGTGTTGCTTCATTGCACTAGTATAAAAATAATAATATGTGACCAAATAAACTACCAAAAATTATAGATAAATGACCAAATTTTGTCACGTGACCAGTGGTAGTTTATTGCCGGTCATTTATCTCGTGACCAAATTTATGACTAAACTATTTTAGTCATTTATTTGGTCATTGATTTGGTCATATATTTAGTCATGTATTTGGTCATTTATTTGGTTATTTGGTAGTTTATTTGGTCATTTATTTGGTCATTTGGTAGTTTATTTGGTCATTTGGTAGTTTATTTGGTCATTTATTTAGTCATTTAATTTTTCATTTAATTGGTTGTTTATTTGGTAGTTTATTTGGTCATTTCTGTTATTTGGTAGTAAATGTAGTTATGAAATGAATAATTTAATAAATTTTAAAATGCTAAAAAAAACATAATATTAGACTTGAACTAAATCGTAAAAGCAAATAAGAGTGTTACACATGAACAAGCTACTACATACTAGAATTAAAAGGTTGATTCAACATCATGATGATAAATAAAGGTAATCTCCAACAAGAAAAATTAATGCAAATATATATCAAATTATAATGTCAAAGTTGTCTAAAGAGTATATACATAAATATACTAAAAAATGTCAAAGTTGTCTAAGAGTTTCCAACTCTTTCAAATACACTTTGATGATTAAAATCTCTAAACAACACATGCAAAATATTGTAATATAGAACAGTGACCCAAAATTTCTAACAAATAACACATAATAAACTTGTTGATCAACTATGTCATTTTTGTCAAATACTTTAGTGGGCATCGTGTGAAGGATCCCTCTTTCTCTTTTAGATGAATAGTCCCATCTATTTTGTCTTCATAAGCAAGGGGTAAGTAACTTGTGACCTTTAAAAGGTTTACATTTGCATCTCCAGTTCCTTTCAAGTTGACTCCATGTACAATAGACAAGGAGTGAATCCTCTCAATACCCACAACAACACCATCAGATGGATCTAACACATTAACTTTATCCCCTTCTTTGAGTTTATCAATCCATTTCTGCCAAAAAAATAAAAAAATAACACATTAGATTACATAGGTAATGATCAAGCACACTAAAAATCACAAACAAAGCAAACTAAAAAAGAAGTTAAAAAGACCAATTTCTTGTTTTTGACTTGCTATGGATTAGAATTATATAATATTATAGTTAAACAAGAGACCAGACCTTAAATGCAAAACACTCTCCTTCTATCCAGGTGGTGTGTAGTTCTACCCAAAAAAAGCTCCTAATCCCTAAGACAAAGCCGAAGCAAAATCTGCAACTCTACATTTATAAGCAATTAGTATGTGAACAAACATGAATGAGTGTATATGCTATTACTTTTTGTTGAAGGATGAAGTGAAACAATGGGCCAAAGTGTCCAAATAACAAATACACAAATAATGACTATTAAAATGTAAGACCTTTGCAATTTGCACAGTCCTACCCACATCATCCAAGGACACTTTGTGCTACCATAAAAATAGAGGAATCCCTAAAATTATTGAGGCCAACAAGAACCATAGGAAGAAATAAACATGTGAGGCCTGAAAAACACTTTTTCTTGTAGTAGAGGAAGAATATTACAGTTGCACTAAAAACTGGCTATAATAGATGACATTATATTAAATATTCTACTACACTAGAAGAATGATTTCATAGGAAAAATAAATTATACATTATAAGGGAATTGATTTGTACTATAGAAAATGGAGAATCATTTTCCCTTCCTCGTAATAATGGGACAAAAACTTTATAATTCTGCAATCAAACTTTTGGAACCATAAAACTTGTTTGTCAAGAAAATAGAAGTGACCACATACCAGTACCTTTAATGCTGTAAAAAAAGTCTCATTGAAATTACTTGAATCTGGTTCCTAGTTTGTAAAATTGATTGTACACAATTGTCACTGCATCCTCTAACAATGCCTCAAATATTTTTTATATACATTTAAATTTGATAATGTTTTTGCAAGTGAAAAATATTAATGCAGTGAATGTGAAACAGACTAAAATACCATCTTAATCTTATGCACCTAATGTACATTTGCAAGAAGAAAAAAAAGTAATGGAAAAAATAATGTAGTAAATGAACAAAACACCCTAATTTTAACATTGTCTAATAGGAACAAAGATTGATACCAATTCTAGGAAAATAAATCGTGAAAATAGAAGCATTAATATAATAATCAGTCAAATATTTGAAACCGAAAGTAAAGGTGAACACTTACCAGGGCTTTGAATGTTGTAAGAGAAGTCTCATCAATCCTCTAACACCTCCCTTATGCAGTCCATCTATGCAACATCAATCTTTGCTAACGCAAATCAAAAGAAAAATAAGAACACTTAATAATGCAAAAAAAACTCAACAGAAAAACATGACCAATAGAATAAACACAGACACAGGAGGCATGATGATACCCAAAAGAAAAAAGAGCACAAACAAAATAAATAAATCAATCATACAAAAATTAAATAAATGTTGTGCAGGAACAAAGTATTTATCACTCTCAAACAATAAAATAAATAAATCATACAAAACACAGTCAGTTGTCTTTCTGCCCATTTGAATTTGAAATCACAATAGTGAATTGTTTGTTAGAAATTTTTGTCCATGTCATTCATGGTTGTCAACTAATGATTGGAACATGTATTCTATAATAAATACTTTGGTTAATATATGTTTCTCATTGGAAAATATTTCAATAATTTATATTAAGACGATTACTGATATATGCTATGCATTAGATAGCAACACAATTTTGAGAATAAGAAAGCAATGAGTAAGACAATGCAATATTAGAAGTTGACTATAAATATTAATATCCCCAAACAATAGAGATTTTCAATAGAATACAATCTAACAAATGCTAAGTCCTAGAGAATATATCCATAACTTATGCTCATGCACAGAACTACAAGAAAAATATATTTTGAATTTTAAATGTTTTTGGGTACATATTTTATTGCAGAACACATATTAATCTGGTATAAAGTGAATCAAACATCTAAACAAAGCATGCTTACTATTTTTATGTTAATAAAAACTGTTGAAATATATACAAAATCAAGGAAAGTTGATGATTGTACCTCTCCGTGTAATGGCTCTCCAAGAACACTTGGATATTGTACCTCTTCAGCTACTATGGTAGGAAGGCTCTCCAACTGATCAGAAAAAAAATAAAATGAAAAAAAATAACCAAATGAGCCACCTACAATAGTAGTTCCAGACAACTAAATACTCAAAATAAATAACAACTTGAAACAAACTTGCCTGTCAATAACCAAATAATAGTTGTAGTTTCAAATTCTATGTGATAAAATCAACACTTAGAATTGAACAAATACCAAATTGGACTACAATTTTGGGCATATAGGAGATGATATCACTCAGTATGATGCATGAAGAAATGTAGAAGTTAAATTCCTTATGATCCATTGCACTATCAATGGGATATCTAAAAAATTCAATACAAGATAATTTAAATTAGTCATAAAATTATCAAACCAGCCTGACAACATTAAGGACCACACACACTAATTAAAAATTTAAAACCTACAAGAACAATAAACCCTCTTCCTCAAAGGCAAAAAAGATACTCAACAATAATTTGTCAAATGGAACAAGCTCTAGGAGGTTTTAAATCCTTCAGGGTTTCACCAAAAAAAAAATGATAAACTACCACACTCATTGGCTACTAAAATAGCCCAACATACAAGGCCATGTCTGTGAGAGAAAATGTACATTCAGTAAAGGCAAGACCTTTTTCTGATTGCTTATTTCTTTTCTTTTCTCCCCATGCCACATAATACGCAATTCATTGGACTTTTTAGTTTTTGGAGTTTTTAGGGGTTGCTCTATGTTTTCTGGTATCAAAAAGTGTCCTTGTAGGGTAGTTCAAAGGCCCACATGGTCCATTTGTGCTTTTGACACTTTGTTCCTTATTTTCACTTCAAACTGACAGGACAGTACCAACATATATACTCATGCACACACACATGGTAATTTGAGTCAAATATACACTCCATAAGCATCAATCAAGTGAGAACCAATTACAAAAAGAAAGATGTCTATCAGGCACTTCAAATTATTATGTTTGTTATATGAGCACCTTGGGAACATCAAAAGAAACATTCTAATAAAGGTAACTTATATTTTTAAGACACCAAGGTTGAAAAGATAGGTGTTTATAATCTGCTACTCCATTTGTTCAAAATCAAATAATAAATGTTTATATTGCTCTTAGAATAACATTTGAAGAAACAAAACTCCAAGTCAAACTAGAAAACTAGATAAGATTTTCAGAAAACAAGTAATGAAAGGGCAACATGGTGTATATATGGCTCCATTTGGTGCAGCAACTCATAACCCTGATAATGTCCCTGGCCCAGGACCAAAACACACATAGCATCAACTTAAATTAACAAACCATAAATAGGAAACAATATTCTCCTGCTGTGAACCTCACTTGAACAAAACTTTATACAAGTAAATCTCTAAGTTATCAGAGGAAGCCCATACCTACTTAAAATAACACAGACATGAGCATCCATTGCTCCACTAGTTGCCTCCAAGAATTCAAACTTTTTCTTGGCCTCAATATTTGAAAGAGTGGTCACATGAATCACATAAAGATACAATCAAGATTTTGTAAATGCTAATAAAACATTTCACTCCACAACAAGAATAGAAATAATCACATGAATGATCATATGTGAAAAAATAACAGGTTTCAACTTATTTAGGAAAATTACAAGTGAATATATTCATACATACTAGGTTGAAGCGAGCTTGCTCAAATGCTGACCTTGCATGATGTAGTTCCTGTAGTGAGTATTAAAAAAATTCAACTCTTATACATGTGGAAAACTATTGATCATAATAAGTTGCTTGATTAATCATAGCTATAATCCAAGCATAATGAGAAGGTGATTTTTGTTTGAAATTATTGTAGAAAATTCTTTGATAAACATCTTCGCAAGATGAAGTACAATTGTCAAGGGCAAGAACCTGTTTACATGCTCATGAAAATTCTTTGATAAACATCTTTGCAAGATGAAGTACAACTGTCAAGGGAAATAACCTATTTACATACTCATGAAAATACATACCATTAGATCAGGCCCTTTTCCAGTTGTTCCTCTTGCAATAATAACACTTGGTTCTTCCAATAACACATCACAAGATCTTGATGATTTCTCTTGTCCCTCCTATGTAGCCTTTGAAGCAGCTTCCTCCAGCTCTTTATGTTGCAGCCTCTTGTCTTTCCCTCTCTTCTTCCATTGACACTTGAAGAGCCAAAGCTAATTCTTGATCCAAATTTGGATCAACCCCAAATTCAAAACCTGAACAACCCGCAATTGCGGCAGCAACAACTACAACACCAACAACAACAAACCCACATCCACCTTCACC
Organism: Chamaecyparis obtusa; assembly: GCA_027943335.1. Classification (NCBI taxonomy): domain Eukaryota; kingdom Viridiplantae; phylum Streptophyta; class Pinopsida; order Cupressales; family Cupressaceae; genus Chamaecyparis; species Chamaecyparis obtusa. The sequence continues at coordinate 684,543 of BSBK01002242.1, forward strand.
ATCTCCAGTAAAGATAAGTGAGATGATTGTACAAAAAATAAATGAGACTATAGACATGATTACTTTGTTAATGTTATAACTTGCAAAACCTCTTCACCTAAGTTAGACTTACAATCACAACTCCCTCATTACCTGAGTAGGACATCTGAAAGAGCATTTTGATCTGCAGGAACATGTACAATATGACTATTGTCTCTATTGTTTACTGCTACAAGAAGACCCTCCAATTTTTATGGCTTTCCATCAACTTCCTCTCCAAAATCCACAATATCTTACGCCACATTATTTTTTTGCAATTTCTTTCCAATTGCTCCCAATGTCTTCTTATTAGCTTTAATAGGAATGAGATTTTATACATGGTTAGATGGACTAAAAAAAAATCAAATCTTTTGTAAAAACTGCATAAAAATAATGCCCCCAAAATACCTTCCAGTAAACACTATAATTCTTTTTTGATTTTTTTTTGTTCTGCAGTGTTTAAGTGCCAACTGAACAACTAGGATACCAGATGTCAACTTCATCTCCCCAACAACTTGTAAACCTACAGGTAACAACTTCAGAAACATGTTATTACCTAATATTTTACAAGGGCAATTTGATAACACACTTGGTGTATTCGACTTTCAAGTCAATTTCACCCTTGATATAAGTTTGGCACCAATTTAACATACATCTCTAGAAACATTGACCATGATTCAAATTTATTACCCAGGGTTTTACAAGGGCTAATTAGATAACATATTTGATATTTAACTTTTAAAATGGTTTTAACCTTGATTAAACTCTGACACCAATTTATAGACTATAACACAAACAAGAAACATCTATAGAAACATTGCACACTCCACCATGCAATGTTTAATATCAAAGAGGAACCAGCATCCCAAAATTCCCAAACAGCAACAGGATCTCCAAAACAAATTCAACTACAGTAAAGATTATCATGAGAAACCAAAAACATATTGAGCTGAAAATAATTTATAGAAGTTCAAAAAAATCCATTTTGTGCATATTGACTTATTTCTTTGAGGTAGTTTGTATTGATATGCCTTGTCTATGCTTTCACATTTTTCATATATGCATATGCCTTGGAGGGCAGTTACAACTATAACAATTGGAAAAAATTCCATGTTTCTTTATGCTTTGATGGATGTCCATACCCTATTCTGAAGCTCCCATTTTGTCACATGTAGTCGGGATGTTGGCAAACTTGTGGAACTTGGCCATACACCTGCCAACTGCATTTTCTTGAAAGTTTGTAATCCTTTTTAAAAAAATCCATTTTGTGATCATTGCATTCCACAAGACCACATTTCTTTGAGGCATTTAATCAAACAACTCATGTGCCTCATGTATACTACCACATTTTTCCTGACAACATGTATTCTATCAAATAATATCCAACTATAACATTTCACATAACTTCCCCTTCCATTATGCTTTGATGGATATCCATATCCTATTCCAAAGTGTCACTATTTTGAGCATAAGTATGGAGGATGTTGGAAAAATCTTATTGAATTTGGATTTTAATATGCCAATTGCATTCACTTGAAAGTTTCTAAACCCTTATCTATTTGGCTTTGAGGAAGCTGTTTTGAGGCATTGAAATAAAAAATAAAAAAGATAACATATAATGAGATTTGAAATGTAGTATTGAAAAACAAGAAAACCATTGAAAAGTCATGATACTGACAACAATTTGGTGTTGAAGTCTGGAACTAATATTTCATAAGGTAAGGCAACGGTTTTGATAATGTATCAGGCGGAAGATCATGTATATCTCAGGAGGTTAATGATTTGTCCTTGTTTACTATTCTAATATTTATTTAGTTATATTTATGAACAAATTGTGCTTTAGAGAGCAGTAATGATGTTTTTATAACAATAGAAGAGTATTGCTATTCATTTTGGATTTAGACATGAAAGTTTTGTTAAGTAATACTTGTGGAGATTGTCACTTAGTTTATATACATAATATATATTGATAACAAAGGCTTCTCTAAGATATGTGTACAGATCATTAATTCTTGAACAGATACAGTTTACAAATCAATTGAGATTTGTACCAGACTAAGTTACATTATTTCCCCCTCACTTTGCTGCCATTGTAGTTACACCTCTCAACACAACATTTATTTTTCCATGCATTTATTGTTATTGTTATGCTTGTTCAAAACCCAAATTTATGCAGGAGCATTCTAACACAAAATTGGAAAAAACTTCAAATCATAAATTTACAACAGCCGGGGGACTTTCATTATCATGGTGGAATTATATAAAAGTTGCTACAAAATTGATGTTTATCATCTCACATTGATTATAGATTTCTATGTCTCAGTTGAGGATCCTATGTAAAGTCCCATACCTAGATTTGAAGGAGAAAAGTGCAAAGATTGATATTTTCATGCTTGTAGCTGATTTGTAATGTATTTTTTTTGGTATGTTCACATATATTTTCTAAAGTGAATTTAGATGCTAGGCATGCAACTTGTTGCTGACCATTGTAGTGACCACATTTTGCCACATACAATATAATATTTGAAAAAAAAGTATACAAGTTTAATGGTTGAGCATGCTGGTTGAAAGCCATGTGTATTGAATTACATTAGAGCTCATGCTTGGCATAACTAAATAAATGAGCATAATGATCATATTAAGGCTGTTGTGTTGCATACAACAAAATGACTTGAAATTGATCTATCAAAAATTAGAGAGAAATTATCGCTTGAGGCAAGCATGTCATCCATTTCCCAGTGCTTTATATTTTCCAAAATGTCATCTTCAAAAACATAGGGATACACCCATGTTTATGCACAAGAAACAATTAACATCCTTGCAGCAACACAGACACCAGTTGTATATCTAGCGTCTGATAGAAACTTTGACAAAACCAGCTCAAAAAATTCATCATTTTCTCGTAGAAAATTTTTCCAAATGCCCTACATTGGGAGAAGACTGAGCATTGTTTGAAGAAGACACACATGATTCATGGATGAATTTGGATTCTTCCTGCTTGAGCATCCACACTAATGCATGCAGAAGGCAGGGGTTGGATGTCGAGCACATCTCAATGATGTGGTCCACCATATCATGTGCTTTGCGCATCAAATCATCTTCAATGCTCTCTTCAGATTTTGCATCTCTTTCATTTCCTCATGTGCAACTTGCTGCATAGGTTCTATATGAGTGGAAGTTTCCGCTTCAACGCCACCTGTAGGCATTGATTCTACCGAGTTCTCCATGAATGCGACCACAACAAAAACAAAAATTGCATATGAATTATTTTTATATCAAAGGAAAACATACCCTTTCTTTGCTATTATAAACCCCTTGGATGAAGCAGATACAAAAGCACCTTGATCCCATTATTTGCTCAAACAACTTCTCGTGCTTGCCAATATCCTTTTTCCATATAAGCAACAAGACCAGCACAACCTACCCCTAGACACAATGATATTCTTCGATATCCAACCAACATTGTTGTTGGAGAAGATGTTGCTACCTAACTACTCCTTGGAAAAATGACCTGAGTAGCTAAACCATTATGTTCACCATTATTATTCTGGTCACTGTTCTGAGCCCTTGCCTCATCCTGACCAAGCAAGGGTAAGGTGTGTTATACCATGTTCAAATCAACATTTCTCTCCTTGCCTTTAGAGAGGGAGCCATTTGGAGCTTGATTGAGAGGTACATTCATCCCCTAGAATGTAGAAACTGGCTTGCTAATAAGAGATGGAGAGGGACAAACAAGATTAACCAATACAAGCGAGGCAACCTAAATAACTTCAGGGTCCACATGGGAAGCACCACTAGCTGCATCCAGTATGACTGCCATTCCCTGATGTTCATTTCTCAATGTTGCACCTACTACAAGTCTATGAGAATTTGACACCAAGGTGACAATGTGCAAGACCCCTAATGCATACAAGGCTAAGCCATGCAAGTAGCATTCAACAGCAGGAGCCTGAATCAGTTCCAACAAAATTGTATGTCCATTGCAGATGAGGAAATTCTCTACTATAGGCTAACGAGCTCTAACTGTTATACACTGAATTTGCACATCTGATCTCAAGCTCTCGTAGTCTTGATAATCCAGTATAACATGGGAATCATCTCAAGGTTGTGGGACCTTTTTCTAACCGAGATGAGACCTCCAGATTCTAGGCTGGTTCCTCTTAGATAATCACCTAGATTTGCTCTTAACAGGAAAGTAAACTTTGAAGGGAAAGGGATAGAAGGAGTGCATGAAAGGGAAATAACAGAAAGCAAATCTACCTACTAGGTGATGCACCGAAGCTAGGGTTTGGATCTCAGTATAGAGGGATGAGATCAATGGAGGAATTAGGTCTAATAAGTCACCACTCACTAGATAGGTTTGCATAAGTATTTCATAGGAAGGCTTGAACAAAGGACTCAACCTATGACCTGCAAACAAACATCCTCCTCTGCAACTAGGTGTAGGAATGAGACAAGACTGTTAGGGGTTGTAGCATACCCACAAAAACATCTAAATCAGATCAGACACAGGAAACACACAAAATTGCAGAAAGTGAGAGAGACTAGGAACCCCAATTTCCATTGAAAACATGCATAAACTTCAATCCAATAAGAGACAAGCCAAACAAGGAAGCATGGGGACATAAAACATGTCACAGAATACTTTGCAATTTTTGTATTATCAATGAGAACTTACATGATGTGGAAAACTAGAGAGCATGAAGAAATGCTACAGATAGTTCTCCAAGAAAAGAGACTTTTTTCTTTTACAAAATGTCCATTCTGAGCACTACAGGCTCCAAAAAAAGAATATATACATCCCCTGCACGCAGGCAGGAATCAAATTTTTTTTAGGGCTACATAGATTTTACAATATAATAATCAACCCTAGGCCAGTCACTTCTGATCATAAATATGCTTTGTAAATATCATGGCCGATCAAATATTTTTCCCTTTGCGTGTCCATCCCTGAATTGATCACGTCTGCCGACAAAAAATCTCATCCATCTACCTCTCTGCAAGCTGGACTTTTTCATGACTACTCAAATCTGATCTCAGATCCTCGCAAAGACCCCAAAACGGCAGTCTAGATAACTTTGCACATTCTTCCAACTGCAACCGCCCTAGCGACATCAATTCTAGCTACCCGCAAAAATCTCCCTTAGAAGAAAGCTCATAAAAAAAAACAATAGGCCGCACTGCCTTGAAATGAACCTGGTCGCATGATCACATAAGGCTAGGAAGCCACATGCGATCATGCGACTGCCCTTTTGAAAATGCCACCACTTGACAAAGCAATGGTCACATGATCGCATAAGGCCGAAAGGCTTCATGTGACCATGCGACAACCTTTTTTAAAATTTTGCCTCCGCTTCCACGCAAGACAATTGGCTCCGCAAAACATCACACCTGTCAAACTTGCCACGTGGCCCAACTGGAACTGACCACATGCTACCGGGCCCACAACAACCTCCGCTGACCGCTTTGAAAAAGACAATCGGTCGCGTGATCGCATGAGCCCAAAAAGCTTCATGCGATCATGTGACTCCCCTTTGAATCTGTCTCCATTTTCCATACTAACGCCACGGGCCCACAAGATCCACCACGTGTCACCCCTCTATTCATTCCGACCGCCACATCAGCAAACACCTCGGCACCCCTAGCATAGGACACACCTAACTCAGCAAATCCCCATCGGATGATTGTCGCATGATCACATGGGATCGAAAGATCCCATGAGATCATACGACCACCATTGATCTTCATCGCACTTGCACCAATGCAGAGACCTCAGGCCCCCAAGACCGCTTGTCGCATGATCTCATGCGGTTAAGAGACCGCATGCAATCATGCGACCAACCGCATGACGTTAACTGCCGAACCGTGAACCACCGCCACTGAAACCACTGACGGTTTTTTGCATGGTTGCAGGGGCTCGGAAGAGCCCATGCGATCATGCGACCAACCGCATGATGCTAACTGATGACTACTTACCACTTGTCTTGACTGCCGATCCTTGCTGACACCGCATCAATGGTTGTCGTATGATCTCATGGGATCGGAAGATCCCATGCGATCATGCGACAACCGTCGGATCTTCTCTACGCTGGCACGGCCTTAGGCACTGGGACCCGACTGTCGAAGTTGCGCGCTTAGGGTCAAAAACACCAAACTTTCAGACCAAAAAGCAGAAACATCCCAAGCTTGCAGAGAGGAGGTCAAAAACACACTGGGTTTTTGACACTTGAGCATTTCATTTGGAAAAACAGGACTGTGGCTGAAAAAGAATGACAGGGAATTTTTGGGCAACACTAACAAAAGCTGGTCCAATTTTTCTATCACGTTGTAGCTACAAAAATACTGCTTCTACTGCTTCATTGCTGATGTCAATAGGCTTACAAGTAGCTCTTATATTTGGAGCACTATGTGCTCCACCATGATGACCCTTGTTTGAACATAAGGTGTCTACAAGTAAAATTAGTTGAGCTCAAAATTATTGACAAAGTGCAACACATGTATGATAAAAAATCTGTTTCTCTGCCACTGTCAAAGCTTCAGCAGATGTTCGATCAATTTTTGGACATGTGCCAGACATTCCAGATGTTGCATTACCAACTCCTGATCTTATATTAATTGCATTCCTTAAGAGATTTAACATTTTTTTTAGATCATCATTTGCATCAAAGGCCTCAAGGACTGCTCACAAGACTAATGAAACTCCAAAGAATAAAACAACATGCTTTCACGCATGATCTTGGGAACAATCAAGAAGTTGAAGAGATAATTGAACAACAGTATGGACAATATCTAAAGGAAGTGTACATACCCATTCCATGATAGCTTGATGAGATCCAATAGAAAATAAACACATTAAAATCCCAGAGAAAATTTATGACACTCTTGGAACTGCAAGAAGTTTTTGTACCCCACCACGATCAAAAAATAATGCAGTGAATTTTTGATGAGCAGCAAGAGCACAAATTAACTTCAACACATCAGATAACATGGTCTTTGAAGAATCATCATCTTTTGAGTGTCACTGAAGTAAAGGAAGGAAAACATCTACTCCCTTTTCATGAAGCATTTGACCCAAGACTTCAACATACTCTCCTAACATCTCCAAACACTAGACACAAAATTTCTCTCACAATCTACCAATGGATTCTGAATCCAATATTAAGTTTGCTTCTAGCTCACACTCCCTCTCAAAAACACTAGGTACAACACCATGCCTTTTATGAATAATATCATTTCCCTTCCTAGACACATCAGTTGACAAGGAAGCATCAACAACTATTGTTGCAGCTGTAGATGTAGCCTCAAAAGAAGCTTCTTCATCATTTGTGTTTGATAAAACCTTTGTGGATGTAGTCTTGAAAAGTTCAACTACAACATCTCTTGTTACTTTCATGGCTGCTATAGGTGCTTTAGCAGCTCTGGCTTAAGCTTCTACGACCCTTCTTGCTCCTTTCACAATTTTTGAAATGTCCTTTGTTCCAACCTTACAAACTTTATCACTTGTTAAGAATGGGAACAGTGAGAGGGGGGGTGAATTAGTGTTCTACAATTAATGTTTTTCTGCTTCTTGAAACTTAGCCCAATTACTTAAATACTGAAATGAATAGTAAAGAAAATAAAAAAATCAACCATAACACATAACACAAGATATGTTTACAGGGAAACCTTGGCCAAAGGAAAACCCCAGTGGGAATTAGCACCCACGAATAATCGCACTAGTGTTATGAACTTGTTAGAGTTCCTTTGCCTTGTTAGGAGCAACCATTACAATTTTAATTACAATGACTCTATTAGGAGTCTTGAAGAACAAAACCCTATTAGGGGTGGATGGCTCACTACCAGAGCTCACTGCCCAAAGTTGAAGGCTACAACCTCCTAGGTGTGATATGAAATGCTTTATCAATCTTATATTCTTTACCATAATTGATATTCTTCATGACTATGGATAACTTAATTAGCACACCATAATTATATCCATTAGATAATAAGGATGTTGAGTTGTCAACAACATTGCTTTTGTAATTATATTGTTTTAATCAAGAGCTCACATGGCTAAAATGGATACTGGTAATGAATCAACCTTTCTCAGAGAAATTGGGTCAACTCTTTCGGTAGGTCCTTCCATCTGGTTTCTACGCACGGGTTCTTTCCTTTAAGTATTGTGATTGATCTATAATCTATAATAGTCAATTATGATAATGTTTGTTATTGATTGACTTTACATTCATCGTTATTGTTAGTTCTCAAAATTGAACCTTGGCAAATTGCATTAATACTTAGCATTCAAGAATAACATGGGAACTTCTCTAGGCTATGAGTCTCCTAAATTTGGGAAGAACCTCCAAAGAACATTGGCTTCCTCTCTGATACTTCACCTATAGACTTCCTAAAACTACTTTCTTTCTAGGAAAAGGGATAGAAAACTTGCATGAACTTAAACTCCAAACTGAAACTAATAAGGTGATGCACCAAAATGGTAAACTTGTAGTATTCAAAAAAATTATGATTCTTTGAACACATAAACACAGTGTTAAACTTACATTACTTATTTCTTCATGCTTGTACATAAATATTTCACAGGGAGGTCTAAGAATGTGTGTGGCTATGAAGAAAAGATAACTTTCACTATAATGAACTACAACAATATCCTTGATACTGACTACAACCTGCACAAAACACTTTAATCACTGAGATGGTACAAACTTGAGACAAAAACAGAGAGAAAATGAGATACTATTACTAACAGTCCAATCAATCATATACCATTACACAACTCTGTAACAAATAAGAAGGTAAAATGCTATGAAAAAATGGCGTTTAATATAATCTCTACATATGCAAAAACTAAGTTACAAGAAGTATGCTAGAAGTGAGCAAAGGACTGTGAATAGTCACTAACGCTCCCCAAATCTGCGCAACCAAGAAATTCCTTTCAAATGAGCCTTCAACTCATACTTATGCCTTTCACCCAACTGTATTACAAAATGAGTAATAACTTCTAGGTTAGATCAGTCAGAATAGACCATTCTCGAGGCATTCAAACAACTGTAAAGAGGAAAAGAAGGAGCCCCAAAAGTCACATACAAATAGTGTCACCATTAAGACGCTCCTTTAATGTGATCTTATCTCTGGAAAAAACTCAAAAGGCCTCCAAAATGCAATAACTTCCTCTATCCTCACAACTGGAATTGCCTAAAGTCAAACATAAACTCTTCGCCCTATCACTTCATAGTTGGAATCGTGTCGCTGCCATGGATGCGTGGCTGATGAAGTAAAATCAAAGAAGCCTCTATGTCTGTTGTATACCCAAAAAAGGTGTTACAGGTAGCATCACAGTCTCCCCTAACCACTAGAATAGTGTCGATTAGAACAGAAGACATCCCTTGCCCCAGTCGAAACTTGAACTTCTTTAGCACAATTGGCAAACAATCTTTCTTCCTTTTCAAATTTTCCATTTCATGTTTCCATCAATGTAAGAGATATTGATAGGCCTATTGGAGGTCGGCCTAGTGGAGAATTGTTCCACCACTGAACATTGTTATACCGATGATGCCCATCGGCATAACTCTCCCCGATGTCATCGTTCCTTGGCTCATCGGTGAAAGACTAACTGATAGCCTCATTGGCTATCAACAAGACCCAAAAAATCCTTGGCTTCCCATACAAGTCATGTCGATGGAGCTCATCGGTATAAATCCTATCAATGAACTTATAGGGCATCAGGTACTACAAATAATGGTATGTTGATGGCCTCGGCTATGTCAATGCCCCTCATCGGCCAAACCTCCGCCGTCAAACTGCCTATTGCATATTATCAGCATATGTCTTACCGATAACCTCATCAGCTATCGGCAAGATAGAAAAAATGCTTTTCCACGAGTGCATGTTTCATTGATGAAGCTCATCGGTATAGGTCAATTTGATAACCCTATTGCCGCATGGTATGCCAATGAGCTCATTGGGCATCGAGGAAACTCGGAAGCACTCACCTCAACAATGTTAGTCATGCTAATAGAGCACATTGATGAGAGTCACGCCAATGAGTCATTTTCCCTTTGTGAATTTGATGTCATCGGCATAATCTACAACAATATGGACCTTTACCTTAGTGCTTTGCTCCTCAATAAGTGTATGTGATCCCGATCACTTTTTTTGTCATTTTGTTTTAGTGTCACCATCGGAGAAACTCATGTTGATGACCTAAACCTTCACTAGTACAATCTCCTATCTTCCGGATGCATTGTTCCAGCATCCCTGATTTCCTTTGCATCATTTGGAAGCCTCATTTTGAGGTTCTTGTAGCATGGTGGGCTCTACCTTTGTGGGAGCCACATTTTACTCCACGTGCTACAAGATAGACATCTATAATTGAAATGAGTTGTGGGAAAAACTGATAACATTTTGGCAACATCTACAATATGTCTGCCAGCTAAACATCAGGACTAGTTGCCTAGGATATTCATTGGGCATAGAGTCACATGGTACACTTAGAAATAGACTCAAAGAAACCTTGCACATGATCGTAACTTATTTAGAGAGATTTTTAAAATAGGACACCTATTGAAAGCAAAAAAACCTACACTGAATTACTCTAACTATGTTGAACAACACTTAGGGAAAATAGAAAACCTATCCTATGCTAAACTAACCAACAATGGAAACACCTTAAACAAAACCATTTATAGGTTTTGAAAAATATCTTCCTTTTCTCTTCAATTTGCAATGAAAAACATCCTCATGAGTAGCTACAAAGAGATGGAAAAATTGTTGGCATTAAGAGATGGTAACCGGCAAGTTTACTACCAGTACATGGAAATTAAGTATTGTCATTGATTGACAAAAGAGAGAAGAGGAAAGATGTGTGTGACATCTCAATCTAATGTCTAAAGATCTAAGGAGAACACCAGTGGTACATCTATATGTAAAGAGACTGGTTTGGCAACTGGTGACACTATGCAAGAAAGAAGAGACTATATCTACTCATGAAGAGCAACCGGTCACTAAGCAAAGTGAATCAGCAACTAAGGAGAGGATTCAGCCGAGGAATGAACACAGCCAGTGTCGACTATGCAATTGAGGAAAGGATGCAACCAGTATAAATAGAAGAAGGAAAAGTGATAGGTCAAAGCTCTTACCTGTTTAGAACATAAGGATTGTACCGATCAAGTGAAGACTTCATTATGATGAGATGAACTGAAGAAGTCATAGTCAACTATCTATTATCCAACTCTTTGACTGGGATTTACTGCACTAAATCCAAAAGACTTTGAGTTAACTGTTGCCCAATTTTCCCTCTCGTTCATTTTCGGCCACAATCCTATTTTCCAATGAAATGCTCAAGTGTCGAAAACCCAGTGTGTTTTCAACCTCCTCTCTGCAGGCTCAGGATGTTTCTGCCTTTTGGTCTGAAAGCTCGATGTGTTTTCGACCCCCCCGCTTTGAAAGTTTAGTGTGTTTTTGACCTTCGCTCGAAAACCCTCTGTGTTTTTGACACCGTCTATGTTTTCAACCCTAAGTGTGCAACTCCGACAGGTGGTCCTAGTTCCTCAAAAGGTCGTGCCAGTGCAGAAGATCCGACAACTGTCGCATGATCGCATGGGATCTTCTGATCCCATGAGATCATGCGACAACTGTTGATGCGGTATCGGCGATCGGCAGTCAATCTTCGGTGGCAATCAGTGGCTAACCTCCTACAGTTGGTCACATGATCACATGGGCTCTTCCGAGCCCATGCGACCATGCGACAAGCCATTAGCGGTTTTGGTGGGTCCAATTTTCTTAGCAAGGTGGCAGTCAGCAGGGCTTCGACGAATGGTGACATGTGCGGTCTTTGGGTAGCACCATGCGGTTGGTCGCATGATCGCATGCAGCCTCTTGACCACATGCGACCATGCAACAAGTGGTCAAGCGGGGGGCTTTGACTCTGGCAGGACCTTGGGTGGTGACGTGTCCAGTATGTAGTGGACTCGGTAGTGGAGGCACCAGTTGAGCCAAGATCAACGGCTGGCGCATGATCTCATGGGATCTTTCGATCCCATGCAATCATGCGACAGCCGTTCAATTCTTCTAAATTTTTTGGGCATTTTGTCGTGGGTCCATCCGATGCAACAGTCTGTGGCTGGAACAAATAGAGGGATGACATGTGGCAATTCTGGGCTCCAGGTTGGTAAAGCTTTGCGCGGTTGCACGGTTAACATGTTTCTCACAGTCGCCAGATAGACCTAGGGTTAAGGAAAGTTCACGCGACTTGGTGACTAGGAAGAAAGGAACTCGAGGTAAACCAGGGTCAGGTTTGCTGTGATGTTTTGCGGGTCCCGAGCATCCACGTGGCAACAGAGACAGTTTTAAAAGGGCAGTTGCATGATCGCATGAAGCTTTTCGGGCTCATGCGATCACGCGACTGTTGTTTTTTTCAAAGCGGTGGCAGTTTCAAAGGGAAGTCGCATGATCGCATGTGGCTTCCTAGCCTCATGCGATCATGCGACTAGGTTCATTTCAAGGCAGTGCGGCCTATTGTTTTTCATGAGCTTTCTTCTAAGGGAGATTTTTGCGAGTAGCTAGAATTGATGTCACCAGGGCGGTTGCAGTTGGAAGAATGTGCAGAGTTATCTAGACTATCATTTTGGGGTCTTTGCGAGGATCTGAGATCGGATTTGAATAGTCATGACAGAGTCTAGCTTGCAGAGAGGTAGATGGATGAGGTCTTTTGTCTACAGGTTGATTGCGGTATAGGGATGGACACACAAAAAAATATCTGATCGGTTGAGATATTTTCATGAACTTTATGATCAGAAGTGACCGATTTTAGGGATGATTATTATAATGCATATTTATGTAGCCCTAATTCGGATATATTTTGATTCCTGCCTGCGTGCAGGGGATGTATATATTCTTTTTTTGGAGCCTGTAGTGCTCAGAATGGACATTTTTGTAAAAGAGAAAGACTCTTTCTTGGGAAGCTATCTGTGGCATTTTTTTTCTTGCCCTCTAGTTTTCCACATTTTTGTAAATTCTCATTGATAATACAAGCATTGCAGAGGCATTTTGTGACAATCCTTCATGTCCTGGTGCTTCCTTGTTTGCATTATCTCTTATTGGATCAAAGTGTGTGCATGTTTTTCAATGATGTTTTAGTTTCCTTGATTCCTCTTATTTTCTATAACTGTGTGTGTTATTGTGTTTGATTTGATTTAGATGTTTTGTGAGTATATTTCAGCCCCTAACAGTCTTGTCTCAATCCTACACCGAGTTATAGGAGTGAATGTTTGTTTGCAAGTCATGGATTGATGTCTAATCCTGAGAGTCTTGTTGTTATGAAAGAATCTTCCTCTTTCCCTGAACATCCTCTTTTGTTTGCAGACCCTTCCATGAAACACTTATGCAGGCCTATTCAGTAAACTATGATCTCCCAGACCTAAGCCTCTCATTGGTTTCATTCCTTTATACTGAGATCCGAACCCTAGTTTCGGTGCATCACCTAGTATGTAGATTTGCTTTCAGTCATTTCCATTTCATGCACTCCTTCTATCCCTTTCCCTCAAAAGTTTACTTTCATGTTGAGAGCAAATCAGGGTGGTTATCCAAGAGGAACCAACCTAGAATCTAGAGGTCTCATCTCTGTTAGTAAAAGGTCCCACAACCTTGAGATGAGTCCCATGTTATATTGGATTATCAAGACTACGAGAGCTTGAGATCAGAGGCACAAATTCAATGTATAACATTTCTGGCATGCCCGGTGGGAGTAAGAAGTCATAGTTTTCATGATTCTTGCTGGTTTTGATATGCATCCAACAAGTTACAGACCTTTGAGAGGTCATTGTTTTGCATATCTAGAAACTCCAAGTTCACATCTACTGGTGTTAAGGAGATTCAGTACCTAGGATGGATTACCATCCTTCTTTTCATGAGGGTATCCCTTCATTTCATGGAGGTCAGCAATAGTCATCTCATGCTTGCCCCCCACCCACCCAACTTCTAGCATCATGGCAGTAGAATCACTCATACCAGCAACCTCAAGAGGAGATGCTTTCTTTGAAAGAACATGCTCATCATGCCCAGATCCAACAACAACAAGCTTTGGCTTAGCAGGATCAAGGTTATAGGAGGTATATGGCAGAACAATACAAAAGAAATGAGGCCATGCTTGCTGAGGGGCTGGAAGCACAAAAAAATAGTATGAGGAGGTGTTGGAAACATAGAAAAGGCATATGCGGGCACAAGCAAAGGAGCAGTTTGATGCTAGGTGGAAGCAGTATGAAGAAGTAATTGCAGGACAGCAAAAAAGTCAAGTAGCCCTTGCAGGCAACCTAGCAACACTACACAAAGTTTACAAGGAAAACTTGATCAAGGTTAGTGTTGTTATAGCTAAGAAAGAGGAAGATTTTCAAAGAACATTAGCAGCTCAGAAGGATGCTTATGAGGAGTTGGAAATTCATAAGAATAATTGTGAAAAGGTGGTTCAAGACCAGAAAATTTTGATGGAGGCCATGTTTGATAGAGGCAACGAATTTCAGATTGAGAAAGAAAGGGAGCTGAGAGCTCATGAGGAGTTTCATGAGAGAGGGCTACAGGATCTCAAGAAAAATATGAGATTCCTGGCTTCTGCAGCTAAAAAATATAAAAGAGGCTATTAGATGCAGATTGAGAAATGTTCTCAACTTGAAGAAGAAAAGGAGAGCATAGAGTAGAAGATTGTTGATCTAAAGGGGGCTCTCTCTGAATAGGTTACGACAAATGAGTCCTCAACAAATCACGATAATCATGCTGACAATAGGACACTTCTCCTACAAGAGAATCTGGAAAAAGAAGATGATCAATTCTGGGACAAGATGGAGTATTTCTGCTTGCATCTTGATGACAAGCCCACACTTCTAGAGAACACCTGCAATCTACAGGAGATAGCCATTTCCGGTCAGCACAAGGAGGAGGTCAATCAGACTGAAGTAATCTCTCAAGAGCCTAAGTTTGTCAAGGAGAGCTCTAGGTCCAGCATCTCTCATGGTTGCCCTATTAGATATTTGGCCAAGATGGAGGTTATCAAAGGAGTACAAATCATGCCACCATCCGAATATGATTTTCCATCAGAAGTTGAGGCTGTGAATGAACTAGATCAGCTTGTTGCCCCCATTGACCAAGTAAGTAAGGTCTTATTTCTGCTTGTTGTTTCTCCTCAGAATGATGGTGCCTACGATCATCTTGACCAAGTGAGTAAAATCCATATCAGTCAAATCCTTGTCAAGCAAGTGACCCTGTATATCTCCTATGTTTATCTTGTAATAGCTTTCCAGAGGCATGTGGATTATTGTAAGCTGAGAAGGATGGGAAGCTATTTTCCACAACCAGTCAATGGTTTCGTTTAACTAGGTTTCTATATTGGTTACTCTAGGTTAGGTGTTTCTTGTTTTCCTAGATTAGTTTCCTGCTTTTCCAAGAAGTGTTTGAGCATAGTTTTTTGTCCCTCTCCCTATCAAAAAGTTTTTGTGTTCCTGAAATGACTCCATGCCCAATGGATTGCTTCAAGGCAATTGGTCCGATCTCTAGTAGGCTGACATCCCACAAAGGTCGCCAAAATGTTGCCCAATTTTTCCTCTCGTTCATTTTCGGCCACAGTCCTATTTTCCAATTAAATGCTCAAGTGTCGAAAACCTAGTGTATTTTCAACCTCCTCTCTGCAGGCTCAGGATGTTTCTACCTTTTGGTCTAAAAGCTCGATGTGTTTTCGACCCCCCCGCTTTGAAAGTTTAGTGTGTTTTCGACCTTCGCTTAAAAACCCTCTGTGTTTTCAACACCGTCTGTGTTTTTGACCCTAAGTGCGCAACTCTAACATGCGGTCCCAATTCCTCAAAAGGTCGTGCCAGTGCAGAAGATCTGATGACTGTCGCATGATCGCATGGGATCTTTCGATCCCATGAGATCATGCGACAACTGTTGATGCAGTATCGGCGATCGGTGGTTAATCTTCGGTGGCGGTCAGTGGCTAACCTCCTACGGTTGGTCGCATGATCGCATGGGCTCTTCCGAGCCCATGCGACCATGCAACAAGCCATTAGCAGTTTTAGTGGGTCCAATTTTCTTAGCAAGGTGGCGATCAGTAGGGCTTTGGTGGATGGTGACATGTGCGGTCTTTGGGTAGCACCATGTGGTTGGTCGCATGATTGCATGTGGCCTCTTGACCACATGCGACCACGCGACAAGCGGTCAAGCAGGGGGCTTTGACTCTGGCGGGACCTTGGGTGGTGACATGTCCAGTACACAGTGGGCCCGGTAGTGGAGGTGCCAGTTGAGCCAAGATCAACGGCTGGCGCATGATCTCATGGGATCTTCCGATCCCATGCAATCATGCGACATCCGTTTGATTCTTCTAAATTTTTCGTGCATTCTGTCGTGGGTCCATCCGATGCAACGGTCTGTGGCTGAAATGAATAGAGGGATGACACGTGGCAGTTTTGGGCTCGGGGTTGGTAAAGCTTTGCATAGTTGCGCGGTTAACATGTTTCTCACAGTCGCCAGATAGACCCGGGGTTAAGGAAAGTTCACGCGACTTGGTGACTAGGAAGAAAGGAACTCAAGGTAAACTAGGGTCAGGTTTACTGTGATGTTTTGCGGGTTTCGAGCGTCCACATGGCAATGGAGATAGTTTTAAAAGGGTATTCACATGATCGCATGAAGCTTTTCGGGCTCATGCGATCACGTGACCGTTGTTTTTTTCAAAGCGGTGGCAGTTTCAAAGGGCAGTCGCATGATCGCATGTGGCTTCCTAGCCTCATGTGATCATGTGACCAGGTTCATTTCAAGGAAGTGCGGCCTATTGTTTTTCATGAGCTTTCTTTTGAGGGAGATTTTTGCGGGTAGCTAGAATTGATGTCACCAGGGCGGTTGCAGTTGGAAGAATGTGCAGAGTTATCTAGACTGTCATTTTGGGGTCTTTGCGAGGATTTGAGATCGAATTTGAACAGTCATGACAAAGTCTAGCTTGCAGAGAGGTAGATGGATGAGGTCTTTTGTCTGCAGGTTGATTGCGGTACAGGGATGGACACACAAAGAAATATCTGATCAGTTGAGATATTTTCATGAACTTTATGATCAAAAGTGACCGATTTTAGGGATGATTATTATAATGCATATCTATGTAGCCCTAATTCAAAGATATTTTGATTCCTGCCTGTGTGCAGGGGATGTATATATTCTTTTTTTGGAGCCTGTAGTGCTCAGAATGGACATTTTTGTAAAAGAGAAAGACTCTTTCTTGGGAAGCTATTTGTGGCATTTTTTTTATTGCCCTCTGGTTTTCCACATTTTTGTAAATTTCCATTGATAATACAAGCATTGCAGAGGCATTTTGTGACAATCCTTCATGTCCTGGTGCTTCCCTGTTTGCATTATCTCTTATTGGATCAAAGTGTGTGCATGTTTTTCAATGATGTTTTAGTTTCCTTGATTCCTCTTATTTTCTATAACTGTGTGTGTTATTGTGTTTGATCTGATATAGATGTTTTGTGAGTATATTTCAGCCCCTAACAGTCTTGTCTCAATCCTACACTGAGTTATAGGAGTGAATGTTTGTTTGCAGGTCATGGATTGATGTCTAATCCTAAGAGGTTTGTTGTTATGAAAGAATCTTCCTCTTTCCCTGAACATCCTCTTTTGTTTGCAGACCATTCCATGAAACACTTATGCAGGCCTATTCAGTAAGCTATGATCTCCCAGACCTAAACCTCTCATTGGTTTCATTCCTCTATACTGAGATCCGAACCCTAGTTTCGGTGCATCACCTAGTAGGTAGATTTGCTTTCAGTCATTCCCATTTCATGCACTCCTATCCCTTTCCCTCAAAATTTTACTTTCATGTTGAGAGCGAATCAGGGTGATTATCCAAGAGGAACCAACCTAGAATCTGGAGGTCTCATCTCGGTTAGTAAAAGGTCCCACAACCTTGAGATGAGTCCCATGTTATATTGGATTATCAAGACTACGAGAGCTTGAGATCAGAGGCGCAAATTTAGTGTATAACATTAACATGATGATTGGTTCAAGACATGTTTGAAGGTTTTAAAGCCAGAGTTTGTGGATTTAAAACACGGAGTTATCTCATGGGAAGGAAAGGTGCTTGACACACATCTATTGTTTTCTTCATAAAGCAAAAAATAAGGGAATGCATCATATGTTTCCTCAGTGAACTAACACTCCACCGAGTGATGTATTTGAAGGAGATTTGTAATTAGATCATGCATGAGAAGCGTAATTAGGGCAAGTACTCTATATATTCTTTTGTATGTTAAGAATATAATTTGCCCTCATTCTGCCAAAGCAAAGAGTGAACCTGTACACTAAAGAAGCTAAGGTGAATAGAGAAGAAAAGAAAAGAGAGAGAAGAGTGTGTAGAGAAGCACAATAGAAAAGGAGAGCATACCAACAATGATAGGTGATGCTTCTTAGTTCAGTATAACAAAGATCTTTTCAGGCTATGCACAACCACTTGTAAAAGGTCAAATCCTTCTATTATTTTCTAACAATTACAATAGTCAAATCTCAATATTTTGGGTGGACTTTAACAGGTCCCTTGTATTAAATCCCTTAACTGAGTGACATCTTTTAAGGTGTTTTAATTCCTCTAACCAGGAAGGCACTAACCGGCCTTATTGTATCAAATCTTTTAATCGGGTCACATCTAACAGTGTGTTGTAATCCTTTAATAGGGAAGGCTCCTAATAGGGTGCACTTCAGAAAAGTGCAAAATTTGTGAGGTATCGTCACACCATGCTTAATTTTCACCTAATTTGGGTTTCCACGTGATAAATCTGGTGTCACTTTGTGATTGATTGCTTGGTGGTGCTTTTATGCTTGAATCTATTTTGCTTACAATTATAAGTATACTTCATCAGATTTATTTAAAAGAATTTTTATAGGTGTTGATTCACGCCTCCCCTCTCAGCACTGATTGGGACTGTCAATTAGTATCAGAACTTCAGTTTCTTTTCTTTACTTCTTAACCGTAAAAAGGAAAAAAGTTAGGATGATGAGAAAGGAAGGACCAAAATTTTCAAAGGAAAACTTTACTCTGTGGTGCAGCAGAATGAAGCTGTACATGAAGACCATCGGAGATCACTATTGGACTCATGTAACCACCCATTACAATGAGCCCATTGGTACCCTAACTCCTGATGAAATGAAGATCGAGACTAAACACACAACTGCCATGGATATGATAGCCAACATGCTGTCAGACTATGTCTATGCTGAGATTGAAAATCTGGAAACTACTCACAAAATGTGGGCCAAGCTCCAACTAGTATATGGAGGTGACCCAAACGTACAAAGAGCTAAGGTTGAGAGCCTCAGAGGAAATTATGATGACATGAGGATGAATGAAGGAGAAGACATTGAGAAATACAACAACTGAATCAAAGAAGTCTTCAACTCCATCAAAAGCGCTGGAGGAAAACTTAGTGTAGAGGAGGTGGTTAGCAAAATATTGAGAATGCTCAGACCTCTATACGCCATCAAGATCTCTTCCATTCAAGAGCTTAGATCAGTGACCACAGATCAAGTCACTCTTGACTGCCTAATCGGTAAGTTAACTGCTTTTGAATTGAGCAATTTTGATAATAGTTTACCCATTCAAGAATCTACCTTTATGTCCTCAGTTAATACCTCTTCCCTAAAGATAGGAAGAGAAACCGGTAACAGCTCCACTGGTAAGATTGGAAGTCTTGTTGAGAATCTTCTTTCAAAAGAAATGGAACAAGATGAGTTTGAAGCACTTATCGCTAGAATATTTCCCAGAGGGAAAGGGAAATGCAAAGCAAGGCTTCCTCTGAAATGTTTCTCTTGTAATAAGATAGGACATATTATTGCAAGATGTTCAGATAATGACAACAAAGAAAAGAGAAACCGATTCAAGAATAAAGAAAAAGAGTGCTACCTTTCATAAGGAGTCACAGACAATGAATCTGAAGACTCTGAAGATCCCAAAATTGCATATTTTGCAATAACAGAAAAGAGCCTAGTGGTAAGTGAAATGACACTTATCTAAAGATCTCATCAGCATGATGATTGGATCACTGACAGCGAATGCACTCACCACATGACTGGTGATAAGAACAAGTTCATCAACTTTAAGCTCAATGATGGTGGATCAATAACCTTTGGAAATAATTTTCCATGTGCTATCAAAGGTAAAGGTTCTATTGCACTCAGCAATGATGTTGTCTGTGAATATGTGTACTGGGTAGGACTCAAGTACAATTTAATGAGAGTTGCACAACTGAACCACAAAGGATTCCTTTTGAAATTCGGACAAGGTTCTTGTGTTGTCAAGAATCAATTTGGAGCCTATGTTGCAACCAGCAGACAAAGTAAAAGGAACATGTTCTACCTAGACTCAATGGAAGGAGTCTATCTCATTGCATCAGTAAAAGGAGAATCAAGAAAGATCTGTCTTGTAACCAAAGCGGACAATAGATGGTTATGGCACAAGAGACTTTGCCTCATAAACTTTGACAGTATTGTCAAAGTGAGCAAGAAAAAATCAGTAAGAGGACTCCCTGAGATAACAAAACCTATAAGAGGTATTTGTAAAGATTGTCAATTAGGAAAATTGACAGGAACAAGTTTCAACAGTAAATCCTTCTTTGTTGAAAGTGTTCTAGATCTTGTGCACACATATTTGTGTGGACCTATGAGAACAAAGAGCTACTATGGAGACCGGTACTTTATTCTCTTTGTAGATGATTTCTCAAGAATGATGTGGACACTCTTTCTCAGAGAAAAATCAGAGGCATTTCGCATGTTTAAAATCTACAAGGCTTGAGTGGAGAAGGAGACCGGTAAAAGCCTAAAGTGTCTGAGATCAGACAAAGGAGGTGAATACAGTTCTCAAGAATTCACTCTCTATTGTGAGGATAAGGGAATAAAAAGGAAGCTATCTGCACCTAGGACTCCTCAACAAAATGGAATAGTAGAAAGAAGAAACAGGACGCTGATTGACTGTGCGAGAACCCTAATGATTCATAAGGATCTTCCCCATCACTTCTAGAGAGAAGCTATCATCACTGTCATTTATACACTGAACCAAGTTGAATTCAAGAAAGGAACTGGTAACACCCCCTATGAACTATGGTTCAATCATACTCCTAGTGTAGGATATTTTAGAATCTTTGGTAGTTGTACTCTGGGAAGTTTGAGACCAAAAGTGACAAAGGTATATTTCTAGGTTACTCTACCAAAATTAAAGCCTACCAGTGCTTGAATAAGAGAATGGGAAAAATAATTGAAAGCATCAATGTAAAAGTTGATGAATATTCAAAACCAAGAAAGAAGATCGGTCATAATGAATATGACAGTCTGCAAGGTCACAATGAAGGAAATCTCTTTGAGTTCAATGAAGTAACAACCAAAGATGAAAGAGAAGAACATGTGAATATACATTTGGAGGAGGAGGCAGTACCTGAAGTTGACAGAACAACTCAAGATGATGAACAATAAGTTTCCCACGACCATAATGAAGAAATTGCTCAACTGAAAGAACTTGATCGAGAACAGAGACCGATTCTCCCAAGGTATGTCACATATCACTCAATTGATAATATAATTGGTGACAAACATTCAAATGTCTTGACCAGGAAAAAGGCCAAAAGAGAATATATGATTGTTTTCCTGTATAGAGCCCAAAACCACTGGGGAATCTCTAGAAGATGAAAATTGGGTCAAGGCCATGGAGGAAGAAATTGAGAAAATAGAAAAGAATGATACATGGGTGCTTGTGCCTAGACCACAAGATAAGAATGTCATTGGGAAAAAGTGGGTCTATAGGAACAAGCTAAATGAAGAAGGGAGAGTCATAAGAAACAAAGCAAGAGTAGTTTGCAAAGGATATGCCCAGGAGGCTAGACTAGATTATGGAGAAACTTTTGCACCTGTGGCCAAATTGAAAGGAGTGAGAATTCTTCTAGCTTATGCTACTCACAAGAAATTCAAAGTATACCAGATGGATGTCAAGTCTGCATTCCTGGATGGAATACTGGAGGAGGAAGTCTATATTGAACAACCAAAAGGTTTCACATCCACACAAAAGGGTGGTATGGTCTGTAAATTGAAGAAGGCTCTTTATGGGCTAAAGAAAGCTCCAAGGGCTTGGTATGAGAGGTTGCATTCATACCTCCTGACCATAGGATTCACAAGAATCAGGGACAACAATAATATGTATCTCAAGACTGGAAAAAATGGGAATCTAATTGTTGAAATCTTTGTGGATAATAACATCTTTGGAGGAGATGATAGGATGAGCAAAACCTTTGTTGAATAAATGAAGAAAGAATTTGAGATGTCTATGATAGGAGCCATAAAATTCTTCATTGGACTATAGGTCCATCAGCTAAAAGAAGGTATCTTTGTTTCTCAGTCCAAGTATGTAAAAAAAATTCTTAAGACCTTTGGACTTGAAGAATCCAAACTGGTTGGTACTCCAATGATAACTAACCTCAAGTTATCAAAGGAAGATAATGCAAAAGAAGTAAATGAAACATTATATTGGTCCATGATAGGGAAACTATAGTATGCAGTATGCAATACATAGTAGACCAGACATTGCACATGCGGTTGGCATAGTAGCAAGATTCTCTGCAAACCCTAAAGAGACACATCTGATAGCAATGAAGAGAATTTTTAGATACCTGCAAGGGACTAAAGAGTATGGCTTGTGGTTTCCTCACAAGGGAGGCTTCCAAGTAAAAGTTTACACTAACACAGATTGGGTTGGCAATATTCATGACAGAAAGAGCACAAGTGGTGGTGCATTCTTTCTCGATTGGAGGATTGTGTCATGGACAATCAAGAAATAGAATTTCTTTTCACAATCTACAATGGAAGTTGAATATGTTTTTGTAGCAATCAATTGCACACGGGTAATCTAGATCAAACAACTACTAGAAGGAATCCAAAAACAAATACCTAAATTGATTGCAATTTACTGTGACAGTACAAGTGCAATAAATATATCCAAAAACCCTGTCATGCACTCCAAGACAAAGCACATTTTCATCAAGTATTATTACTTGAGAGAGCTGGTACAAAAACAAAGAGGTAAGATTGGAGTATGTTCCCACAAAAGAACAAATTTTTGATATCTTCACAAAGTCATTACTGAAGAATATTTTTGAATATCTTAAAGGTAAACTAGGGGTGATACCCCTCCCCGATCCTCAATAAACTTACAAAGATGTTCATCAGTTCATTATGCTTCAACAGAGGATTTCACCTCATCTTATATGGACTGATGAAAAGGACTATTGCTTAAAGGGGGAGTGGATTTCATCAAGGTAGTCTTTCTTACTAGCCTTTGGCATTATTGTCAAAAGGGGGAGAGTTTGGCAATGAACTAGTAGATGACTAGCAATGGCAGTAAACAGAGACACAAGCATAGAACATGGGACATGATTGCCTATTAAGGTTTTTCCATCAATGCCAAAGGGGGAGATTGTTGGCATTAAGAGATGGTAACCAGTAAGCTTACTACTGGTACATGACAATTAAGCATTTTCATTGATTAGCAAAAGAGAGAAGAGGAAAGAGGTGTTTGACATCTCAATCTAAGGTCTAAAGATCTAAGGAGAACACCAGTGGTACATCTGTATGTAAAGAGACTGGTTTGGCAACCGGTGACACTATGCAAGAAAGAAGAGACTATATCTACTCATCAAGAGAAACCAATCACTAAGAAAAGTGCATCAGCAATTGAGGAGAGGATTCAACTGAGAAACAAACACAACTGGTGTCAACTATGCAATTGAGGACAGGATGCAACCGGTATAAACAAAAGAAGGAAAGGTGACAGGTCAAAGCTCTTACCTGTTCAGAACATAAGGATTCTATCGATCAAGTGAAGACTTCGTTATGATAAGATGAACTGGGGAAGTCATAGTCAACTATCTGTTATCCAACTCTTTGACTAGGATTTACTGCACTAAATTTGGAAGACTTTGAGTTAACATGATGATCAGTGCAAGATGCGTTTGAAGGTTTTAAAGCTGGAGTTTGTGGCTTTAAAACATAGAGTTATCTCATGCGAAGGAAAGGTGCTCGACATGCATCTATTATTTTCTTCATAAAGGAATAAACAAGGGCATGCATCAGATGCTTCCTCAGTGAACTAATACTCCACCAGGTGATGTATCCAAAGGAGATCTGTAATTAGGTCATGTATGAGAAGTGCAATTAGGACAAGGACACTATATATTCTTATGCCTATTAAGAATATAATTCACCCTCATTTTGCCAAAGCAAAGAGTGAACCTGTATGTTGAAGAAGCTAAGGTGAATAAAGAAGAAAAGAAAATAGAGAGAAGAGTGTGTAGAGAAGCACAATAGAAAAGGAGAGCATACCAACATCGACTGGTGATGCCTCTCAGTTGAGTATAATAGAGATCTTATCAGGCTATGCAAAGCCACTTGTAAAAGGTCAAATCTTTCTATTATTTTCTAACAATTACAATAGTCAAATCCCAATATTTTGGGTGGACTTTAACAAGTCCCTTGTATTAAATCCCTTGACTGAGTGACATCTTTTAAGGTGTTTTAAGTCCTCTAACTAGGCAGGCACTAACCTTCCTTATTGTATCAAATCCTTTAACCAAGCCACATCTAATAGTGCATTGTAATCCTTTACAGGGAAGGCTCCCAACAGGGAAAACTTCAGAAGAGTGCATAATTTGTGAGGTCTCCTCACACCGTGGTTTTCACCCGATTTGGGTTTCCACGTGATAAATCTAGTGTCACTTTGTGATTGATTTCTTGATGGTACTTTTATGCTTGAATATGTTTTGCTTACAATTATAAGTATACTTCATCATATTTATTTTAAAAAAAATTTATAGGTGTTGATTCACCCCTCCCCTCTCAGCACCGGTTGAGACTATAAAAACTGACCAACCTTTGACTAGCTGGTGCAACACTTCATGAAGAACAAAAGAAACCTTACTTCATCATGTTGATAGAATAGACTATTGATGGAATGAGTCAGCATGTCTTACCCATTCTTCTTCAGCTACACCCTATGATAAAATATCATGTTTAAGTGCCTACACACTTGGTCCTTTTTTGTTGGCCTCCATTCTTTTTTGCATAAGAGGCATGTTTTTAACAACATGATAATTCTCTTGAAGGTCAATGGGAACCTCTTGACCTGCTTCCTGAAGCAATGACTGTGAACTAGTGTATAGTTCAACTTGAGCATCCCCTTGATCTTTTAACATCCTAAACGTGATAATGGTGCTAGTTCAAGCATGTTGTCCTCAACAAAACTAGGTAGCTCACTAAACAAAAAAATTGTCATTTCCTTATTATTCTCAACAAAACTGGGAAACCCATTAGATAGCTCCATTGTAACCTTTTGTTCACCATTTTCTTCTTGTTCTTTGTGAAGAGTCTCCTCATGTTGTACTTGTTTGGCCTCTTTATATTTCATAGATGTAACAACTAGGAGCTTTATTTTCTTGTTAGGAATGGGAACACTAGAGGGGGGGTGGTGAATCAGTGTTCACTTAATTTCAAACAGAACTTAAATACTTAAGTACTAAAATGAACATCCACATAAACATGAAACATGAAATCAACACATAACACCAATATGGTTACGAGGAAACCCAAATAGGTAAAAACTCTGGTGGGAATTGACACCCACTAATATTCTGTACTAGTGTTTGATGATCCTTGTTAGAAGATCCTTAACCCTGTTAGGAGTTTCTTTACAATATATTAAGTACAATAGACCTTGTCAAGGGTCGGACCCTGTTAGGAGTCTTTTACAATAAACCCTATTAGGGGTGTGGACGCACTGTCCTAGAGCTCACTGCTCAAGTGGTGAAGGCTGCAACCTTCTGATCTCAGATAAACACTATATCTGTTAGATGAACTGTTACTGTGACACTGCTTGTCTGATCAGTTCCTTTGATGCGCCGATGCTTTGACCTCTTGCAAAGCTCTAATACATCTTATCAACTCTTTGCACACTTCTTCTCTGCTTATCTTAATTCTATATCAACTCTCATACTAATTACAATGGGTGCATCTCATATTTATATGTGCATACAAAACAAATAACTAGGTCGGCCCTTTAACTGATTACATACAACACTTCCAATTGAATTGGCTCAAGCGTGTTTACAAACAAACATAATTACATGTCGGAAACCTAATTACAATAGGCGCATAGCCTTTACATCATAAGAATATAACCGCAAATCAAAATGTCAACAGTCGGCTGCTTACTCTGTTCTTCTCTGGCACACACTGGCTATGTAACTTTGTCATACTTGCATATCTGATCATGCGCTCATAGACTAAGCATGAATATAGTCTAACCAACTTATCTTCTTGGGCACATACCATAACTCAGTTGTACGCACGTGCACTGATGCTCTGAGCTTCAAGTACTCTATACACTGTCTAGTCTTCAACACTTATCCAATTTCTGATCTTCTCATCAAGTGCGTTGACTCCAAACTACTATATGAATTTGTTGCCATAATGACAACACTATACTAAGTCATATACACCAAAGTAGTCAACTTGCCAACATTTCTCTCTATGCTCCTTTAGCTCTTTTTCATGAAACTCCTCATGAGTTGCTAACTCTCTTCAAAAATTCTCCTCCCATTGCAGCTTTTGTGTTACCAAGACCTTTTCGTAATGTTGTTTTTGCACTTTCAACTCTTTTGCAAGGGTTGCCTCATGTCGCCTATGTTGCTCCACGAAATACTTCTTGTGGCATTGCTCTTGATGAGCCAACTCCTTATGTTGTTGAATACCATCAAGGCTCATGTTCGCAACATGATGGGGCTGCTTCAGCAAACCATCCTGATAACTTGGAACAAAAGGGCTATCTTGGGGTTGTTGATGTGCATAAGCATGCTGCCAGGAAGGTTGAGCATGGGCGGGCGGGTGGCAAGCATATGGAATTTGTTGGTAACCTTTTGTTAAAAAGTTATTTGGAATACAACCAGTAGGTTGTTCTATGTGATATGGATGGCAAGAAGGCATATATGTAGTATTTTCTTGGAATGGAGGTGGACAACCATTATATTGCTGATAACCAGACATTGTAGAGATAAATCATAGATCATGGCACGCCTAGTCAACAAACTCATTTAATAGCAAGTACCTAAACCTAATACCAGTTGACATAAGATAGGAGTCACCATGGTGTTGTTCAGACTACCTCTAAAGGCTGATAATACTAAGAAAAACACCAAATCTCTCAGTATTGAGATATTTTCATTATTGCACTAGTTTTGTTACTTGCACAGAAATAGAGCCACCAAATATACTGTTATTAACCTCTAAAAGGATTGAAATTCATTGGTTGCATATCAAAACCAGCAAAAATAAGTAATTTCTTTAGACCTATTAAAAAGGAATGGTCCCACTGGGCGTGCCAAAATTGTTAGTTCTCGGAATCACACCCTTGCCAAATTGCATTAACACTTAGCATTTTGGAATAACATGGGAACTTCCCTAGGCTATGGGTCTCTTAAATTTGGGAAGAACCTCTAGAAAAGGATGACTTCCTCGCTGATACTTCCCCTGTAGGACTTCCTAAAACTACTTTCTTTCTAGGAAAAGGGATAGAAAACTTGCATGAACTTAAACTCCAAACTGAAACTTATAAAGTGATGCACCAAAATGGTAAACTTGCAATATTCAGAAAAATTATGATTATTTGAACACCTAAACACAGTGACCTAATCTTACACTACTTATTTCTTCATCCATGTACATAAATATTTCACACAGGGATTTGAGAATGTGTATGCCTATGAAGGAAAGATAACTTTTACTACAACGAACTATAACAATATCCTTGACATTGACTGTAACCAGCACAAAATACTTTAATCACAGAGATGGTACAAACATGATACAAAAACTGAGAGGAAATGAGATACTTTCAGTAAGAGTCATATCAATCATATACCATTACACAACTCTCTAACAAATAAGAAGGTAAAATACTATGAAAAAATGGTCTTTAATATAATCTCTGCATATGCAAAAAATGAGTTACAAGAAATATGCTAGAAGTGAGGAAAGGACTGTGAATAGTCACTGAGGCTCCCCAAATCTGCACAACCAAGAACTTCCTTTCAAATGAGCCTTCAACTCATACTTATGCCTTTCATCCAACTACACTACAAAATGAGCAATAACTTCTAGGTCGGATCAGCCAGAACAAGCCATTCTTGAGGCCATTCATCGGTAGTATTATAAGGTTATAGTTAAAATGTGTAAGGTTTACCTGTGTGCATATGTCTTATTTTTCTTCTCCTTTAATGCTATCTTATCGAATTGTCTCGAAGTTTGTGGTATAATGTTTCTTTTCTTTTCCATATGAGTTAACCGGTTGTTTACTACAAGTCAACTTGCTGAAACAACATCTGTGTAAAATAAGACAATATAAGATAACCTGACAACTAAAATGTTAGCAAGTAGTTTTTCATAAATGTTATTCTTCAACCTATGATACTGTTCAGTTTTCCTTTGGAAAGGCCACATAAGAATGTAAGTTGTAACTACTCACATTTGAACAAAATATACGACAAAACTATCTTAAGATCCGTCTATGGCATGGAAGGTATTTGATTTTATTACAATATGTACAAAATGTTTATAATCTTTCTAAAAGAGTAGCAACTTCAACACAGCATGGTAAGAACAACCCAAATACATTGAAATGAAGTAGTAACTCTTAGCCTAATTGAAACTATTATGATGAAGCAGCAAATAAATAGAACAACCTGCCCTCCCAAAAGAATAGCTGGAAATGTTGATATGGTGCCCAAATAGTGTTATAACAGTGAACTATAATGACCATCAAAAGAATTCCCTTTTATAGCAGTGACTGATGATGGATATTATGCAAACTATGTGCAAAATAAAATATCAAATAAATTCTAAAATTCAATAATGAAACTTTTGAACATTAGGGTGTAGGTCTAATTCTCTGAATCTGATAAGACTCAAACATGCTGACGTGCAACAGTTGAAGGGTATTGCCCCCAAAAGGGAGTAAGGTTTTGTCTTCTACTATCTCTCCAATCAGCCCCAAATTTCATCCTTAATTGGGAAGTTGAAGGTGCTGAAGACTGTGTCCAAATTTTCTAAAGAAAAACATAGTGATAAAGATATGACGCTTAATGAATCTGAGAACCTAGTTTGTGTGAGTGGCACCCATATGATTTCATGAGTTCAATTTGATTGTATTTACAGTTGCTCTACCCTTAAACAAATTCTGAATCTTGAACAGCTAATAAAGAAATCTATTGCAAAAGACGGTGTAATAAACTCATGCTTTGTAAAATACTTGAAAAGATAGTTATACAGATATATGTATATACATATATATTTCTTTTTTTTCCTTTTCCTATATCCCATGTTTTTTTTATTTAAACCCAGTCTTCATATATACTAGGAACAGTTAAACAAATGAAGCCTTCATTTTCTATTTTGTGAGAGAAAATTACAACTCTTAAGACATGGAAGCTGTGCAAATAGAAGGCTTCATTACATCTATTCTAAGAAATTTCCAGCAGTTTAAGAAAATCATTCTAAGAAATTTTCTAACAAAATAGAATCATTCTTCAAGGTCATCTCAGCGATAGAAGAGATTCGTTTTTCTCAAATTTGGCAAAGAAATGAACAAATAAAAATTATCATAAGGCAATTCTTCATATTGAAATGGAGACAAGGTTCGAACTTTGGGTGCGTACCTGATCTTTCCTTCCAAACACGATACTCAAATGATATATGTGGAGCAGCCTATTCCCAATCCTTCCAATGCCTCAAACTGGTATTTACTTTCAAAATAACAAGGCAAATGATGAACTTTTTCTTGCCAACGCTAATTATTTCTTCCCAGTCGATGTCCTCTTCCATTCACATACATTCCTCTTTTATATTTTCTCCAGTTGGTGGATTATGACGGCAAAACCCTTCTAGAACAATGTTTTTTTCAAGATTGGCTTAAATCCGATTTTCCTTCAATTTTACCTTCCCACATTAGTTGTGGATGTCACGGGTTTTCCTTTCTGCTGCCACATTCTCCATTGACACCACTTCTCCACACAGAAGTAGATGCATATCCAGGCCCATTCTCTCTGTTTCATCTTTTTGACACCGGCTATGGTACAACATATTTGCACCTGCAGAGTGCCATGCCTTCGTGTCCCATCGTCTCTACAAGTGCCGATGCCTCAGTTGTCAATTGTCAAATGCCTTTTAACAAGTAGTTTTAAATTTTTTAGATTGTTATTATTATGTTTATATTACATCTTACAACTTTTTATTATTATTATGTTTTTATTATTATTCTGTTTATATTATTATATTTTTTAAATTTTTAGTTTAAAATAACTACTATTTATTTTGAATAGGGAAAAAAAATTATTTTGGATAAGTAAAAATATATTTAAATTAATTTTTAAACTTTTAATATATAGTAATAAAATAACTATTGGATAAGTAATAAAAATTAAATATTTTTTTATTATTGTATTGCAAAAGATTTTTAAGAAAAAAACTAATTTTAATAATTAAAATAAAATAATTTAAAATTAATAATTATTAAAAATAAATAAATACGATTTAAAAATATGATGATCATTTTACTTTCAATTTTTTTTAAAAAAACTAATTTTATAAATTTTCGAAAGAGTTAACATGATGGTATTCAAATTTTTTTAAAAATACAAAGTTTCCAACATTATGATGGTATCTTTAATAAAGTGTTTTGTTAGCTTTTATAATATGTTTTTGACCTTTCTTAGATTCCCACAATTCATGTAAATGCTTTTCTATTTTCTAGGTTTGATTGTATAATAGTTTTTTAGCATCGACCTTACAGATCATACTACATGATCTATCATTAGGATGCAAGAAAGCCAAGGACATTAACAACACATTTTCAGCAAAGCAAGACACAAACCAAAACTAGTGTGAATATAAATTTAAGAAATTAATTGAATTTATAATATGAGACTACTGGAGGATTTTATAATGTGTTGATAAAAAGTAGTGTGAATATAAATTTAAGAAATCAACTAAATTAATCTTATAACCCATTCTACCTAATATCTTAAAAAAATTAAAACATATCTAATTTTAAAAAAATTAAAAATTTACAGCAATATAAACATAATACTAAAAATATATCTAGAAACTTTTTACTTATCTAAAATAAACTAAAAATCTAGAATTTATTATTCTAAAAATTTAGAATTTACAAGAATATAAACGTAATAATCATAATAAGTTGTAAAACAGAAAATAAATATAATAATCTAAAAAATTACAGAACTATAGTTAAAAATCATTTGATCTTCTTGTCCAAACTTATCTTCTTGTCCAAACTTCTATTTCGAAAATGAAGAAAAGAAACTCTTGAATTAAAATGTTTGGGTTTCTTAACAATATAAATATTGTGTTTGTCTTTTTAGATGATTCAATCATTTATATGGTCATGTTTTATATTTATAAATATATTTCTACTTGTTAATTCAAATAATTATCATAGTTGTTTATTTATTTATATAAGTAATTATATTATTACTTTTTTGTGTTAGGTTCCTTTTACTAATATTGATAATATTTATTTTATTAAAAATTATATTAATTAACTTATTGATATTTCTCTTACTTCAAATTGCTTATATCATTTATTATTATTTTTAATTATTTGACAATTATTTAAAACCTTGACTTAATATTATAAATATCTATTTATTAAGTCATTTTGACGAACATTAGATTTGAATAAAATTGGAAGTCCAATCCTCATCTATAAAATACAGGCTAATATATCATCTCTTGCATTAAAAACAAAAATTGGTTTAATATTAAAATAATGTATATTGGTCAGAGAGTTGCTAATGTTTTCTCCTACATAACAAAACGTTAAATGTATTTGCCAACTAAAATTTTTAAATTATGAAAATTGCAAATGTTAGTCCATAAGGGTCGTGACATCGTTGAACATTACACAATGAAATATTTGCAATTTCTGATATAGAATTTCAAGGGAAATAGCATAAACATTACAACAAACAGTTGTCTGACATTCATGCAAGTTCTCATGGAGGAAATACATATAGACATTACATCAAACAGTTTGCATTCATCCATAGATAGCCCAATTTTCTATTGTAGAATATGGAAGCTCTGCCCACATCATCAACAGCCTTTGAACAGTATGCAAAACATTTTGATTATTCTGATTTTACCAACAAATACTCAGTCCTTAATTGCAAACATTTCAGTTCTAATTTTTTAATACAAAATAGAAGGGTTTAATCAAGATGTGTGCACCTATTAACTATAGATGGTGAATTCAGATGCAAATTCACCTCACATGGAAAGCATGGGTTTCCGTCCAGCTTTCGCTAATTCCAATGATTTTTGTCCTTGGAATATCCTCACTGATTTCTAGCAACAATGGAGAAATAGTTTCAATATTCAATTCTCATAACGAATCTCAAGTGAAAGGAGACTTGCTTATATAGCTTTTTTAGTTGGCGAATGCTTGTACTTTTAGCGATGTGAGATAAAATATTTTTTACATTTAATTCCTACTTATGAAGCAGCTTCTCAACAAGCTAGAGATCTTCAATAACTAAAGTGATTTTATATTATAACTTTATTATAGTCACTCCTTAATTTAATTAATGATTATGCACTTAATAATTAATTATTATTAAAGTATAACTTTAATTATAATATTAAAACTCTATCATTAATCATCACAAATCAATTTGACTTCACCAAGAGGTAGTCCACTGCATTCACTGCTAACTAGAGTGCCTTACTAAAAATAGTAAGGGTCCATCCCTGTCAACTCTTGATTTGTTATTATTAATAAATCCTTGAATACCTGATCAAAAGAAAGGTGTCAAAGGTCATCACTATAGTGAGGCCGGTCCAGATACCCTGCCAAATATAAAAATGTTGGATAAATGACTTGCTATAAATAGTAAGTGTACCAAACTGAATCAAATGAAAAGATATCATGAACACTTTTGTACTCCGAAAGGGAAAGAGCCTCCTGTTATGCCAATTAGGAACCCTCTAACCATCTGTCTTAGCCTACGAGGGCCAATGATAGGCTAATCCAAACAAACTTTGATGCTCATGAAAATGGGGACATTGTACATTTATAGCCTTGCATAAATTCCGTTCTTCATAGATTGCCATAAATGCAGTTGTTTAAGAATGATGCATTTATCTATAGGACCAACCCTGTTGAACTATATTGGGTAATTCCATATCAAACTTGTTGAATTGCTCGTGGTTTTGAATTGCCTAAAATGTGTTGTTTATGGAAATTGAACATGGAAACTAAAGATTAGTCTCTTGATTAGTCATGTACAAAATAAATGGTCTTTGCTTATTTAATCACAAAGCGGCTTCATGTCTCTCTTTTAATGCTATGCACTTGTTAAAGCATAATGATTAGCATCGAACTTGAAACAAGTCAATAAAGGCAAAGTGTCTAGAAAATTTTAAATTGAGAAACTCGGAAACAATAGAATGTTTAAAGAAGCTATGAAAGATGGAAATTAGTATTGAGCCTTTAAGATTCAATAAAAATTTAATTGTGATCTAGAGTACATATAACTCTAATAGAAGGAATGCTCTTTTCTATGTCCTTGACTAGCAATGATTTCTTATTTAATGAGACAATGGATGCTCTTATAGAAATGTTTTGGGTGTTAACTAGAGCTTGTAAAAGCCCCTGCCACTGTTTCATTTAACTATATCTTTCTTTGTCAACTGCTGCCTTTTCTGGTTATGGGAAATGTTCTTTGCTTAAGCTAAATTAGGCTGTACTGGTACATTTGTTCAAATCAACGTATATAAACCTCCAATAGAAGTAACTTGTTTTTATTATTTTAATGATATTACGATAAATCACTTGTAAATTATATAGAACCTCCAATAGAAGTAAATTGTCTTTATATGAAAATTATCATAAACTAGTTTTAGAATATATAGCTAGCCTAGGATGTAATAAACAATTTCATTGTTGTAACAGATTAGTAACTAATATTGGTATGAAGCTATTTAAGTTCTTTGATAGAAATTATTTCCTTAAATGAAAGAATTTTATCTTGCATTAGGAGTTCTTCCTCATGTTTTCAATATATTAAGATCAGTCAACACCCATTTGTCATGTTTGGTGTTTTCATAGAACAGGTATCTACTGGTTTTTCCTATTTCTATTTGCAATTGTTAATTTTTTATGTTTCGAAATTGGATTGTCAGATTGATATCACAATGTATTGAGATAGAAATTTCTAACTATCTGAGTTTCTTTATTCTGTAAAATCTCAGTTTTGACTTTTACTTGTAATTTGGACTTACAATCAATTTTTAGGAACTCTTCCAACCTGGTCGAATGGCACAAGTTTGACAATGTAACTCTTCCAACCTGGTGCATAGCTTTGCCTTTAAACCAAGTCGTTAATTGGACTTCTCAAGCTCTTTAGAAATGGATTTGACAAAACTCTACTATTCTGCTTCTTTTCCTCCATTCATACCTTTCTTTAGTTAAAACTTTGTCTAATATATGCGGCTTTTTTCTGAGTAAATGTGTTTATTTTTGGGAACTATATTCAACAAGGTTCTTTCTATCAATTTCATTGTACAACATTTAATTTTCACTATATGCAGAAATCTGGTTGGAAATTAATTGCAAATAAATGAGACAGATAATAGGTAAGAGAATCCCCCTCTATTTCCATTTTTTAATAAAGATTAAATATAAGGAAAAACACAGAAAATATTTCAATCACACTAGTTCACATTCTACCACATAAAAGGAAAATTGCTGCATTCTTCTTCAATCTGATATATTAATCAATAGTGTCTGTGAATCCAAAAAATTTGCAGTTAAGACTTAAGCCTGCATCTGTTTAGTAAATTCGTAGATATAAACTATTCCTTTAAACTAGCAAGAAGCAGGACCATGCAATTAAGTCAAAGTAATGTTGTTGACTGCAGACTTGCCTCAAGTGGACTAGCTTGCCTCCAACGGACTTTTCCTAGCAATAAAGGAGCTCCACAATGTAATTTATTCATGTTATTTTATTTGAAGACTAGACAACTGAATTTAGGAGGTAAATTTAGGACCTTACACCTAGTACGTGGAAATATTATTTTTCAAATTTGTTTTAACATTAAAAGTTAAAAATTACTACTATGAAAGCTAAAGTATTCTATTGAGGAAAGGATGATAGTACCATACTTTAAACTAGTCCTTAGAGGCCATATGACCAAAGGTCCAAAAGACAAAAATGAGACTAGATACCACAATTCAATGAAACCAAATACTAAGGTGTTCGTGTAACTTAAGGCATTTTACCTTGGTTAATTCACATCTAGGTCCTAATTACACTTAAGCTTTCTTAGGGACCACATAGAAGTAGTGTTGGCTAAAAATTTTGTAAGTCACTGTGACTACAACTTGCAAAATTGTAACTTTAGTCAACGTCAAGTAAGATTACTCTCTCCTCTTAGCAATAGGCACTAGTAAATTTTAGCCTAATTTTCGATGCGCATTGGTCGACCAAACGACCATTATTGTTGTCGAACTTTCTTTGTCGATTATTCAACACATTATATTATCGTCGAACTAACCAAAGGGGTGGTGAAGAATGGCTGACATATCTTTGATCGTTTTCTATCACAATTGGTCGAACATTCGACCAATGGTGGTCGAAAAAGTCAAATGGGTGGTGAAGAATGAGCAACATATCTTTGATCATTTTCGACCATAGTTGATCAAAACGTGGATTACCAAATACATCGAGAGTATAGCATGGGCGTCAAATAAAATAGTCGTTTGGGTCGAAAAATCAACAACACACACACACACACACACACACACACATATATATATATCATCGATTAATATATTAGTAATAATAATATTATTACCAATATGCATTAATAGTTTGGCTCCATAAGGTGCACAACGAGGTGCATTAATTATATATATTTGACGACATATATATTATTACATCATATTGTTAGTGAATTGTCTTAAAATGGAAGTGCTTCCATGTTAAGACTATTTAGCCCTCCTTAGGGGGTGTTTTGGGCCATTATCATGTTGTCCTCTAATTTCTGCCCCTTTTCCATCTTCTGTGCTTGTTTAGGACCCTGATTGGGCCTCTCTAGGCACTGCTTTCCCCACCTAGCATATTTTCCAGGGGTCTTAACCCCCTGGGTCAAGGTCGACCTCGACCCTGACCCAAGTCCCCCTTTTTCATTGGAAAGTGTGCCAGGTGTGGGGAGACTCAAAAATTCTTTTTCCCACTTCCGAGTCGGCTGCTTTGGGCTTCGAAGTGGTGACTCTTAAAAGACATTTAATATAGGTCCACTTCTAAGGGTATGAGCCTAATTAGAATTTATTTCTTATATGTCGGCCTCTCTAGAAGTTGGTGTCCTAGACTAGCATATAAGGAAGTCTTCTCTCATTTTGAGGGGAGAGAAAAAGAGGAAAGAAAAAAAAAGAAGAGGAAGAAAAGAGGAAGGAGGATCATTCTACGCATAATCTGTCGTCTACTTTCAAGCTTCCAAGTGTTCAATCAAGGTTTTCAAGTCTTCTTCTCAAGCTTTATTCATTCTTCCTTCAAGGTGGATTTCAAGCAATATAATCATGGAGGTTTTGATTTACATTTATGGTTTTTAATGTTGAGTCTAAGTTTTCATATTAACATACTTGTTTATATTTCAAATACGATTTCATATTTGGGTATGTGCAGGATCATGGTATACCAAACTATGGCCTTAAGTGGCAATGAAAAATCAAAAAATCAGGGTTAGTCAACTTGACGTAAAAGGTTGAACATCTTATGAACCTTATGTGAAAAAGTTGTAAGAATAGAATTTGTAAGAAATTGAATGTAATTTCTAAACTACTAGCCCTTGTTTGAAATTTTTTTTGTCTAAATGTTCAAAATTTTAGATTTCAATGTAGTACTACGAAAATTTCAGGGAAAAGATAAAAAGTGCGTGTATGTCTGACCACCTTAATCACAATCAAATGATGATATATTTTCCCAAGATTCTAGATATAAGTAGTAGACTCATGCTCGAATGTGACACATATTTTTTTGTAATTTTTGGTTAAATAAATAATTAATTATGAATTTTCTACTACAACTTTTTCAGAATAAAAAAACTCTCTTGACTGACCACCTTAACTAATTCAAAATTTTACCAAATTTAAAACTTTCTTTTTTTTTCTTATATAATAGCCAAAGCATAGAATGTGACACATGTTTCGGATTTCAAAGAGGTTAAACGGTTTGAAAGTTATAGTTGTTTTTCAATCAGTATGTCAGTTACGACTTTAAAGATAACTCAATTGAAAAATAAGTAGTAATTACTTACAGAACTCAAAATTTGACAACAATTATATCGATGGAAAGCTAATAATGTCTTTAAGAAACCCTTTTCATTTCATCAATTTTGGGTGAAAAAATATTCATCAGCTACATGGTCAAAGTCTCAGTATCAAGAACTATCTCTTGAAACATGCCTAAAGGGTTGACCACCCATGTTGGGTAATGCCGAAGCAAATACCAAGCCTAATCAGATATCTGATAATATCAGATATCCGATATTTTTGGATATCCAAAAATATTGGATATTCGAAAAAGCTCGCCTATTTTGAAATCTCAATTGACCCGCTTTTCCCAAATTCAATTTTCAAAAAAAATGTATTTCTTTAATAGGAATATTAATTGTCTTATAAATTAAGTTGTATTCTTTTTATGTTAATATTAATTCAAGTTTGATATTAAATTATATTTTTGTCATGTTAATATTAATTTCATTTTAAATATTAATATTAAATAATAATAGCATAGGATAAATATTATAATATAAATTTTTATATTAGTATGTATTATATTATAAATGATATACAAATTGATTTCAAAAAAATACATGCACAGTTGATTTGAGGATAGACAGTTTCAGCCCAAATCCTTTTGAAAATATCCAGCACGGGATTTTTCTACAAACTCCTTGTAATTTCAGCAGTTTGACTCTACTTAAGTAGATGTCAATGGACTTCCCCTCGATTGAATACAATCAATTGATTTTTTAACTCTCGAAAAGAAATTTCACACAGTTGAAGAACCACCGTACGCTCATCATCTATTCTAGAAACTAACAGTGGCATAAAAATTGATGTAAGAACATTTTAGGTACATTGTCCACAAAAAGGTATATGAAAAATTTAAATATACATTAAAAAGTGGAGGTGAAGGTTCTAGATGTGTGTGTGTGAGAGAGAGAGAGATAGAGAGGTCATGAGGACTTCCTAGGGGTCCTAATGCGTGATAAGGGGTACTAGGACACCTAGGAAGTCCCCATGACCCCTTTTGACACATTAGAACCCTCAAATGTGTCCACAGGGGTCGTAGGACCCCTTAGGACATAATTGAGCATTCAAATGTGTCGGAAGGGGTCATTGGGACTTCCTAGGTGTCCTAGTACCCCATATCACGCGTTAGGACCCCTAGGTATTCCTCATGACCCCTTTTGACACATTTGAATGCTCAAGTGTGTCTTAAGGGGTCATAGGATCCCTTAGGACACACTTGAGGGTTCTAATGTGTCGAAAGGGGTCATGAGGACTTCCTAGGGGTCCTAGTACACCTTATCACACGTTAGGACCCCTAGGAACTCCTCGTGACCCCTTTCGACATATTTGAATGCTTAAGTGTGTCCTAAAGAGTCGTAGGAAACACTTGAGTAATCCAATGTGTTGAAATGGGTCATGACAACTTCCTAGGGATCCTAGTACACCTTATCACGCATTAGGACCCCTAGGAAGTCCTCATGACCCCTTTCGACACATTTGAATGCTCAAGTGTGTCCTAAGGGGTCGTAGGACCCCTTAGGACACACTTGAGGGTTTACGCCTTATCATGCGTTAGGACCCCTAGGAAGTCCTCATGACCCCATTCGACACATTAGAACCTTCAAGTGTGTCCTAAGTGGTCCTATGACTCCTTAAGACACACTTGAGCATTCAAATGTGTCAAAAGGGGTCATGAGGACTTCCTAGGGGTCCTAGTACGCTTTATCATGTGTTAGGACCCCTAGGAAGTCCCTATGACCCCTTTCAACACATTTCAATGCTCAAGTGTGTCCTAAGGGGTCCTACGACTCTTTAGAACACACTTGAGCATTCAAATGTGTCGAAAGGGGTCAAGAGGACTTCCTAGGGGTCCTAGTACACCTTATCACATGTTAGGACCCCTAAGAAGTCCTCATGACCCCATTTGACACATTAGAACCCTCAAGTGTGTCCTAAGGGGTCCTACGACCCCTTAGGACACACTTGAGCATTCAAATGTGTCGAAAGGGGTCATGATCACTTCCTAGGGGTCCTAACGGGTGATAAGGCGTACTAGGACCCCTAGGAAGTCCCCATAACCCCATTCAACACATTAGAACCCTCAAGTGTGTTCTAAGGGGTCATACAACCCCTTAGGACACACTTTAGCATTCAAATGTGTCGAAAGGGGTCATGAGGACTTCCTAGGGGTCCTAGTATGCCTTATCACACGTTAGGACACTTAGGAAGTCCCCATGACCCCTTTCGACACATTAGAACCCTCTAGTGTGTCCTAAGGGGTCCTACGATCACTTAGGACACACTTGAGCATTCCAATGTGTCGAGAAGGGTCATGAGGACTTCCTAGGGGTCATAGTATGCCTTATCACATGTTAGGACCCCTAGGAAGTCCCCTTGACCCCTTTCAACACATTTAAACACTCAAGTGTGTCCTAAGGGGTCCTATGATCCCTTAGGACACACTTGAGCATTCAAATCTGTCAAAAGGGGTCATGAGGACTTCCTAGGGGTCCTAGCACACTTTATCATGTGTTAGGATTCCTAGGCAGTCCTCATGAACCCATTTGACACATTAGAACCCTCAAGTGTGTCCTAAGGGGTCCTACGACACCTTAGGACACACTTGAGCATTCAAATGTGTCAAAAGGGGTCATGAGGACTTCCTAGGGGTCCTAGTATTCCTTATCATGTGTTAGGACCCCTAGGAAGTCCCCATGACCACTTTCGACACATTTGAATGCTCAAGTGTGTCCTAAGGGGTCCTACAACTCTTTAGGAAACACTTGAGCATTCCAATGTATCAATAGGGGTCATGAGGACTTCCTAGGGGTCCTAGTATGCCTTATCAGGTGTTAGGACCCCTAGAAAGTCCTCATGACCCCATTCAACACATTAGCACCCTCAAGTGTTTTCTAAGGGGTCCTACAACCCCTTAGGACACACTTGAGCATTGAAATGTGTCGAAAGAGGTCATGAGGACTTCCTATGGGTCCTAGTCTACCTTATCATGTGTTAGGACCCCTAAGAAGTCCTCATGACATTATTCGACACATTAGAACCCTCAAGTATGTCCTAAGGAGGGTTCCAATGTGTCAAAAGGGGTCATGGGGACTTCTTAGAGGTCCTAACATGTGATAAGGTGTACTATGACCCCTAGGAAGTCCTCATAACCCCTTTTGACACATTTGAATGTTCAAGTATGTCCTAAGGGGTCCTACAACCCCTTAGGACACACTTGAACATTCAAATGTGTCAAAAGGGGTCATGAGGACTTCCTAGGGGTCATAGTACACCTTATCACATGTTAGGACCCCTAAGAAGTCCCCATGACCCCTTTTGACACATTGGAACCCTCAAGTGTGTCCTAAGGGGTCCTACGACCCCTTAAGACACACTTGAGCATTCTAATGTGTCGAAAGAGGTCATGAGGACTTCCTAGGGGTCCTAGTACATCTTATCACGTGTTAGGACCCCTAGGAAGTTGCCATGACCCCTTTCAACACATTTTAATTCTCAAGTATGTCCTAAGGGGTCCTACGACCCCTTAGGGCACACTTGGGAGTTCAAATGGGTCGAAAGGGGTCACGAGGACTTTGTAGGGTTCCTAGTATGCCTTATCACGTGTTAGGACCCCTAGGAAGTCCTCATAAACCCATTCGACACATTTGAATGCTCAAGTGTGTCCTATGGGGTCATATCATGAACCCATTCGATATATTAGAACCCTCAAATATGTCCTAAGGGGTCCTATGATCCCTTAGGACACACTTGAGCATTCAAATGTGTCAAAAGGGGTCATGAGGACTTCCTAGGGGTCCTAGTATGCCTTATCATGCGTTAGGACCCCTAAGAAGTCTTCATGACCCCATTAAACACATTAGAACCCTCAAGTGTGTCTTAAGTGGTCCTACAACCGCTTAAGACACATTTGAGCATTCAAATGTGTTGAAAGGGCTCATGAGGACTTCCTAGGGGCCCTAGTATGCCCTACCATGCGTTAGGACCCCTAGGAAGTCCCCATGACCCCTTTCAACACATTTGAACACTCAAGTGTGTCCTAAGGGGTCCTACAACTCTTTAGAACACACTTGAGCATTGAATTATGCTAAAAGGCGTCATGAGGACTTCCTAGGAGTCCTAGTACAACTTATCATGCGTTAGGACCCCTAGGAAGTCCTTGTGACCTCATTTGACACATTAGAACCCTCAAGTGTGTCCTAAGGGGTCCTACGTGTGTACACAAAAATGTGACACTTCTGTGAATCCTTGCATGCAAGGAGACTCAATAATGAGTCCTCACAAACCGATTCATAGCTCTCTATCCGAGTGTGTGTAGAGATTTGATGTTGAGGCCCTCAGAATGACCCAGTTACTCGTGCAAGTACACATTTGGAATGAGAGATTTACAGATGAATAGCAAGAATGCTAATCTCTATTGAATCTAATCCATGCATGTAAATGAAAACTAATCTAAATATGATTATAAATGCATTAAATAAACTAATTTATTCAAATGAAATATATCTATATGCAAATCAAACTAAGATGCAATATTAAGCTATATGCTATTAAACTAAAATGCTTATAAAATAAAACTAATGTGCAATCTCAAAATGATAAAATTCAAGAAAATCTGTAGCATAAGTATGATG
Organism: Chamaecyparis obtusa; assembly: GCA_027943335.1. NCBI lineage: Eukaryota > Viridiplantae > Streptophyta > Pinopsida > Cupressales > Cupressaceae > Chamaecyparis > Chamaecyparis obtusa. The sequence goes on from BSBK01002242.1 coordinate 726,633, forward strand.
TAAAAATTCATGATCTGTAACTGAGAAGGAGAGGGCTCCTTTTATAGTAAAATGTGGATTTGAATGCAAATCTAGAAGCAATGTGGGATAAATGGAAAAGAGGAAACAAATGTCATTTTTATAAGGTTTGTAGGAAAATGGAATTGCATTGATTTCATTTTTTTAATAATTGATTTGTTTCCTTTTCCATCACAAGAGATATTTTGGAGAAGATATTTTATTTATTTAATTTTAAAAAATAATATCTCTCCTAATTAAATAAAATAAAATAATATAATTTAAAGATAAATATTAATGAAATAAAATAAAATCATTTAATTAAAAATGAATTTTAATTAAATAACTTTATTTCAGTTAAGAAATATTTATTTCAAATAAATAATATTATTTTATTTATTTAAAAGGGATTTATTTTTCTTAATTAATTAAATATTCAAACCTCAGGAAGAAATGAAATAATTGAAATGGTTACGATTTGATCAAAGAAGTTTAATTCGAATATGTTGCAAAGCATTGATTCAGGGATTGATTTTTGATAATTGAATAAATGGGGCCCAAAGTCTAGGCGACCATTTTAGGGTGCATAAATTTGCCCCTCTTTGACTAATGTGAGGTCGACTCGGGATCACATGCAGTCAAAGAATGGAATTGCTGTGTGAGATCAATTTGGGATCACAAAACAACCCAGATGTGTGTTCGATGGATGGGAACACATCAGGACAAGCATAAGCTAAAGCTGAAGGATGAGACATAGCTGAATCAAGTCCAAAATAGGAGATAAGAATCTCAAGCAAGGTTTCCCCAAGAGAAGCAATTGATAAATTGATAAAGTTGAATCAAGGATTGAAGTTTGGTAGGTACTACCCCCTCGTGATCGAAATCGAAATGAGATAGAGAAGAAACAGTAAATTGAAAAATTTGATCAAATCGAACAAAACATAAGGTTCTTGATGTAAGTTGAAAAATATAAGAATCACAGAACTAAGGTAGCTTACCAAGAAAGATTATGCCCCGAGGTTGAATTAGAAGAAAAGCAGTGGGGTGAAAGCGAATGGAAGATAGAAGTTTGGAAGAAATGGAAAGAAATGGAGAGAAGAAAGAGAATTTGCCTCTAGAAAGAAGATGCCCCAAAATCAATCAACTGTTTAAGATAGGGAATTTCGATTAAGATCACGAAAGAAGGTAAGGAAAGAAAGTGATCACAGTTGATGAAAAGTCCACAAGAAAGATGAAGGGAACCCTCTCTAACTCATAATGCAGCCTAAAAGTGCAAATTTAACATGAAGTCTAAATAATGCAAGCTACATGAAAATGCAAAGGTGTACTTGCAATAGGGTAACATAGGATTTTTGTGTTCATCATTCATTAGAGAATGTAAAAGAACTTATTTTCATCATAGGGCCATTATTACCGGACATCGGACAATCACATAATCAACACTAGTCACAAATGCAACTATGAAGATATGAATGTGATTTATATCATATTGAAATGTGGAAAGATTCTAACATGAGCATCAAAGACATAAAGGTCAAGATGACTGCAATGTTAGCTTACCCAATTTAATGTAGCAAAACCATGCTCGCATCAAGGCATAAATGCCGGGATGACCATGAGAATGTTGTGCAAAAAATAGTCAAGGATGATGCCATAAATCTCCTAAGTGTGTCAAGGAGACACCAAGAGAAAATGAAGAGGTTCAAGACAACACCCACAAACAGAAAGCAAATAAAAAAATGCCCCATGCCCCAAGTCCTCTAGCTATGCATCACAGAGAGACTTGTTAGACAAGGACACTCAACAGAAATCAATATCAGTCAGCACACAAAGAAAAGATCATGACATATCTCAAGCATTAAGTGTTGCATTTAAAAATTTTAAGTGTGTAAACTGATATTGAGTTCCGAGGATAAGGATCAAATGCTTGCTAGCAGGTAAGATCACATGACTAAACTGGATAAGACCAAACTGATAAGTGTTGAAAAACACTCGATGTCAGGGGTTGAGTTGAAAAACACAGTTGGGTTGGTGTTGAAAAACACCATTTGCGAGGTGTCCTAAAGACAAGCATATCCAAGAGACCAAAGCTAACACAGTGATGCCCCCTATACAAAGACAAAGACCAATTCCAAACCAAGGCAAGAAGGACAAGGCATGATGGAGAAAGGTTAAGTGTCAAGGACGCATTCTAAGAAATAGGGGGGTGAAGGCCTCAAGTAGCGCCCGTTTCTAGGTTTTCACCACTTGGAAGAATTTTTTCAGGACTTTTTATTTTATTTTTTTGTATTTTTTGCTACCAAGGCGCCTGTTTCCAGGTTTTCACCAAGGCACTTTTTCTATTTTTTTTTTGAATTTTTTATTTTTTTGTATTTTTTTATTTTTTTGTATTTTTTTAGCATCATATATGAATTTTTTTGGAATTTTTTCAGGATCAATAAGGTATATACAAAGGATGCCCCCAAACAGAATGGGTATCAAGGATAGAACTTCTTCAGGTGCAAAACATTGATGGGCTTAGGGAGCTGCTCCCCCTCTTCAATAGATAGTAGATAGGCACCTGTACCAAAAGTTGTTGTGATAATGTAGGGTCCAAGCCAATTAGGTTCAAATTTTCCCTTTTGTTCTCTATTTTGTTGGTTCTTAGGATTCTCTCGCAGGACAAGATCTCCTACGTGGAATTCTCCAGGGTGAACCTTTTTGTTGAATACCTTGGACATCCGCTTTTGGTAGACCCTCATATGGTCAAATGATGCTTTACAATTTTCATCCAGAAGTTCCAATTCTTGTAATCTCATGATGTGATAATCTTCATCTATAACTAGACCTTTGAGAGAGACTCTAAGTGACGGAATCTCAACCTCTAAAGGTAATACTGCTTCAGCACCGTATGTGAGGGAAAAAGGAGTAGCCCCAATTGGAGTACGAATACTCGTTCTATAGGCCCACAAGGCCGGGTTTATCTGTAGGTGCCAGTCTCTACCATTCTTATGAACTGTTCTGTGTAAAATCTTGAGAATGGTTTTATTTGAAGCCTCTGCCTGACCATTTCCTTGCAGGAAGTAAATGGAGGACCAATGTTGCTTTATCTTAAATCTTTGGCAGAGTTGTGTAAGGTCCTTATTTTTGAACTGATCTCCATTGTCAGTGATGATCTTAGATGGCACTCCATATCGACAGATCATATGGTTTAAAATGAATAAAGACACGGTCTTGCCTGAGGCAACAGAAAGTGGAACAGCCTCTACCCATTTTGTGAAGTAGTCAGTAGCAGTGATAATGAACTTATGTCCACCTGATGAGTTGGGATCAATCTATCCAACAAGGTCAAAGGCCCATCGCTGAAATGGCCAGTGAGATATAGAAGGAATTAGCTCCCTACCTGGAGCATGTATCAGGTGTCCATGTTTCTGACATTTTTTACAAGACTTGGCAAAAGCTACTACATCTATCTGCATTGTAGGCCAATAGTACCCTACCCTAAGCAACCTTCTAGCCATGGAAAGACCATTAGAATGTCCCCCACATATGCCCTTGTGGATGTCAACTAGCGCTTGATCTGATTCCTCCTTTTCTAAGCACCTAAGAAGTGTTCCATCTAGACCCCTCCTATACAAATCACCAGAGATGAGGGAATAGCGAGAGGCGTTACAGACAAGGTTTCTTCTTTCAGATTAGTTAAATGTTTTGGGGATGATGCCATCACGAAGATATGAGTAAATAGCACCATAGTGAGAGGATTCATGATTGACAAGGGTGAAAATGACATGGTTTTCAGGTGAGTCAAATATGGGATGACGTAGCTCTTCCACTAGGAATTTCTTATCTGGACTCATGTTCCTCCAATTGAAGAAGTGAAGCAAGGGTGGCCATAGCATCAGCTACTTTGTTCTCAGCCTTAGGGATTTGCTGAAAAGTGACAAAAGTAAAGTACCGTCTTAATGAATCAACCATTTTTTTGTAAGGTATCAACTTGTCATCTTTTGTTTGGTATTGCTCATTGACTTGATTAATGATCAGCTGAGAATCTCCATAGATATGTAGCTCTGTGATATTCCACTCTATAGCCATTTTTAGTCCATTTGTTAAAGCCTCATACTCGGCTATGTTGTTTGTGCATGGGAAGAGTAACTTGTAAGATTTGGGAATAGTGTACCCATGAGGACAGACAAACAACACACCAACTCCAGAATCATTTTGCATGTAGGAACCATCAAAGAACAGTTTCCAGGATCTCTCAGTCATGTACATAAGATGTTCATCTGGGAAATTAACTTGAATGGGCATATTATCTTGAATTGGGAAATTAGCCAGTTGATCTGCAATAACCTGGCCTTTGATTGCCTTGCGCTCAATATACCCTATGTCAAATTCAGAAAGAATCATCATCCATTTAGCGAGTCTACCCAAGAGAGAAACTTTACCGAGAAAGTATTTGAGAGGATCAATTTTTTCTATGAGGTGTATGGTGTGCGCAAGCATATAGTGTCACAATTTTTGAGAAGCAAACACTACTGCAAGGCAAGCTTTTCAATACTAGTATAATTGACCTCATAAGCAACAAGAGTGCGGCTAATATAATATATGGCCCTTTCTTTCCCTTGTTCATCTAATTGAGCCAACAATGCCCCCAGTGAAGATTCAGTAGCTGAGACATACAAAATGAGGGGTTTTCTTGGAATGGGAGGCATTAAAATGGGTGGACTTGCCAAGTATTCCTTAATTTGATCCATGCTCTTCTGGCAATCCTCATTCCAGACACATTGAACACCTTTATGCAATTTTTTGTTAAAGGGTTGCGCTCTATCTGCCAATTGTGAAATAAACCTCCTTATGGATTGAAGGCATCCTTGAAGACTCCTCATTTGACTGATATTTTTGGGAGGTGGCATGTCTATAATGGCTTGGACCTTTTCAGGGTCCACTTCTATCCCTTTGGTTGAAATGATGAATCCCAATAATTTGCCAGAAGTAACACCAAATGCACACTTTTTTGGGTTTAATCTTAGTTGAAATTGTTCCATGTGATCCAGAATTACTTCTAAATTAGCCAAATGTGTTTCTCTTTTCTTAGACTTAGCGAGGGTGTCATCCACATAATCTTCCATATTCTTATGCATCATGTCATGGAAGATGGTTGTCATAGCTCTTTGATAAGTAGCTCCTGCATTTTTCAATCCAAAGGGCATGACATTCCAACAATAAGTACCCCATGCGCATGTGAATGCAGTCTTTTCCTGATCCTCGGGAGCAATCTTGATTCGATTATACCCAGAAAAAGCATCCATCAAGGAATAGATCTCATAGCCCACCGTCATGTCCACTATCATGTCAATGTTAGGAAGTGGAAAATCATCCTTTGGGCATGCTCTGTTAAGATCTCTAAAATCTGTGTAGATTCAGATGGATTTATCATGTTTAGAGATAGGTACAATGTTGGAAATCTAGTCAGCATAGTCTATGACTCTAATGAATCCTGCACTAAGGAGCTTTTCTAATTCAACTTTCACTAGAAGAGCTATATGAGGGTGCATTTTTCTCAACTTTTGTTTGACTAGTTTGACACCTGGAGCTATGGACAAATGATGCATAATGAGATTAGTGTCCAACCCTGGCATGTCTGAATATGTCCATGCAAAATTAATTTTCTTCTTTTGGAGGAACTCAGTTTAGGCTTTCTTTTCTTGAGGTGATAAAGATTTAGCCAAGTGTACAATTTTTGGAGCCTCTTCTGTGCCCAAATTAACAACTTCTGTAGGTTCAACCAATACTGATCTATCCTAAAAATAGCTTGGGAGACTATCAATTACCTCATCCATAAGTGCCTTAGAGAGGTTTTCACCTTTGGATACGTCTTTTATTTTTACTTTTTTTGGTTTTGACACCGCCACATAGTGGTTTTCGCCATCAGAACTCCTATTCTTTTTTTCTTTTCTTTTTATCTTGTGACTAAGGTACTTGATGTTAGGTTCTGTCATACTGGTAGTTGGTTCACTAGTGGAAGAGACTACAGGTTCAGTGGTATTTAGATAGTAGGTGATCTCATAGTCATTGTGAAATGTCAAGAGTTGGGCCTCTTGATAACGTTGAGACCAATCAATAAGGTTGGGGTCAATAAGGGGTAGGTTAATGACTGGTTCAATATTAAGGATATAGGTGTGTCATCTCTGGTGACCGCAGAATTGGAGTCTGTCAAGTATCCCTCTAAGGTGTCTAAATTAGAATTTACCCTATCGAGCGAAGAATCATCTACTAATGTGACATGTGGGTTCCAATCTTCTAATCTGACACATGACTCATTAGCTACGTTAGGTTGAGAACTATAAACATGGACAACATCCATATCCAAGTCAACTGTTGCGTCTGAGAGTGAATCCCATTCAAACTCATGAGAGTCTATTTCTGAATTATTGTTGGGGCCTTGTGATGTAGAAGTCTCAAGATTTGGAAGAGTTTCCCCTGCTCTAACAATTTTCTCAATCACAAAATTATTTGAATTATCACCATCTGTTGTAGCTAGGATGGGGACACTATCCATAGTCAATCTTGCATTCATATAGTCACTATCTATTGCAACTAGGATAGGAGGACTGTCAATTGTTAAATCTCTGGAATCTCCCCAAAGGAGATTTGTTGAAGGTACCCAATCATCTGTCATGTCTTGTTGATTTGTCAAATCTGGTACATATTCTGTGTCATCTTCACTATCCCACCTATCAAGAATGGGGACAGTGCATTTTTTATTCTTCATAAAGCCTAGGCCAACCGGTTTCTTAGACTTACGTCCAAAAAGATCATGATTAAGTGGTTCGGCTCTAGCATCTAACCTGTGACTAAGAGGGCCATATCCTGAATAACCCATCTTCTTGACAAAAGTATATCCTCTCCCATAGGACTTAGGAGAGGGGGAGAAATTTTCATTGTGCTAGTACTTCTCCTCTTTGTATATCCAATCTTGAACAACTACTTCCTCTTTTTCATCTCGTATTGGTACTGAGGATTCAACAAACTTGTCAAATAGTGTCATTACCGAAGAAGACAGTTTCATCTCCTGTGAAGGCTTTCCATAGGACCTAGGGGAAATAGGCATCTTTGCAAAAGAGTCAAGTTGATACCCCCCCATGCCAAGGTCTACTGATTTAAACTTGTCTTGACAGTCTGTTAAAATTGCTTGATAATCCTCTGCTTCTCGATTAAGAGGGACATGAACATTAGCTGAGATTGAATTAACTGATAAGGTGTTATCCCCTGGTATGCAAATTTCTACTCCATTGTAGGGGAACTTAACACACTGGTGGTAAGTAGTTGACACTGCCTACATGTCATGAATCCATGGTCTACCCAATCAAATGTTGTATGCAAGGGGTCCAGTATCAACAATTTGGAACAAGATATCTTTTTCAACTGGGCCAATCCTGACAGGAAGGACAGCTAACCCCTTAGAACTTCATTCTGCCTCATCATAGGCCTTTATAGTGATCTTCTTTTTAGTGTCGATCACCTCCTCTGAATAGCCCAAAGTTTTTAACAAACTTAAAGTATAAATATTTAGCCCAGCACCCCCATCTATCAACACGCGCCTGACATGGGTTTTATGAATCATTACTTCAATGTGAAGGGCAAGATTGTGTGGATGGCTTAGGGATTTGTCAGCATCTTCTAAGAAAGAGAGGTAATGTGGGCTGGTAATGTGATTCACCATGCCTTGAAATTGGTCGATATCTATGTTGTTGGGGGCATTTACTATGCGCAAAGCATCCTCAAGTATCTGTTTATGTCTAGGGGATAACTCTAGAAGCTCCAAGATTGAGATCTATGCTGGAGTTTTCTGTAACTGATCTACAAGATTGTAGTTTGGTTTGAGAGCAGTGATAGACTTTGTAGTGACATTCTTGGATGCCACTTGCTTGGATTGTTTGGATGGACCTAAACTAGGACCTCTAAGAACAATAGGGCCTTGAATCCTGGTAACAACATTAAGGGCTTGAGAAGATAACCTAGAATGAGGACCTCTCAACACCACAACAGGTTCTTTGTCAAAGATAGGGGGAGATTCATAACCATGTGAGTCCTTACTCCTCATCATATTAACACTTGGCTCCACAACTTCAAGCATGTTTACCACATTTTCTACCACTGTGTAAGTGTAGTTGATTGCAGCCTTGCCATCCTTTGGTTTAGAGGTTTCCCCCTTGTCATACTTAGGCAACGACTCTTTAAATGCTTTGTGATCAGCATTGGTGTTCAGTCCATCCACCTTAAGCTTTCCATTCTCAATGAGATCTTGGATAATGTGCTTGAGTTTCCAACAATTCTCAATGGTATGCCCAATGCCATTATGAAATGTGAAAAAAGCCTTCTCATCCCACCAATGTGGCTTAATGTTAGGGATGTAATGTTATGTGGGATCTTGTGGATGCACAAGATTATTGGCAATAAGCATTTTGAAAACATCCTTGTAAGAATCACCAAGATTGGCAAATTGACATTTTTCCTTCTTGGGCTTCTCTTGATACGGTGGCTTGCTCTCTTGTTGAGGAGGTGCATTGAGCTTCATAGCTTGAACTACACTAGACAAGTGAAGGACACCTTGATCTTTAGGTTGGGGAGAGTCTACAACACCGTCATTGACAACTTGTTTGTTCTTGTTCCAATTGTTGTTCTTCCCTTTATCCTTGTTGTTGTGTTGACTATTGTTGCCATTGTTGCTATGTTTGGTCAAAATGCCTTGTTCTTTTAGAACATCCTCAATGCGGCATGCAGTTTCAATCATTGTATCAAAGGAATTGAAGACTATCTTTTTGATCTCATATCTCATTTTAGGGACCAAGTTACTGACAAGAATGTCAATCTTTTCATCCTCATGGATCATCCTAGGATACCAAGAGCACTTTCTTCTCCACCTTTGCAAGAAGGTAACAAATGGTTCCCCCTGATTTTTTTTCAAGTTGCATAGGTCCAACATAGTAACAGATCTTGACAGATTATATGCATAGTGTTGAACGAATCTATGAACAAGTTCTCTAAAAGTCTTGACGAGGGGAGTGATATTGGTAAACCATTCCATTGCTTGTCCTTTAAGACTTCTAGGGAATAACCTCATCAAATAGGAGTCATCTTGATGAATTTCAAAGCTCATAGTATAGAATTGGTGCACATGGTCATGTGGATCACCACTGCCATCATATTTATCGTATTGAGGGAATTCCACCCTCCTTGGAAAATCCTTCATACTCACACTCTTGTCGAATGGATTAGGACAAATCAAGTCTAGTGAGAATGAGCTCTTAGGTTGCATCATTTTCTCCATCATTTGCTTCATTTGGTGGATTTCTTCCTCTTGAGAGGGATTTTGCTTTTGTATTTTGTTGTCCACATCAAAATTATAAGGGACTCTGGCACCCTTGTTGATTAGACTTTCCAAGAATTTATCTTTGTTTTGTTCCAAATACCTATCCACATATTGTTGGAAGATAGGCTCTTGTTGCATTCACATAAAGTTTTGAGTATCAAGGTCATAATGTGAGCTACCACCTCCATGTGGGGAACCATGATGTACATGTTGGGAGTGTGGTCTTGAGTTTCTGGGAGGGGTTTGCCTCCTATAGTGAGCATAATGAGAGGCCCTTCTTCCTCTAGGACTAGGAGATCTAGAAGGGGTTCTTAACCACCTTCTACTTCTTGGTGTTCTAGAAGGGGTGGAGGGAGGAGAATTATTTCCACTGTTAGCACCCATGTTGTTGAATTGAGTGTTTAATTGTTGGGCCAACAGCCTATCTTGCTCCTCTTGGAATGTTTTTCTCTCTATGTCCAACAAGGCTCGTTGTTCCTCTTCGAGAAGCCTAAGTTTTTCTTCTTTTGCAGCTCGTTCATTTTGTGCAACCTATTTTTCCCGCTCAATTCTTTTTAGCCTCTCACTTGTATGCCTTGAGGTTGTTCGAATTGGAGAGTTTGGTCTTGAATGTTTGTACAAATCATTGGTATACGTTGCATTGACATGAGCATCACCAGGTTCATTGTCTTGGTCTTTGTGTTGTGACCATTATTTTGGGTGAGCTTGTCTCTCATGCCTTTTAGCTTGTTGATGTGCATCTAGGTACCTAGCGTTGATGGGGGGTGAACTAGATTGAGCATCATGAGAGGAATTACCAAACAAAATCTTGTCTTTGTGTCTTTCATAGATATCATCAAGGGTTTGATCCATAGCTTCCCTCTCCCGCTGAGTCATGGTATAACTCATATCCATACCTAAGTGGGAAGGTGTTGAGGGGGTACTCAAATCACTAAAATGGCTCTTTGGGTCAAACCAGGTTTCAAACTTACTCCTAGGTGACTCGTCAAATATTGGTTCCTTTTCCTTTCTCTTTTGATGAGTCTGAACTAGGGATAGTTGGTTGAAGACTATCTAAGGTCACTTTCCTTGGCTCACTTGATATCTTGTTGTTACTGACATGAAAGGGAGAGTTCAGGCAAACAGACAATTCTAGGAAACATCAATATCAGACTAGGATAGTAAAATTTTTCTCTTATCCGAGAGAGATGGTGAAATAGAACTATTGCAAATAGGTGTAAAACAACACTGCCACAGAGGTGCTCAATTCTTGGGTGAATACCCTAGCACGTATGGATCAGGAGGATGACTTACACAAAGTATACTGAGTTTGAATTGTATGAAAATGGGTGGACGAAGAGATTACTAGCACTCTCCAAGTGTAATATCAAAGAGTCTGAAAATTTATCTATTTGACAGGAATAGTTCCTGATTTTCCAATCTCAAGAAAAATCACTTATGAGATCAAGGATCACTAACTTCAAAAGGTCGAGGACACAAGAACCCTAAATATAGAACAGGTCTCTAGAACTGGGACAAGTCACCTAATCGAAGAACTCAGTATTTTAGTTTGTTGTTCATTTTCAAAGATCAAGCAAGTATATCAATGGATTTGTATCAAGCACATAAGATAGCAATCAAGGATTTCAAGCAAGAAATTATCTTCAAACAATGAGCAAGGGGCAAAGCAACCTTGCACATGAACAAGAATAGTGACTTAGTATGCTACTCCTTAAAGATGTTACTTGTGTATGTTCTTGAAAATGTTTTAGCAAGCACTCAAAACACAACAACATCCTAGCAAGCTGTCTAGAAGGATATACATGGCTTTTCTAAAGGGCATCCTTGATATACACAAGGTACGTGAGGCCCAAATCTGTAGATGAGAAGAATCAAAAATCACACAGTCGGGGGGAGACGGTAACCCAAATCTCCTCCTTCACTTCTCAAAGGTATAAAGTTCTTTGAGGCTTAGCCAAGAGTGAAATCTAACTCATTCCCAAGAGAGGTGTCTTTGGATTCACCTCCTGATATTTATACTCCACCGGAACACGGGAGTTAAGGTCGTCCCTTGAGGTGATGAAATCCCCAAGCAGGCCTTCTAAAAATGAAAAAGTAAGTAATTCTCTTTCAAAAAGTATTGGAGAGCACTAAAGGTGGAACACTTAACGCTTAGAGCAAATATGAGGTGAGTCCACAAAGTGGAACACTTAACACCTGACACAAGCTACAAACGAGTCCACAACCTAGAAAACAAGTGAGTTCCAGAAAGCACAAAAGGGTTGCCTAGTGGAACAATTAATGCTTCTTTCCTGTAGACCCCTCCCCTTTAATGTGGCGCTGACCTTGCAACCACAGGGTGGAACGAGGGGCCGGTGGATTAGTGAGTCCAATAACCCAAGATAGCAATCTAGATCAATCACAAGTAATCTAAGATTGCTAATCAATACTATTGATATTTGAAACCGAGAATTACTTAATGTTAAAAGACACGCACGCACTTAAACACAAACTTCTATGAAAGCAAATCTATGTTTGTTTATTTCCCCTTAAGAGCATAAAAGAAATGTGTTCTAGGAAAGTGTGTAACACTCAAGCCAAACACAAGAGCTTAATTTTATGCCCAAACCAAATGTTATAGGGATTGTGAGAACGTACTTTAGGTCCAAAGATCTGTAATCCAAAATTTAGCACCTGCAAATGCCCACATAAAAAGAAAAATTAGCTCCTCACCACAAAACAAACAAAAAGAGAGTAATTAAAAAACTAATTTAATTAAAAATAGAAATCTAAAACTAACGAAATTACTAAAATCTAAAAACTAATAAACAAATTAAGAAAAAAAACTAATCTAACTAATTAACAAAAATTAATCTAAAAATTAAATTAACAAAACTAAAATTAAAATTAAATTAATCTAATTGAAAAAAAAACTAATCTAAAAATTAAAAAAACTAAAAAAAAAAAATTAATCTAAATTAACAAGATTTAAAAAAATCTAACCTAAATTAAAAAAATCTAATTTAAATTAGCAAATCTAATCTAAATTTTAAAAACTAAAAAGTTAATCTAAATTAATAAAATTAAAACAAAAAATCTAATTAAAATTTAAAAACTAAAAAAAATCTAATCTAATTTAACTAAATTAAAAAAAAATCTAATTTAAATTAATCTATATTAACAAAAATAAAAATTCTAAATTAAATTTTAAAAACTAAAAAAAAAAAACTAATCTACATTAACAATAAAAAAATCTAATTTAAATCTAAAAAAGAAAGAACTAACTAAAACTACGCAGGCTTAATAAGACAAAATCTAAGTTAAAACAAAAATCTACGTAAGTAAAACTAAAAAAAACTACGGAAAGTTCCCTTTTGCAGTTTTCTTAAGAGTAATTTTTCACATATGTCCAAGCAATATGTCCTAGTGTTTCGGCAGTCCCAATGCTCGCTGGAGAGAAAATATCAAACCAAAAACATAATGCGTGAATGAAGACACGTACAACCCCCGTTTCAAGCTTTAGTGAGACTTAAGATAATGCGCAAACATTTTGTGTATGTTTTCCTCACAGTCACATAAATTGATCATCCCAATACAAAAAGCCCTACCGAACATGATTTAGCATAAAATAATTGAATTCAATGGCTGGGCCAAACTTTTCCTGTCAATCATTCTCTGCGGCAAGACACAATGGAAGGAGACATTTCTGATCAGATCCTAGTCAATATCAGACAAATGTAATGTGTGAAAACATAAAAGGATTGACACCAACGTGTATGTTAGATTAAAAAATCTTGCAATTGGTAACTTTTTAGTAATCACACAAAACTCGAGTCTTTTTCCAATACTAGAAGTCTGGATGAAAATAATACCAGAAGTATGTCGAGCTTTTTCCAATAAATTTTGATTTTTTCCAAATCTCAACATGTACAATAAAACTCCTACGTAATAAATTCACAGAAAACTCAAATTTACAGCAAGAAACTAACAGTTTTGAAACGTAGATCCAAAAGAGGGCAACACGGGCAGTCGGGGCAGAGGATTTGGGGGCTATTGTTCAAATCAGGGTGGTAGCAATTATGGTCATATGGACAATAACAGGTATGGAAATGCTACGGCAGGGGCTGGAAAGGGATATGCAGGGTATGGTCCTACTGGTTATGCTCCTCCAGCACCACCGCAAGGGAGTTATGTGGTAGGTGGTTATATGAATGGAGGGTATGGTGGTGTGTGGCGTAATTAGGCCTCAAATCACTCTAAAAGGCCCCCATTTGAAATGCATAGCTGTAAAGGCCCAACATTGGACTCTAAACTCAAGGTTGGCATCCCAAACAGGATTTAAATGCTGGAGCAAGCTCAAAATTTGATGCAATTGCAATACAAAGAGAAAATTCAATGCAGATCTAAAGGAATAAAAATCAACGCAAGGCCTTTTGCAATTCAAATTTACCTCAAACTTAAACACTAAAGGCTAAACATTTAATGGAGATTTGCAAGCACAATGAGAAAGGAGATTCGATCCGATAAGAGGCTCCAAATTTTAATTCTTAACTCCTTCAAAAACCTATTACCATGCACTGATTTATATAAAATTTTAAAGAGCTTCAATGATTAACATTTGGTTCCTCTATCACAACCGATTTCAAACACTTCGTCAATGAATTCTGATTCCATCAATTAACTCATACTCAACCAAAATAGAGATTTCGAAAGTGAACTTCAGAGAATACAGATTTGTAATACAATATATTTCATAATCATTCAGGAAATCAAGAACCGAGAAATGTAAACAAGTGATTCAAAGAACCGAATCCTTTAATAGAAAACATGATTCTTTTCTTTCATTATTCTGTCCTTGATCACGGTGGGTGCCAAAATGTGTACACGAAAATGTGACACTTCTGTGAATCCTTGCATGCAAGGAGACTTAATAATGAGTCCTCACAAACCGATTCACAGCTCTCTATCCGAGTTTGTGCAGAGATTTGATGTTGAGGCCCTCAGAATGACCCAATTACTTGTGCAAGTACACATTCGGAACGAGAGATTCACAGATGAATAGCAAGAATGCTAATCTCTGTTGAATCTAATCCATGCATGTAAATGAAAACTAATCTAAATATGATTGCAATGCATTAAATAAACTAATTTATTCAAATGAAATATATCTATATGCAAATCAAACTAAGATGCAATATTAAGCTATATGCTATTAAACTAAAATGCTTATAAAATAAAACTAATGTGCAATCTCAAAATGATAAAATTCAAGAAAATTTGTAGCATAAGTATGATGTAAAAATTCATGATCTGTAACTGAGAAGGAGAGGGCTCCTTTTATAGTAAAATGTGGATTTGAATGCAAATCTAGAAGCAATGTGGGATAAATGGAAAAGAGGAAACAAATGTCATTTTTATAAGGTTTGTAGGAAAATGGAATTGCATTTATTTCATTTTTTTAATAATCGATTTGTTTCCTTTTCCATCACAAGAGATATTTTGGAGAAGATATTTTATTTATTTAATTTAAAAAAATAATATCTCTCCTAATTAAATAAAATAAAATAATATAATTTAAAGATAAATATTAATGAAATAAAATAAAATCATTTAATTAAAAATGAATTTTAATTAAATAACTTTATTTCAGTTAAGAAATATTTATTTCAAATAAATAATATTATTTTATTTATTTAAAAGGGATTTATTTTTCTTAATTAATTAAATAAAATTAATTAAATATTCAAACCTCAGGAAGAAATGAAATAATTGAAATGGTTACGATTTCATCAAAGAAGTTTAATTCGAATATGTTGCAAAGCATTGATTCAGGGATTGATTTTTGATAATTGAATAAATGGGGCCCAAAGTCTAGGCAACCATTTTAGGGTGCATACACTACGACACCTTAGGACACACTTGAGCATTCAAATATGTTGAAAGGAGTCATGAGGACTTCCTAGGGGTCCAAATATGCCTTATCATGTGTTAGGACCCCTAGGAAGTCCTCATGACCCCATTCGACACATTAGAACCTTCAAGTGTGTCCTAAGGGGTCCTACAACCCCTTAGGTAACACTTGAGCATTCAAATATGTCAAAAGGGGTCATGAGGACTTCCTAGGGGTCCTAGTATGACTTATCATGCGTTAGCACCCCTAGGAAGTCATCATGACACCATGCGACATACTATAACCCACAAGTGTTTCCTAAGAGGTCGTACGACCCCTTACGACACACTTGAGCATTCAAATGTGTCGAAAGGGGTCATGAGGACTTCCTAGGGGTCCTAGTATGCCTTATCACGTGTTAGGATCCCTAGGAAGTCCCCATCCCCCATTTTGACACATTACAACCCTCAATTGTGTCATAAGGGGTCCTACGACCCCTTAGGACACACTTGAGCATTCTAATGTGTCGAAAGGGGTCATGAGGACTTCCTAGGGGTCCTAGTATGCCTTAGAACACATAAGGACCCCTAAGAAGTCCCCATGATCCCTTTCCACACATTTCAACACTCAAGTGTGTCCTAAGGGGTCCTACGAGGTCCTACAACCCCTTAGGACACACTTGAGAGTTCAAATGTGGTGAAAGGGGCCATGAGGACTTCCTAGGGGTCCTAGTACACCTTATCACGCATTAGGACCCCTAGGAAGTCCTCATGAACCCATTCAACACATTAGAACCCTCAAGAGTGTCCTAAGGCATCCTACGACTCCTTAGGACACACTAGAGCATTCAAATGTGTCAAAAGGGGTCATGAGGACTTCTTAGGGGTCCTAGTACACCTTGTCATGCGTTAGGACCCCTAGGAAGTCCTCATGACCCCATTCGACACATTAGAACTCTTAAGTGTGTCCTAAGGGGTCATACGACCCCTTAGGACACACTTGAGCATTCAGAAGTGTCAAAATGGGTCATGAGGACTTCCTAGGGGTCCTAGTATGCCTTATCACATGTTAGGACCCCTAGGAAGTCCTCATGACCCCTTTCAACACATTGGAATGCTCAAGTGTGTCCTAAGGGGTCGTAGGACCCCTTAGGACACACTTGAGCATTCCAATGTGTCAAAAGGGGTCATGAGGACTTCCTTAATTTTGTATATAAAAACAACAAGTGAATGTAATGTGCGTATTTAGATGCTAAATTTTTTATATAAAAAAATTGATGCAAAATTGATTCAAAATTGGAAATATAAAAGAGCTCATGAGGTTGATTTGCAAATATTAAAAGCCCACATTTGGATCGTCTTAATGCCATGTAAAGTGCAAAAAATGTGTTTCCTTACTATGAATGTTGTATCCTTATATAATTTGTATCATCTTAAATTTGTATCCTTACATTTCTATTGTCTTAATTTCATTACATTTGTATCGTCAAATGATGTAATAGTTGGAGTCATTGAGTCAAAATTGGTCAAATGTGTCGAAAGTAAACTGATGATTCCCTGAGTGAAGGGATAGTGTTTAAGGATTGCATCTTGGCACTGAATGGACTACGCCATTAGCTCTGGTTGGGTGGGTAAATGCTAGGGACAACCCCATTTTGACCACTTAGTTAGCAAAACATTTCGGACGACGCCGGAGCAAAGTGTCCCCAAGGTGCACTAAGCACGATTGGGCAGAAAAATTTGGAGGCTCGTAACTCAGACCCCATGAGAGGTATCAGTGATCTGTGAGACGCTATAGGATGTTGTTTTCCAGGCCTACAATAATCTCTCTCCATTCTGGGAGATTCAAATTTTTTTGAATTTGGCACATCAGTCTCGCTCGATGCCAAAACTTGCAGTGAGGGTCAGTTGAAAGTTGCACAAATGGATTGCTTCCAAACCGTTTGTCCTAGCACTAAATGGAATGCACCATTAGCTCCAGTTGGGTGGGAAAATGCTAGGCACAACCACTTTTAGACCACTGATTCAGTAGAACGTTCTGGACCACGCCGGAGCAAAGTGTCCCCAAGGTGCACTAAGCATGATTGGGCAGAGAACTTTTGAGGCTCGTAACTCGGAGCCCATGAGAGGTATCAAAGATTTGTGAGATTCTATAGGATGGCATTTCTGAGGCCTACAATAACCTCTCTCCATTTTGGGAGATTTAAATTTTTTTCAATTTGGCATGTCAGTCTCGCTTGATGCCAAAACTTGCAATGAGGGTCAGTTGATAGTTGCACAATTGGATTACTTTCAAACCATTTGTCCTGGCACTAAATGGACTACACCATTAGCTCCATTTGGGTGGGTAAATGCTAGGCACAACCCCTTTTAGACCATTGAGTCAATAGAACGTTACGAACCACGCCAGAGCAAAGTGTCCCCAAGGTGCACTAAGCATGATTGGGCAGTGAAATTTTGAGGCTTGTAGCTCAGACCCCGTGAGAGGTATTGGATATCTGCAAGATGCTACATGATGGCATTTCTGAGGCCTACAATAACCTCTCTCTATTCTGGGAGATTCAAATTTGTTTGAATTTGGCATGCCAGTCTCGCTTGATGCCAAAACTTGTAGTGACGGTCAGTTGATAGTTGCACCAATGGATTACTTCCAAACCGTTCATCCTAGAACTGAATGGATTGCACCATTAGCTCTAGTTGGGTGGGTAAACACTAGGTACAACCCCATTTCAACCACTGAGTTAGCAGAACATTCTGGACCACACCGAAGCAAAGTGTCCCCAAGGTGTACTAAGCACGATTGGGCAGCAAATTTTTGAGGCTTGTACCTCAGACCCCGTGAGAGGTATCAGAGATCAGTGAGAGGCTATAGGATTGCATTTTCGAGGCATACAATAACCTCTCTCCATTTTGGGAGATTCAAATTTGTTTGAATTTGGCACGCCAGTCTCGCTCAATGCCAAAACTTACAGTGAGGGTAAGTTGAAAGTTGCACCAATGGATTACTTCCAAACCATTCATCCTGGCATTGAATGGACTATGCCATTAGCTCCATTTGGGTGGGTAAATGCTAGGCACAACCCCATTTCGACCACTAGGTCAGCAGAACATTTCAGACCACGCTGGAGCAAAGTGTCCCCAAGGTGCACTAAGCACAATTGGGCAGTGAACTTTCAAGGCTCATAACTCGGAGCCCGTGAGAGGTATCAGAGATTCATGAGATGATACAAGATGGAATTTCTGAGGCCTACAATAACCTCTCTCTATTCTGGGAGATTCAAATTTGTTTGAATTTGGCACACTAGTCTCGCTCGATGCCAAAACTTGCAGTGAAGGTCAGTTGAAAGTTGCACTAAGCACAATTGGTCAGCAAAATATCAAGCCTCATAACTCAGACCCTGTGAGAGGTATCCACGATCGATGAGATGCTACAAGACCATGTTTCTTAGGCGTTCCTAGTGTATTTTCAAGGGTACAGATAGAGTACTGATATTTTGTCCAAAAGACCAATATGTTTTGATATGGCCAAAAGGGTGTTTGATTATTGCCAAAAGGGTGTTTGATTGTGTAATTAGGCCAGTTTGAAGTCTTTTATCCATTGGGAGTAAAAGGTAAGTCTACAAAGCTTGAAACCACTTTAATAGATATCCTTATATACCTCAAATGATGAATTACACGTGTGAACACACGTAGCACATAAAGCGTAAACATAAATTTTCTTAAGTCATGAAGCATACATGTAGCACATAATTATAAAGCATACAAAATGAATTCACTTAAGTCATGCACATAGCCCATACACATGAATTTAGGTTATGAATATTGTACTTGAATATACATGAATATACTTAAGGCATAAATTATACACATGAGTACATACACACAAGCATATTTACATACTAACAATGAATAAATGAACACACAATTAACAAATTGGATCGAATATCAAGTTTCATATATATATCAAAATGAACAATAATTCTATACATATTTATATGTCAACATATCTAGATACAATGTGGCATACGCCATCTCAAAATATGTCATATGACATCTCAAAATAAGAAGTTCAACTGCAAATATTTTTAGGACAACCTATTCTACTGGTGGATCATCAAAATGGAGCCTCTTTGAAGTACTCTTCAGCTCTAATAGATCTTGCATTCAAACACAAAAGTGAAACCCCAAGTTAGATTAAAATTCAGCATCATAGCCAACAATAATAAATAAAATTTAAACTAAAATTGAACTCTCATATACCTCGCCTCTCTATCTCCTCCCGCAGGCAGGAGACCTAATATATGTCCTATGTAGCATAGGAATAGTGCCACCAATGACGACTCCCACCTATATATGTTTACGAACATGAGATTGATCTATGAGTTATACTATTTAATGTTAAAAACTTGGTAGCAAATATATGTTTACAAAATAACTGAATTAACATTAAAATTTACATCTGTTAAACTTTCTTCAGGGATTTTTGACTGAGTCATCAGCGATACAAACCCTTGTCATTCTGGCTCCCTCAAACTAGGAGTGACCTACAAAAGTCAAACAGATACTTCATATTATCATAACTTGACCATATTATATATACTTGATAGAAAAATACACACAAATAACTTTAGAAATGTGTGTACCATGGGGGGCTATCACTCCGAATAGATATGCCTGTGACTCTATCGTGACGATAGGGTCTCATGACATAATCACATGCCACTCTCTGTCAAATAAACCATGTAAATTAAAAATGAGTACACATAATTGACAAGTATACATGTATGCATAAACAAACTAAACTACTTAATTACCTTTCCTTTATCAACAGCTAATGCCTGCACCCTCTCACATTGCCCCTCAGTGGCAACTGGTGACACCTGCATCAGTATGTAAAAGATGATCATAAAAATTAGAAAATAATGTACATATATACTATCGAATAGTGGTAAAATGGATTCACCCCTATTCAAATGTAAAGGGGGAAATATGAGACCTATTCTCAAACCCATATTCCCCAAGGAAGAGATCTGATTTGATCAACCAAAAGGTTAATGCACAATCGAATCAATTTATGGAAAAGAGTGGGAAGAGAGAGTAAATCCAATATTTCCCTAAGTGGAGGATTATGTTTAGAATATTGAAATTCAAGTACTAACCTCAAATTAGGGCAGATCTAGAAAATGTTGAATTTTGATGTCTGTGTACACTTTCAAGAAAATCTAAAACATGTCTTGGATTGGAAATGCCGAGATAGAGAAAACCCAAAAATCTTTCCTCAAGATGGCTCAACTTGGGTTTGACCCTCATAAAAGGTCAAATACCACATTCTTTATTTAAAGTCTGATTCAAATTCTGTTCACAGATCCTGAAAGTTTGCTAAAAAGGGTATCCAAATTCTCTCTCAGATCTGAAACTCTGCACCTGTACCTACAAGAAAATGGGGGGTTTTTGTTGTATGGGGGGTTTGCCTTGGTCAAACCCCAGTTTAGGAATTAACCTTGAAATTGAATTGAAATGTATTGTGCATAAATAAAGTAATTGAAACACATCACCTCGCTTATGTTGAAGTCTTTGTAGAGGATTCAAATCCTCAAATCCACAAGTAGGAATGAATGTAGGATGTAGGATGTCTCTAATCAATGGTATTTGATCTTCAACACCAATCTTGAATTGATCTTTGCATATGAGAAGGCTTGAATGAATGGACAAGGATGGATCTTCAAGGGGGCTCTAAAGAGATTAAATCCTTCAATAGCTAACAATGGATCTCCTTGATGGATGCTTGAATACTTGAATGCTTGAAGACTTGCACTTGCACTTGAGAGCTTACAATTGCTTGAGATGAGATATGAAAACTTGATTGAGAAAACTTGATGTCAAAATGAGAGAGGAAGGCCTCCTTTTATAGTGATCTAGGGCACACTCCTCTAGATGGGCCACCTTGGAGAATTAAATCCCAATTAGGTCCTCACCTTTAGAAAATATACCTAGATTAAATGCAATTAAAGGATTTACCATCCTGAAACTCGAAACGGTCGACCCAGAGGCAGGAAAATAAATCTCCTGAAAGCTTGAAGCCCGAAAATTCTAGAAATTGTAATTTTGGAGAAAGGGGTCAAAGTCGAGGTTGGACCTGACCTAGTCAGGGTCAAGGTTGACCTTGACCTAGTTAGATTCTAACTCAACCCTAACCCTGGTCCTAGTTTGACTTAGAACCAAGTCAAGAGGTCCCGGGGATGCCCAGAAACCTAGAACTGATGCTAGAATAGGATAGAATGTCAGAGATAGACATAAAATCCTATGATTACTATGATGAAGCCCAAGAGGATCCATTTCTAGATCCTACCTAGAAAATAGAGCCATGGAAGAGGGAAATTTTGGAGAATCCTTAAGATCCTAACCCTAATTTCACCTAAAATGAAGAAATCAAGTGCGGGGAAGAAGTGGAAAGCGGGGAGAAAATCCAAATACATGCAAAGACCTGATCAAGGTGCTTGACATGACCTCAAACCACTTACTCAGAGGGATAAATTATCTTATCATGGAAGTGCTTCCATTTTAAGATGATACATTAAGCCCCCACTTTAGCAAGAGTATGGACTTGATGCAAACTCTTGGAAAAGGAGATCAGAATAACAAGATAATCTTATCATAATCCAAGGGACAAAGAGAAACCTTAAGCCCCCAGGGACTCAAGTCTTCGTTGACTCCTAAATCACAATAAGAGAAACATCTCTAGAGAGAGAATGAAGGTGTGATTACCTCGCCCAATGAGAACTTATGTCCCATTGTGAACCACACAGGAAAATGGTGCAACTAGAAAGATGGAATTAAACTGCCTAGTGAATGTGGCTACTCACTACTCAACCCATCAAGGATTTATCCTTAAGAATATTCTATTCCATAAGAATAAAACTAAAAAATAAAAGAGATCCAATCTTAAGGACACTTCCGACCTTAAGGGATCAAAATATATGTGTATATTTGAAACTGGGGGGATCAAGAGATCTTAAAATATAAATCTGTGCTTTAAGGATTAGTTACTAATCCAAAAAGGGAAAAAAAAGTATCTTGAAAAATATGTGTGTATTGAAAAGTACGTGCGTGCAACAGGTGAGCAGAGCATATGCCCCCACATTAAAGTCATTGCTGACACTTTAACAGGAGCAATGGCTTTAACAGAAACATAAACAACTCCATTGATTACGTTTCCACATTGAGATGCCCCCAGACGAAGACAAATCAAGGGAAATATCATAGAAACATACAAAGGACACAAAAGGGATCTACTTTCTATGGGGTTAGTATGATCATAAGATAATATATATATATATATATATATATATATATATATATATATATATATATATATATATATATATATATATATATATATATATATATATATATATATATATATATATGATATTATTGCAAATGAATTGACGTCATTCCCCAAAGAAAGTAGAACTACAATCACAAAGGAGGAAAGATCACATAAGATATACAAAAGAGAATCTTTTCAGACCATGACATGGAGACCAAAAAGAATTAGTGCTACCATATCTCAAATCCAAGCAGATTACACAAGGAAACATTTACGAATAATAGCATAGTTACAACATAACATTGAACAATGCATAGAAGAATAGAGATACATATAGAAGCATTTCGAACAACAATTTTGATTTCTTCGTCACCTTGCACCAAATGAGTAACAAGGATCGTATAAAAGAATCTAACAACATTTAGCAAACACATTACGAGAGGAACATAGTATAGCAAGAAAACACACAACAAAGCTACCATGAAGGACAAGCTGATCAAGCATGCCACTTACTTCCCCCATCTCATTGTATATCATTTAGGGAAAGTGGGTAACTCGCAAGAGGGACTATATCCAACACAGTGGGAATGATAGCCAGTTCCAAACAAGGATCCTCTTGAGAATCACTATGTTTGACACTAGGTGTAACAGTTAATTATGATGAAAGCATATTAGGTAAATCAATGTCAATGTCAATAGTCTCATATTCATCATTAACATCATCAGTATCAGCAAGAGTATCTTATTCATCCAAGTTAATTAAAATAGGATCTAAGATATGAATAGAATAATCATAATCATGCATGTGAACATCATTATTAGTAACAACATTGTCTAACACATTATGCATAGATTTATTTGAAGAAGGTAGAGATCTTTTAGCTTTAGCATGAGCATGATTATTTTTACGACATTCATTAGCAGAGCGATTACACTTTGATTTATTTGAAAGAGGTTGAGAACTAGGAGGAACAATCATAGGATCCTTCACAGGTTCTTTAGGAAGATTAATAGGATTATCAACCATAGGAGAAACAATCACAGGATCTTTAATAGATTTGGTAGAAGGAACTTGATTAACAGAACTAGAAACCATAGTTAAAGGAGGTATCGAAGGTGTAGGTAAAAGACCATGATTAAGATCCATAGGAGGTGAACTCAATTCAAGGATTTTACAATGTTTATAAGCTTGATATGATTGAAAAAGATTATCAGGGTGAGCACGACATGAATTAGGTAATGAAGGCCAAAAGAAATCTAGAGCAGCACAATCTCTAGGCCTAGAAGGTTGATATAGACTATGATTAATCATCTTCACTTCTCCATCATGAATGAACTTAAGATACTTATGGATAGGTGAAGCAACAGTATGTATGGCAGTCAACCAAGGTAAACTTGGCTTAACTTGAAATTGATCAGAAGTAGGAACCACAACAAAGGTAGTGTTCACAATTTTTCCTAAAAGTTCAACTGACAAGGTAATAGAACCAAATGAGGGATAAAGAAAACCATTGCAAGTTTTAATCCACACATCCAATGTATCATAAAAGTCATGTTGTAAGCTTTTCATAAAAAGATTTTCTTTAATGATAACATTGACTAAGGAGGTAGGATCAATAAGACAACCACGAGTAGGTATCTGAGAAACCCTAGCAGCAATGTAAAGGGGACCATCAGGAGCTTTAATAGTCTCAGAGTCATCAAAGGTAATCAAAAGTTCCTGAGGTCTTTTATTCTTAAATTGTTGTTGAGGTTTAGGTTGGGATTTCATTTTAGGTTTAGGTTTTGGTCGAGATTGAGTATGAACTTGAGGTTGAATTGGAGTTTGAATTTCAGGTTGAGGGTGAGGTGGAGATACAGACTGATCAACATGCTCCACTTGATTAACCACATGATTGAGATCATCCATCTTTGAATCATACACAATTTCCATAGCAGATGGTTGAGCAATAGTATTAGTATCATGCGTAGGTAAAGGATTTGTATAAATTTGAAAGTTTTGATTAGGAGGAGAGACAGATTGATTCCCACTACTATCTAGATTATCAACAGATAAAACCTTAGAATCAATTAGATCTTGAACCTTATGTTTTAAAGAATAACATCTCTCAGTATCATGACCATTTTGACGATGATATTGACAAAAAGCATTTTGATCAAAAGATTTAGATGCAATCGTAGTAGGTAAAAGAGGTCGAATAGGAGGTAAAGTAATCATATTAGCAGCTAACAACCTATTCATAATAGCATGTACAGTTTTAGAAAGAGAAGTAAAAGTACAATTTAATCAAAAAGCAGTGGATACAGAAGTGGCATTATGACATGCAACAACAACCTGATCAGCAACTGCATTCTCTTGTTTGTTTATCTTGACATAATTATTGAATTTTTGAAACTTGTTTGGATTAGGAGCAGTATCACTCTTATCAACTGGAACAGGAGCCATTGGAGTGGTGCTCTCAAATTGACTCACTTGTAATTGATAATGATGAAGCGTTGCACAAAGTTGTTGAAAATAGGTAAATTTAGTAAGCAAAATCTTATCTCTAATATCCTTTTGCAAATTTGAAATAAACATACGTTGAATATCAATATCGGGAACAAGATAGGAAATCTGAGCATGCAAATGCTTAAATCTACCAATAAATTCAGTCAATTTTTCTTTAGCACTTTGTTTACAATGCATTAAATCAGTCAACGACACTTGCGGGCCAATATTATTTTGAAATTGTTGAATAAAGGCATTAGCAATTTGTGGAAAGGAATCAATTGAATAAGGAGCCAAGGAACAATACCATTGTAAGGCCTTGTCACAAAAGGTTCTAGCAAACAATTTGGCTAAAATCCTATGGTCATGAGCATAATCACTACAAAGGATTTGAAATGTTTTAACATGATGAACAGTATCTCCTTTTCCATTATAATTCTCAAGATGAGGCATCTCACCTTGCTGAGGAACAGGAGTATGAATAATATTTAGGACAAGGGACTTCCCATGTCACATGTAGTAATACTAAACTTTTTTCAAGTTAAGGAAGCAAGTTGTTGTTGTAAGGATGATACAGTTTGAATAGTGGTAAATGGATTCACCCCTATTCAAATGTAAAGGGGGAAATATGAGACCTATTCTCAAACCTAAATTCCCCAAGGAAGAGATCCAATTTGATCAACCAAAAGGTTAATGCATAATCAAATCAATTTATGGAAAAGAGTAGGAAGAGAGAGTAAATCCAATATTTCCCTATGTGGAGGATTATGTTTAGAATATTGAAATACAAGTACTAACCTCAAATTAGGGCAGATCTGGAAAATGTTGAATTTTGATGTCTGTGTACACTTTCGGGAAAATCTGATACCTAACCTAGACTGGAAACGCCGAGACAGAGAAAACCTAGAAATCTTTCCTCAAGATGGCTTAGCTCGAGTTTGACCCTCATAAAAGGTCAAATACCACATTCTTTATTTGAAGTCTGATTCAAATTCTATTCATAGATCCCGGAAGTTTGTCAAAAAGGGTATCCAAATTCACTCTTAGATCTGAAACTCCGCACCTATACCTACAAGAAAATGGGGGTTTTTGTTGTATGGGGGGTTTGCCTTGGTCAAACCCCAATTTAGGAATTAACCTTGAAATTGAATTGAAATGTATTGTGCATAAATAAAGTAATTGAAACAAATCACCTCGCTTATGTTGAAGTCCTTGTAGAGGATTCGAATCCTCAAATCCACAAGTAGGAATGAATGTAGGATGTAGGATGTCTCCAATCAATGGTATTTGATCTTCAACACCAATCTTGAATTGATCTTTACATATGACAAGGCTTGAATGAATGGAGAAGGATGGATCTTCAAGGGGGCTCCAAAGAGATTGAATCCTTTTTTAGCTAACAATGGATCTCCTTGATGGATGCTTGAATACTTGAATGCTTGAATACTTGCACTTGCACATGAGAGCTTGCAATTGCTTGAGATGAGATATGAAAACTTGATTGAGAAAACTTGATGTCAAAATGAGAGAGGAAGGCCTCCTTTTATAGTGATCTAGGGCACACTCCTCTAGATGGGACACCTTGGAGAATTAAATCCCAATTAGGTCCTTACCTTTAGAAAATATAACTAGATTAAATGTAATTAAAGGATCTACCATCTTGAAACCTGAAATGGCCGACTCGGAGGCGGGAAAATAAATCTCCCAAAAGCCTGAAGCCCAAAAATTTTGGAAATTGTAATTTTTGAGGAAGGGGTCAAAGTCAAGGTTGGACCTGACCTAGTCAGGGTTGAGGTTGAGGCTGACCTAGTCAGGTTCTAACTTGACCCTGACCCTAGTCCTAGTTTGACTCATACCCAAGTTAGGATGTCCCGGGATGCCCAGAAACCTAGAACTGATGCCAAAATAGGATAGAATGTCAGAGGTAGAAATAAAATCCTATGATTACTGTGATGAAGCCCAAGAGGATCTATTTCTAAATCCTACCTAGAAAATAGAGCCATGGAAGAGGTAAATTCAGGAGAATCCTTAAGATCCTAACCCTAATTTTACCTAAAATGAAGAAATCAAGTGCGGGGAAGAAGTGGAAAGCAGGGAGAAAATCCAAATACATGCAAAGACCTAATCAAGGTGCTTGACATGACCCCAAACCACTTACTCAGAGGGCTAAATGCTCTTATCATGGAAGTGCTTCCATTTTAAGATGATACAACTATTATCATAATTTAAAAGGAAACCAATGAGTACATTAAAACATATGTATCGTGGAAGAGTCAAGACCAAATGATATGGCCAAAAGCGTGAACCCCTCCACCTGTGCCATCTCCTCCTCTGTCATCAACTGAACATAAATGTAACAAATAAAAAGACATAAGTGGGAAATTATTATAAGGAAATTCTACTAAAAATACGAACAATAAAATTTAAAAACAATGTAAAAAATGAACGGTTTACCCTTACCATAACAGTGGGAGTCCATGGCACTGTAGGTTCCTGATGCACATCTCCATGAGCTACTTTAGTGCCTATAGTGTGTTGTGTAGAATCATCCCCATCGAAGTTGAAATGATATGTATCACTATCAGTCAGGGGACCAAGGCAAATATTCTTGCATATAATGCAAGTGTGGGCCACACAAACATGTGATCTTGTGGAAGCGCTAGAAGCATCAGGATGAGGAGGCAATAATGTTGTGCTATGCATAACCAGAAGATCACTCAATGTGCGAATGGCTTGAATAGTCTGTGAGCCAACCTCAACAATAATGTCTGGATGCTGCACTGTGGGAGGTGGTGAAATCTTGGGAGGGGGGACATACGTGCAGGATTTCACCCGTTGTGACAATGGCCTATCTTGCGGAGCACCTAAACTTACACCCTGGTTCAGTCTCATACTCTAATAATCCACCTTGTGACCGAGCACAAATTCAGCATACAATTTTCTAAGAAAATAAATTGGGACATCCAAATTTTTGTGAGGTGGTCTATCAAAAACCATCCACCAACGGTCCCAAAAGTTGTCATGTATTGCACTATTTGTGCACCATTTAATTGACAACTTGGTTTTTTTAGGCTCTACTTTTAGACCAGTTTTAGGATCCACAAAAAGATTAGCTATGTCATGTTTTTTTATATTTAGGTTCATGACTTGATCATAATCAAGCCCATTGTCAAACTGGGTGTGCATGGAATCGCGCCAAAGAAGTACAACATTATGTTTTTGTGTCAGTTTCTCCATGTTTTCAATTATTGTGTTCAATGTCATAAACATGGGGCACAATGTGGGGATATTGGCATATGCAGTTTCAAATCCTCTAAGTTCGTTTAGATTATCTCCTATTAGATCTTCTAAACGGTGAGGGTTTTTGACAGATACGTCTTCTAGAGGTGGGGGATTGTTGGGAGGTGGGTCTGGATTGTTTGTGAGATCATTAGGAGGGTTTTTTGATTCTATGTCTGATAGCAATGAAAAAAAATAGATAATTACAATGAATTTTAAAAAACAATACAAAAACTCATTGCTACCCTAATTTTTATATAAAAAACTATATATTTATATTTAAAAATAACAAAAAACAATTAAAACAATAAAAATAGAAGTTTCACTTACCTGGGCAATTTGCAAAAATTGGATAGGGGATTTGGGACCGGATATCTGAAAGCCTAGCTGCATTCACATTTTTGCAATGAAAAAACATTGAACACGGCTAGGTACAATGATTTATATTCACTGGCAAATATTAGATATTCGATATTATCAGATATCCGATAATGCCTTCAGGTTTGGCTTTTGGTTTGGCTAGGTGTACTGACACCCAAGCCTACCAAAAAGTCAAAAAATCTATTTTTGTGCTTTTGGACGAGTGAAAATAAGTTTTTTTCACATCGCCACTTTTTGGCATACCCTTATCTTGCACATACCCATCTATTGAGTATCATAGCTTCATTGTTAGATCTTCTACTACTACTTGCTAGCATTCTCCATTTCAATTTTGATTTCAAGGTTAATTCCTAAATCAGGGTTTGACCAAGGCAAACACCTCCCCCAACAAACAAAACCATTTTTCTTGTAGGAACAGGTACGGAACAATGAATTACAAAGCAAATTCAGATACCCTTTTCAGCAAACTTTCAAGATCCATGAATAGATTTTCCATCGAAATAGTGTAGGTCAAGGTCAACATAAAGGGGCACAATTGTGCCCTCATATTTGGGTCAAGGTCAACCTGTGTTTCCAAGTCAAGGCAGGTTGCAGAATTTCCAGAAACTCAGTACAGACACCAAAAAATAGTAATTTCCAAATCAGCTACATTTCAAGATAAGTGTTTCATTTTATCCTAATCTTTCGGATTTATTGTTTTACTTTATAATTAAGAAATTAGATCCCCTTTCACTCTTTATCTATAACCAGTTGATTCCTTTTTTCATTGATCATATCCTTTAGGTTAATCAATTGGGATCTCCTTGTCTTGGATTAGGAGGTAATATATATCTACAACATTTTCAACACACCCCACCCACAAACACATTTAAAAAACACACACACACACACACACAGATATATATATATATATATATATATATATATATATATATATATATATATATATATATATATATCTTACATTTTGGTGAACTCGCGATAGAAAACCCTTTCTTTTTGGTGTTGGATGCTTTGCCTCTTTTCCTCAAGACTAGCTTAGATTAATTTTCTTTTATGCTCTTGCATTTTAAAATACAAAAGCAAAAAAAAATCTACATACTCATCAAAATAGAAAAACATTTCTTGCATCTCATTCACTATGAAGATCCTTAAGATGGTTTGGTGTGTGGTCAATTTCCTCATTATTTTCCTCTTAGCATCTCTTTATAGTACTTATGATATTTATGAGAGTATCATCCATTTCATTATGTTTTTCACTCTTCATGTTTCACTTGCTTTTAAGCTATTATGAGATTGACTAATACTAGCCTTCCTACTTTCAAAACTTTCATTAAGAATTTGTGTGGTGGACTTATTTCTCTTTTGGATTATGTGAAGAATTTGGTAGATGATACACCATTTCCTAATGTTCCTAATCCTAATCCTATCCTTCCTAATCTAGTTCCTAATCTTCCTAATCTTAATCCTATCCTTCCTAATCCAATTCCTAATATTTTCATTCCCATTTCTCCATCTACTATTCCTAGTTCTTCCCACACTTATGATGGGGCTCAAACTATGGTTCATGATGCAGATGTACAAGAATTATTTGATTTACCTTCCCCTTCTTATCTGATCCATGATGATATTAAAGGGGAGAGAAAAGAAACTTCTTCTAAACTATCATTCCACCTTACACAACATTTTCTCATGATCACCATAAACAATCACCTCATGTAGAATCTTTACAAGATATGTACACTATAGGATACAATATGATGGCTAAACAAGGTTATAAGGGTTTAGGGCTTGGTGTTAATGAACAAGGTATTAAATATCCAGCTCATCTATCCCCTAAACAAGATATGTGTGGTCTTGGCTTTCCGCTATCTCAATTTAAGGTGGTTGATTCTAATCGTCGCCCTCCTCTTCATGTTCTTCTTCCAACACCTTCCTTATTGTGTGCTAAAATATTGTCACACTTCTATGAATCCTTACATGCAAGAAAACTCAAGAATGAACCCTCACAAATCGATCCATAGCTCTCTATGCATGGAGTTGCAAGATTTGTAAAATTGCTCTCAGCTAGAGCTATAAACTCATGACCTTGCTAGTCAACCACACAATGAGAGATTCCAAATGAATACAATGCTATGCAAATCTATATGAGAATGCAAATTAATCTTATGAGAATGAAGATGCAATTAAGCTTTGAAAATGGAAATGAAAGAGTTACAAACCCTCTAATTAAACTATGTGAGATTAATCTAAAACATGAAAGGAAATGATACCATGATGATGCAACTATGATGCAAGCTAGGATGTGATGTAGATGCAAGATGAATGCCAATGATGCTCCAAATATTCAAAACTTGATGCAAGAATATCTCCAAAAGCTTCAATGACTTAGAAAACCTGTAGCATAATAATTTAAGTATGTATGGTGTGTGCAAATGAGGAAGAGAGCTCTTCTTTTATAGGAAGTGAAAAATAATGGACCATGGATATTAAGAGGCAAAAGACTTAATCAACGATGGAGAAAAAAAGAAGCTTGATCCTTGTGCACAAATATCCTCCAATAAGAAAATTAGAAGCATTTACTTTATGTTGAGCATTTACTTTATGTCCATGTGAGGCAAAAGTACTTTTCTTTTATTTTTTATTTTATTTTTCTTTATAAATAAGAATTAAATGCTTTATTTGTGCAACATAAGATAAGAAGAAAAGTGGAGATTTTTTATTTAAATAAAAGGGGAGGAAATTCCTTTTAATTAAATAAAGGCTTAGGATAAAGTGATTTTATTATTTAATTAAAAGAGATTTTTAATTAATTAAAAGGGAGCATGTTCTCTTAATTAAATAAGATTTTTATATTTTATTTCTTTTAAATTAAATAAGGCTCAAACCTTAGGAAATATTGAATTGATTATGATTTGATCAAGGAAATTGATATATTTGAAAAATGTTGATTTTGAAAATATTGATTCAGGGATTTGATAAATTACAGAAATGGGGCCCAAAGTCTAGGCGACCATTTTAGGGTGCATACACTTATTACCCTAATACCCCTCAAGATGTGGCTAAGAAGGTGTATGTTCATTTAATGAATTCTAAGAAAGAAATATTTAAAACTATGCTGAAAGATGCTCTCTCCAAGTACACATGTCCTTTCCACTATAGTAATACACATTTACTTTCTAATTGTGTGCATTTCAAGATGTATGTTAGAGAAAGAGTTTCTTTAGGAATTATATCTCTCTCGTGTGGTTTTACAATTTCTTCATAATTTCCATACGGAGAATACTCCTTATGCTTCTATAATATAGATCTTTTCTCCTCTTGTCTCTTGACTGGGGGGAAAGAGGTATTTTTTCCATTTTTCTAGGATCCATTATGCTCTTAGCATGTATTTTGTTTTGAGCTTAATTGGTTATTATTTCTATATTTTATCCCTATAGTTTTGTATTATGATATCTTTCATTTTCTCATAATCATCCATAGCTCTCTTCTAGTATTCATGATATCTTTTCTAAAGACATTTGTTTTGCAAAGATATCTCTTTGTTATGGCATATCTTGGTATATCCCTTGCTTTCATCCCTGGGGGGTAAGATTTTCCTTCTTTCTCTCTGTCTAGGGATCTACTTTCCTTAGATTAGTGGCATTTGTTTATTCTGCAACATTATTTCCTTATAATGACTGATGTTTTGGCTATGGATATTATTTTATGTGAGGTTGTTGTCCTAGGTCATCAACTCTTCTTTATTTTGCAAATTATGTTTTTTATAAACTCTTGCCCTTGCTTTGGGGTTAGAGTTTACTTCCTTCATTCCAAGATTCCTCTTCCTCTTGATCGCAGGGGGCTTGATGATTGAATCTTTGATCCCTCTTTGATTTTCTTTGAAAGATTCAATATTTTATCCAAAACACTCCTCTACGATGAGGGTCTTGTTGATAAGATCTCTTTCTCTTTGAGGATCCTTTTTCCATAAGTGACATATCCTTTTTCATGATTATCTATGCTCTTCGATGTAAGGGTCAATGCTCTTTGCTAAGAATATAGTGTACATTGTTGTTAACAGGATATCTCCTTACTTTGTGAACTAGGTATCCTCTTTCTCTTCCTTATCCTATCTATTAGGTAGCCACGATAAGGAGGGGGGCATATATATGGTCTTCCTCATACTATAGTTTACATTTTACAACATGCTAAATCCTCGAAAGGTAACGTACATAAGTTGCTAAATCCTGAAGAGACACATTTTTAATTTCAAACATGCTAAATCCTTAGAAGGTAACACACATAAGTTGCTAAATCTTGAAGAGACACACATTTTAAATTTCAAATATGCTAAATCCTCATAACGTAACGCACATAAGTTGCTAAATCCTAAAGAGACACACATTTTATATTGCATAGTGATACAAGTATGTGGATCTATGGGTATTCCAAAAGCCGTTAGGAGACACATTACAACTACAAAGCATAGTTTAATATGGGTGAAATATCAAGTTTGGCTACCTATTGGGCTCTCCCTCCTTGGTGATTCACAGTAAGGTGGGCATCTTACTGGGCAAGGTAATCACTCTCTTTTTTCTCTCTTTCGCTTTCATGCTAGTAGGATTAGATCATGAAGCTATGTTATTTATAGTGTTGCTCTTTTCTTTCTTATGTAGTCATTTATTCTTTTATGATAGCTTTCCAAATATGATATTAGTATAGGAAGCATTTCTTAGCAAGGTTTCCTTTGCTAGTTGATTTGGGTTTGTTTTTGTACTAACCCCTCTTTTTTGTGTCTTTTAGCTTTGTGTTTATTTTCTCTTTGCTTTCATACCCTTGTGCATGTATGTCAAGTTAGAATCCTTGGCTTGGGGGATCATGTCCTTAACTAAGAGATGTTCTACTTTATTATGATCCACTTGAGTCTTTCTTCTAACTTTACTGTGAGTATGTTTGATTTCCATACCCCCGCTAAAGTGGGGCCTTAATGTATCATCTTAAAATGGAAGCGCTTCCATGTTAAGATTGTTTAGCCCTCCTTAGGGGGTGTTTTGGGCCATTATTATGTTGTCCTCTAATTTATGTCCCTTTTCCATCTTTTGTGCATGTTTAGGACCCTGATTGGGCCTCTCTAGGCACGCTTTCCCCACCTGGCATATTTTTCAGGGGTCTTAACCCCCTGGGTCAAGGTCAACCTCAACCCTGACCTAGATCAGGGTCAACCTCGACCTTGACCCAGGTCCCCCTTTTTCATTGGAAAGTGTCCTAGATGTGGGGGAGACTCGAAAGTTCTTTTTCCTACTTTCGGGTCGGCTGCTTTGGGCTTCGAAGTGGTGACTCTTAAAAGACATTTAATATAGGTCCACATCTAAGGGGATGAGCCTAATTGGAATTTATTTCTCATATGTCAGCCTCTCTAGAAGTTGGTGTCCTAGACTAGTATATAAGGAAGCCTTCTTCTCTCATTTTGAGGGGAGATAAAAAGAGGAAAGAAAAAAAGAGAGGAAGAAAAGAGGAAGGAGGATCATTCTACGCATAATCTATCATCTACTTTCAAGCTTCCAAGTGTTCAATCAAGGTTTTCAAGTCTTCTTCTCAAGATTTATTCATTCTTCCTGCAAAGTGGATTCCAAGCATATAATCATGGAGGTTTTGATTTACATTTATGGTTTTTAATGTTGAATCTAAGCTTTCATATTAACATACTTGTTTACATTTCTAATACAATTGCATATCTATTGAATATCATAGCTTCATTGTTAGATCTTCTTCTA
Organism: Chamaecyparis obtusa; assembly: GCA_027943335.1. Taxonomy (NCBI): domain Eukaryota; kingdom Viridiplantae; phylum Streptophyta; class Pinopsida; order Cupressales; family Cupressaceae; genus Chamaecyparis; species Chamaecyparis obtusa. Next base: position 761,084 of record BSBK01002242.1, read on the forward strand.
CTAATTGATAGCATTCTCCATTTCAGTTTTGATTCCAAGGTTCATTCCTAAATTGGGGTTTGACCAAGGCAAAACCCTCCCCCAACAAACAAAATCATTTTTCTTGTAGGAACAGATATGGAACAGTGAATTATAGAGCAAATTTAGATACACTTTCGGCAAACTTTCAAGAGCCACAAATAGATTTTTCATTAGAACAGTGTAGGTCAAGGTCGACATAAAGGGGCACAATTGCACCCCCGTATTCTGGTCAAGGTCAACCTGGCTCAGAAAAGAAAAATATTTATGGGTTTTCTCTATCTCTGTGTTTCCAGGGAAGGGCAGGTTGTAGAATTTCTAGAAACTCGGTACAAACACCAGAAAATAGCAATTTCCAGATCTACTACATTTTAAGATAAGTGTTTCATTTTATCCTAATCTTTCAAATTTATTTTTTTACTTTATAATTAAGAAATTAGACCCCCTTTCTCTCTTTATCCATAACCAGATCATTCTGTTTTGCATTGATCCTCTCATTTCGGCTAATCAATTGGGATCTCCTTGTCTTGGGTTAGGAGGTAATATATATCTACAACATTTTCAACACACACCACCCACAAACACATTCAAAAAAAGACACACACACACACACACATATATTATAGTTAGATTATCTTTGAATCAATAAAAAGACAAATTATTCTTGAAAATGGTAACTCACTGTCCCGTGGGTATAGTCCCTGTAACAGGGCCTTCAAATGCTTTGATGAAATGTGTTTTGAACTGATAATGGTGTAAAAGGATTTATTTGTGGTTTAGTTTCATTTACTTGCACTTGTTCATGTTTTACTTGCATTTAAGTCAAAGGAATCAATTTGTGTCTTGACTGTTCTCGGGCAAATTGGTTGTTATCAGCACTTTGGATTGAATTCTCCTTGATGGATTGACTCTCCCACCCCTATAGCATATGTGATTGGTGGGAGGAGTTATAAAATGTATCATATCCTTATAAATTAGTCTTTGGATGTAGGAATTGGCAATATTGGGGAGGAGAGACCACAGTATGGTGGTGAATTATTAATTGAAGGGTCACTTGACCTTGGGATAGTCATAAAATGAGGTAGAAACATAAGGACCTAACCAATTAGGACTAAACTTCCTCTTTTTCTCAAGTGGTGCATTGACATTTCAATGGTTCTAATAGAGAACGAGATCATCTACATTGAAAGTGCAAGAAAGGACATTATGATTGTACTGCTTTGATGCATATTTTTTATAAGTTTGAAAGTTCTCAAAGGCCTTTAGTTGGTGCTCATCAAGCAACTCAAGTTGATTTAGACTAGTTCTAATTGATCCATTCCTTCTGCCAGTTCATAACAAGTAGCTTCAATTTCATCTTGACCTGTCATAAATATGAGAATATCTCTAGGAGGGTAGGTAATATGAATGGACATTGCTTGTTTGACATATCCTTCAACATAGTCTTCACATGGTGATTTACTGTAGAGTACAGTCACATGAAATGTGCGTCCTGGTATATTGAAAATAGGCACATTGTAAATAGGAAAATTGTGACAGAAATTAATGAGCAGATACATATGTTTCAAAGAGGCTGCATATAATACAATTTACAAGGTGAGCATACCTTCCAAAAAAATGGAAAACTTCTATGCATTAAGAGTTGATGATGTTACAATGAGCTTAAAGTCACGGCATCGTGCAACCACTTGTTTTAATATGTGAAATAACACATCTGTATTAAGAGACCTTTCATGCGCTTCATCCATGATAATTATACTGCATTAAAAAAATCAAAACTGAGATCCTGACATGTATTACTTTAGATAAGGCATTCAGATCATTGTAAAAATCAAGAAAAATGAAAAAGAAAAGAGTTCAGTTGAAGTACATGTTACATTAGATAAAGCCAAAAAAAATTTAAGATACTAAAGACATTTAGTTATTATCCTGTAGATAAAAGTAAGGTGATACAAGAAAAATTAAATAAGCAGGGAATTAAGTGTAAGTGCATTAGATGAAGCAACTTAAGCAACCATATGATAAAGACCACATTATGGAGTGCAATTATCAGGGTAAAAATTGTAAGGCTTGAGTTTAAATGTAATGATATGCTAATCCCAAATCTTTAAACACTATAATGTAACATTTGATATGTTGCAACTCCAACTCATTGATATAATAACCTACATGAGAAATTTGTGGTCTAGGAAAATGTGTCGTTAGCAACTTAAGCAGCCATATTTGAGATAGACTTAGAATCTAGATTAGATAATGGCCTCACATTCTATTCATATTGACAACAAATTTTCAAGTATTTTCAAGAATCTATGTCCAAGAGAATATCCATTCATGAATCTATGAAAATACTATAGCTTATCTTGAAAATATTATAAATATCTCACTATATATCTCAGTGTTCAAATGTTTAATGATTAGGGGAGGCAAATTTGGGATACGATACAAATTTGAAACCCTCATCACCACTACTAATTTCATGAGCAAGATGATGTGTTCCTTGGAAACCACATTTCTCAAATTTGTGGACATTGAAAATCCTCCAGACATCATGAAATATGTTGCCATTGGGATAGGCATATTTAAACACTGTAACAACATAAAATCTGATTTAGAATGAAAATTACAGTCAGTGCAAAACATTTTTTTCATACACATAAAATACAATAAGCAAGTGAATGGAAAACTAGGTACCCAAAACATCACTGACATAAAATGGAGTAGATTTGAGAGCCCAGTCAGTTTCACTGTGAAGAGCAGACAAGCGAAATGACTGTTTAAACTTTGTATCATGCACATAAAGATAATGGTCATACGAAACTTCCAGAAACCGCCATAGTATGTATTGTGCACAAAAAGATACTGGTCCAGCGAAACTTCCAGAAACTGCCATAGTATCATGCATAGAAAGATAATGGTCTACCAAAACTTCCAAACTATTATGAAGAAGCTTTTAGATTTTTGGATTGTTATAATATTCATATGTTTTATATTTTTCCAAAAAAAAAAGAGATTTTTCTACTTAGTCTAATCAATGACAAAATCAAAGAAAATCATATTTTTTAGATTATAGAAAATAAAATTAATAATCAATTATAATTTTTTTGATCCAAAAAGATACTTAATTCTTATTAATTGGTTGAGCAATGAAATTGAAAAATTGAAATTGAACTGATGCGTAAGTATACCTGCCATAGACAGGAACTATAATAATCACTCTACATGTTTTACACATGTATTAAGATTTTTATTTTTGGTATGATTATCTATTCATATTGACAACAAGTTTCAAGGCAATTGACCACAAATATTTCATGTATGGAGATTCTCTTGGACATAGATTCATGAATTTTTAAGTCCTTCCATCTTGATCATTTTTCCTATCATAAGATCCATGCTGGACTGACTAGGTCATCACACTAAGTTTGACCACATGTGGTCTGGCCCTTTTCTAATTCCAGAATGCAAAGAACATAATGCATTTCAGCTAGCTACAATGGATGGAGATGTTCTACCAATCCCAATTTTGTGTATCAAGGAAAGGAAGCATAAGGTAGGTTTCTTCATGTATTACAAAGACCAATAAATATGTTCAAATCTAAAGGTTTTGTATAGGAGAGTTTTATGTATTTTTTTTAATATAGAAACTGCCAGCAAGTGGTCATCAAAAGTTATTCTCAAAAGCCCTAGTTGCAACAAGAAAACACCTCAGTGGTTTCACAGATAGCATCCATTATTAAAAATAATAACAGAAAGTCTGGTTTAAGGAAAAATAAGAAGCTGAATTTGTAAACGGTGAGCCAAACCATAACACATAAGCTAATGATAAAAAATGGCCTACCACATAAGGCATTTGGCAAGATTATTATAGAATTTTAGAATTTTCCATTGAAGCTTATGCAATCATTCCTTTCTGACAGAAAAGTTTATCATACAAAAAACTTAAACAATGCAAAAGTGTTTTTCTTCATTCACATATTTCTCTTGATACTGGAAGTAATACTACAGTTCAAAATGAAGAGCTTATGAGTAATGGTGAGCAACGAAAAATAGAGAAATGTAGGGATTAAAAGATCATCAACATGAGTATTTACACTATTAACAATAGATATAGAATCTGGAAACCAAAAGAGTATGGCTTCATCAGTAAGCAAATGACAGGTCATGACATGCTTTATTTCCCAAAAAAATTTAGAGAAGATGGAACTAAAGCAAGAAAAATGGAAGATTTTAAACTTGCAGAATGCTAGAGAGCCTAAACCTTAACTACTCACTATAAGAAAATTTAAACAGCAAACTTGTTCAATTAAATAACCAAGAATAGATAGTTAATTAATGTTGTTTTATAATGACAAGAATGTCAATATTTACGTGAAAATAAATAGAAACCTCACTACTGATTATGTACTTCAATCAAAAAGAGTAAGACTAGTAAAACCATGAGTCTTGTATGCACATGAACTTGCTTACTGCATTCTATTGGAGGTTTGTAACCAAGTCAAATTGGTTGAAGAACTAGACTACATGTCTTAAACATGTTGCATTAAAAACCTTGGCCAAGGTGCACTAAACTATGCTAGTGTTAGTCAGTTCGTAATGTTTCGGATACATTCCTAGTTAGGGGTCATACTAGTTAGGAGTAGTTATAGAGTATGGCCAACGAGTTATGTAGGATCATACATGAGATTCAAATGGCTTGTTTATCACCATGTTTACACCCCTCACAAAGGCTTAGGCCACTTCGACTAGGAAGTGTGCAAGGGGGATTAATAGAGCCATGGTTGGGTGGTAAAAATACCTTGGTGATACTTCCCCTCCCCTTCCCATGTTACAGTGAGATATTCAAGAAAGACAAAATAGATTCAATAATGCTAGTACACTCACAATAAGATTTTGCATGCACTTTGTATTTTATGTTAAGTTGAATGATAAAGATGATACATGATGAAAAAATCTTTCCTCCAAGAAATTTACTATTCCGTTTTGATGCAATTGCTTATTTATGTTTTAAAAAAATCATTAGAAATGTTAGCTTGCACTTAATTTACAAGTTTTGCATTCTATACTTCTTGTTGTTTTCAATAGTTAGCTAGTTTTATTTCTGCTTAGATATTAGCTTGTTACATGTCTGCACTTTGCAATGGTCACAACCCTTCACCATTCTTTCACTTTGAAAGAGTCACAACCTTTCATAATTGTCACTCTTTGAAAGAGTCACAACCCTTCATCATTGTTTTCCTTTGAGAGAGTCGCAACATTTTATAACTTTTTCCTTTTGAAGGAATTACTTCCTTATTTTCTTTTCATTCTTTTTTTTCTCTTCCATTAATTCTTTCTTGATTCACACCTTCCCTTTTCTCTCATCCTGCCTCTCTTCCGGCTTTCAAATAAAGTTCTCTTCTCCCTTTTGTATCTCATGTTTGAGGGAGTCACAACTTTTCATTTCATGTCTTTTGACCATTCATTGAACTTAAGTTAATTTAAATTATGTTGTATTTTAATTTTATTCTTTTATATTTTTAACTAATTTTTTTTATTCTTTTATATTTTAATTTTATTATTATTGTTTATTATTAAATCCTATGTCAAAAAGGGGACATTACAGACTCTATCCAGGGTTGTGGCTACAAGGATCACATGCTTCCTTTTCTGTGGAAAAAGAAAATAAATATGCACCTTGAGTCTTCATCTTCGACTATTTTCTTCATCCAGAGGACTAGATAGGAGGAAGAAGAAGAATTCTTGGAGGAAATTGGCCAGTTCTTTCTAGGAAACAAAATAAAAATCAACCATTTTTGCATGACCAAGCACAACTAAAAAGATAAAATTGATCCTATTGCTCCTATGAATGAAGTATTCCGTTTAGTTTAATATTATAATATATTAATGTTTGTTTCTCATAACAAAGAAGTAATAGCATTTTGGTTTCTTTGTCCAAATAGTGCTGGAAGATATTGTTGATTTTACATTTTGACTTCTAAATTTTTAGATTCTTAGTTTGCAATAAATTGTGACAGTTCACAAATTACTTCTCAGTTAGGAATTGATTATGAAAGTGATAACGAAACACTTGATGTTGCCTCACTTTATATAAGTGATACACAAAACTGGGGAGTTAGCAATGCTGGAAATTTTTTGGACAATGAAGCAGAGAGTTTTACAAAATTCAGCCAATAGGGACTTGCTACAACATTGAAGGGGATATTGTTAAAATACCAAAAATCAGCACATTGAATGTCAACTTGCCGATTCACATCATTGTTCCACCCACTACCCTCTAGTGATGGTTTTGCTCCAGGTGTGTTTCTGTGCACAAAAAAATTATCTATAGAAGATGTGTGTGGCAGTGGTCTACTAGAACTAGTAGAAGTGGAAGGTGAGGAGATGGTAGATTTGCGGATCCATGGGCCAGGATGATAGCCCACTATGCCCTCAAGTGTTGCTTCATCTTCTTCAAGGGTAGATGGGATACCTAGTCACAAATCACAACCCACATTATTTTATTATGATCATTGTTATAAACTTATAAGCTTTAGAAAAATCTAAATTGTTGAGGTGATTATAAAATAATAAATGATTCTTAAAAAGGAGATAGTGTGAGATACTTTGCGATTCAAAAATGGCTGCCCTCATGGCCAATTTTTCCCTTTCCCTTTGCAACTTTTTCTCTTCTCCAGCAATGAGCAAGGCATTCATCTCTCTCATTATTTCTGGGGTGGTGTTGTCACAAACCCTTGTGTCACGCTTTGTGATCCCTCCAAGATGGTATTTCAAATAAGATATGCCTCCACTAGCTAGTTTTTCACATTTTATGCATATCACAATAATATATTTAGGTCCTTCAAAAGCATGTTCCCATGCCTTGTCTCAAGCCCCTTTAGGGCGCGTTCCTACATATCCTAATGGATATGCATCTACTAGGGCACTAGCAGACCCTATAGTTGACCCAGTTGTAGAGGTATCCCTATTTGCCATTTTGATGAAGAATCAAATTGCACATGTCACATACAAAATGAGTGCACAAATTTAGAAATTTAATAAAGATATTTAGAAATGAACTAAGTGAGTTTAAAACTTTAAATAAGTTTAAACATAGCTGAAACTTGAAGGAAAAAAACAAAAAAATTGTAAGGTTATGAAATTTTTGAGAAAACTATGAAAAATTTACAAAAATTGCTAAAAAAAATGGTGTTAGATCTTATTCATTACGTTCTAAAACAAGTTAGAGTAGATTGGAAATGATATTGTATAGTTTGTATAAACTTGAATGCAACTAATACAAGACAAAATGATTTTAAAACAAAAGGGAAAGAATTTTGAAAACTTACTTGTGAATCTGAATTTGCTTGAAAAATCCCTTCGAATCCACTTCAAATTGATCTAAAATGCCGCAAATGTCGACCTTTCTCCTCCAAAACCCTTCTAACCTCTCCAAACCTCAATTGGCATGCAAAAAAAACTAATTTGGCCCTTTTTTGGATCGTCGTCGTTATAACTATGTGCGCGGGCGAGATAAGTTTTCAACTTATCGTTGATAAGTGTCGATATATCAGCGATAAGTATATCGACGATAAGTTTCAAATTATCAGTCAACGATATCTTTACATAGTTTATTGCTGGCTAAAACTTATCGTGATAAGTCAGCTTATCGCCGATATATCGACGATATTTTGATCTATGCTCAAAACTATTAAGAGTGCAGAGCTAGCACAAATAATTATTATCCTTAGATTGCAGTAGTAGTTTGAGTAAGGAAACAAATGATAATCATAAACAAATTTCTTAAATAATTCCTAAGATTAGACTCAATTTCTGAGATGACTTGAGACTAAGCTTTGAGCTTGGCTTTGTGAAATGCATCAACGATCTCTATGGGTATGAACGAGTCCATTATTGACTGTGCTAAGATAGTTATTTTCATTATTTTGATATTGGAAATTTTAATGAGAAGCTTTTTGTGATATGTCTTAATTTTAGAATTCGTGCTAGGATGAACCCACAATAGTGGGTTACACTTTTTTGCCTGAACAGACATTGAAATCTACATTTTGAAAAAAAATTTCCGATTCGGATGCATATTGTCGTTAAACCATTTGAAATTGGAAGAGGATGTAAATTAGAGTCTTTTAAGATTTTTTTTCTATATTCTAAATATATTTTTTATTTTTATTTTTGAATTTCTTTGAATGGTTTTTTCTTTCTCCCACAAAAATTGGTATGTTGCTGAAAACATCATTTTCAAAGAGTTACATTATTTTCATAGAGCATAACTTTTTTTCTAAAATAGATATCAATGTGATTCTTTTGAATTTAGTTTTGTAACATCCATACAGAGGGCATGCAATTGGTTTGATGACTTTATCACTATTATTGCATATTTTATTAATGTTTGAAGTTGAATAAATCATAATTATGACATACCTTGACTACATAGCTTATAACTTTTCATGTATTTGTCCAATTCCATTTTTATTTTTTCTGATGGAAAGATAACTTCAATACCTAGGGCATAGATATTTTTTAGAATTTTTTTTCTCTCATTTACTATTTTTCCAAAAATGTCAAACATAGAAGTAGACATATGGTAAAATATCTATGTTTAGTAAAACTTTTTTAAAAAAATCATAATAAACTTAATGTATATTAACATTATAATTATTGGAAATATTGTTCTCAGTAGTAGCTTACTACATAGATAGGTTTCTAAAATGGAGTCATTTGATCTCCCAAAAGATAAAGTTGAAGTGATTTTTTGTCAGCATTTTAATAGGTGTGAAGGAGACTCCATTCTAGGTATGAATGGGGAGTATAGATGTTATATAAATGTTTTTTTTTATCTAAGAGGCTTTGAGCTAACCATTTGTAATTAATTCCTTCAAATGGAACTTCTCAAGGCTTAAATCATCATATTTTATTAAAAATGTGTCATTTCAGCAAAAATCAGCATGTCTAAAAAAGTGTAACCCACTATGAGAATATAAGTGTAAGGAATGTGTTACACAATTCTATACCCAGTAACTTACTCAGGTGGGTAGAGGGTTGTGTAATAGGTATAAGAAGAAATATTGCAGTGGTACAAAGAATCTTATGTTCATATGCATGTAGAGGTGCAGATTTAGCCCCTCTATGAGAATATAAGTGTAAGGAATGTGTTACACAATTCTATACCCATCGGTGTAAGTAATTAATAAATGGTATCATGGCTAGAGAGCTAAAACTTAACTACTCACTATAAGAAAATTTAAATAGCAAACTTGTTCAATTAAATAACCAAGAACAGATAGTTAATTTAATGTTGTTTTATAATGACAAGAATGTCAATATTTAAGTGAAAATAAATAGAAACCTCACTACTGATTATGTACTTCAATCAAAAAGAGTAAGACTAACAAAATCATGAGTCTTGTAAGCACATGAACTAGCCTACTGCATTCTATAGGAGGCTTGTAACCAAGTCAGATTGGGTGAAGAACTAGACTGCATATGTTAAACATGTTGCATTAAAACCTTGGCCAAGGTGCACTAAACTATCCTAGTGTTTGTCAGTTTGTAATGTTTCAGATACATTCCTAGTCAAGGATCATACTAGTTAGGAGTAGCTATAGAGTATGGCTGACAAGTTATGTAGGATCATACACCAAATTTAGACAGCTTGTTTATCACCATGTTTACATCCCTCACGAAAGGCTGGACCACTTCAAGTAGGAAGTGCACAAGGAGGATTAATAGATCCATGGTTGGGTGGTAAAAATGCCTTGGTGATACTTCCCTCCCCTCCCCATGTTGTATTGAAATATTCAAAAAAGACAAAATAGATTCAGTAATGCTAGTACACTCACAGTAAGATTTTGCACTTACTTTGGATTTTATGTTAAGTTGAATGATAAAGATGATACGTGATGAGTTATCTTTCCTTCAAGCAATTTACTATTCCATTTTGATGCAATTGCTTATTTATGTTTTTTTTAAAATTATTAGAAATGTTAGCTTGCACTTGATTTACATGTTTTGTGTTCTATATTTCTTGTTGTTTTCAACAGTTAGCTAGTTTTTTTTCTGCTTAGATATTAGCTTGTTACATATTTGCCCTTTGTGATGGTCACAACCCTTCACCATTCTTGCCCTTTGAAAGAGTCACAACCTTTCATAATTGTCACTCTTTGAAAGAGTTACAACCCTTCATCATTGTTGTCCTTTGAGAGAGTCGCAATATTTTATAACTTTTGCCTTTTATTTTATTTTCATTCCTTATTTTCTCTTCCTTTAATTCTTTCTTGATTCACACCTTCCCTTTTCCCTCATCGTAGCTCTCTTCCAGCTTTCAAATAAAGTTGTCTTCTCCCTTTTGTATCTCATGTTTGAAGGAGTTGCAACTTTTCATTTCATGTCTTTTGACCATTCATTGAACTTAAGTTAATTTAAATTATGTTATATTTTAATTTTATTTTTTTATATTTTTAATTTAATTATTTTATATTTTAATTTTATTATTGTTATTTATTATTAAATCCTATTTCAAAAAGAGGACATTACAGATTCTAGCCAAAATCTCCAGAGTTGTGGCTACAAGAATCACATGCTTCTTTTTCTGTGGCAAAAGAAAATAAATATGCACCTTGAATCTTAACTTCAACTATTTTCTTCATCCAGAGGACTGGATAGGAGGAAGAAGAAGCAGCATTCTTGGAGGAAATTGGCCAGTTCTTTCTGGGAAACAAAATAAAAATCAACCATTTTTGCATGACCAAGCACAACTAAAAAGATGAAATTGATGCTATTGCTCCTATGAATGAAGCATTCCGTTTAGTTTAATACTGTAATATATTAATGTTTTTTTCTCACAACAAAGAAGTAATAGCATTTTTGTTTCTTTGTCGAAAGAGTGCTGGAAGATCTTGTTGATTTTACATTTTGACTTCTAGATTTTCAGATTCTCAGTTTGCAATAAATTGTGGCGGTTCACAAATTACTTCTCAGTTAGGAATTGTTTATGAAAGTGATAACGAAACACTTGATGCTGCTTCATTTTATGTAAGTGATACACAAAACTGGGGAGTCAGCAATACTGGAAATTTTCTGGACAACGAAGCAGAGAGTTTTACACAATCCAGCCTATCCCAGTTTACAAACACTTTGAATACAGAACTCCACCAAACAGCACGCCTGTCTCCAAGTTCACTGAGGTACTTTGGTTTAGGGCTTGAAAATGGACGATATACAGTAGAACTGCAGTTTGCTGAATTAGAATTTACAGACGTAGAAAGCTGGAAGAATCTTGGAAAACGCATTTTTGATGTTTATGTTCAGGTATGTGTAACCCATTTTTCTAGTGGTTTGATTTCTACTACCTTTGGAATAACGAGTCCATTTATTTCCTCTTTTTGTACGGGGAGAGATGGGTTACAGATTATTTTCTGCAATTTTTCCTTTTTATGGTCCTTTGCTTTTTGGAAATGGTTAGTGTGCATGACATCAAAAACATTAGTTTGACAATCCTAATGCATACAATCTCATTTTAATTCTTTATTTTTTCTTTGAGTAAATACTAGCTCTGCATGTTCCCTCAGTTCTTCAACTTTTTGCACCCTGATGCTGTAGGGGAATAAAGTATTATCAAATTTCGACATCCAAAAGCTGGCAGGAGGTTCGTTTATAGCAGTTGATCGAAATTTCAGCACAAGTGTGACTGGAAATTTCCTTGAAATTCATCTTTTCTGGGCTGGGAAGGGAACATGCTGTGTTACAAAAGATGGAAACTATGGACCTTTAATATCAGCCATAAGTGTTACTCCTGGTAAAGAAAATGGCTGGAATTTATCCTCGTATATTTAATTTAACGAAAAGGTTGATGTTTTCAGCTTTGGAGTAGTTGCTTTAGAAGTGGTGAGCGGGAGAAGCAATACAGATACAACCTTGCCACAAGAAAGCGTTTATCTTCTGGAATGGATATGTACAAGTGTGGTAAAGTTTCTTCAATTATGCATCAACTTTAAATTTAGTTTACAGGCTATTACTAATGCCCAACGCCTACTGTTCAAATTATAGGCTTGGCAACTGCATGAGGAGAATAGCCTGCTGGAATTGATGGATCCTCAACTAAGGCCAACATGCATAGAAGAAGAAGTCCTCAGACTAATTGCAGTAGCCCTTCTTTGCACACAAGCTTTGCCTGCAATGCGCCCACCAATGTCTCGAGTGGTAGCGATGCTGACTGGTGATGTAGAGGAAATACCTATTGCTTCTCGCCCGGGTTACATCACAGATTGACAGTACAACAACTATATAGCATCACAAAATTCTGAAAATGCATCTATTGCCTTCACACCACAGCAGAAAAGCGCAGAAATCATCCTGCCTGCTGCATGGATCTCGCCTGAAAATGAAGATATGAGTCCATCAATGATCCACACGGCTTTAGATGATGGCAAATGATTACTGAACTCACGAAACAACATACAGACCTTGTCGCCACTAATGCCCCCTAAATCACATTGCACTACACTCTTTTGGAAAAAAAAACATGGATTACAGTCATGGAGTTTCCATAGTCTATCATGTTAGATTTTAGCATTTTTGGATTAAATTGTGTCTAATTTTTCATCATCAACTTTTGAATCATACTACATAATCTATCAGGATCAATATGAGGGATCATGTAGTATATTTATCTATTGCTTCATCTTGATGATAGATCATGTAGAATGATGATGAAAAATTACATAATTTAATTCAGAAATGGTAGAATCTAATTTAATATATTATTAATATTTAATAATAAATAAATGAAATATATGTATTTTAAAATAAATAAATAAATAAATTTGTTGTGAATAGAAAAAAAAATGAAAAGAACATAGAATGAGGAAAAAAAAATGAAGACAAATGTGATATAAAATTGTGAACTAAATGATATAATGTTAAATTAATTACAGTTCTACAAGTTACTGTTTAAATAGAAATATGCACATAATTTATTAAAAGTTATGGTATTTTTAACATATGTATATAATTAAGATATTTATACTAGTTTTATGTTTGGTGTTTTGTATTATGTAATATGTCAATATTTATTATGTAATAATTTATTGGTAGGTGTTATGGGTGAGTTTCAACATATATATCAAATCAAATTTGCTTCATGCAATATATAGGGAAAGCATTTTATTTCATGGTTTTGTAAAATTTTAAATTTATGTACAATTGGTACACAATATAAATTTAATTTGATGTAGACAATAGAGTCTACAAGTGATATGTAGCTAAAAAAATGTATAATAAAAGTGTCTAGTGCATCTCTAGTATGTATTGTGTGCTCGTCTTTGACTGCATCTACATCTGCATATTTCAATGTGTGTGCCCATACATGTAGATATAAGTATTTTAGAGATCATTAACCTTGGTATTCAAATGTCACTCAAAATTAATATAGTTGCAACATAGTATGTAATTATGTGAAACCAACATCCATTTTAAACTGGTGCAATTGCTCACAAATATTTTATTTTATTTTTATCAGTAAAGGCTGAAGCCGGATTATATTGATATATGTAATATATAATCCACATAAAGAGTTTTAAGATCAAAAGCAGTACGAATATGATCTTGGAAGTTGGAGGTGCAACAAATATGGAGCACCCATGCTTTGCATCATTTCAAAATCAATTCAAAACTTAACCATACCAGTTTAAACTAGAGCCAAATGCTACTATTAACCCTTAATAGCTACATTAATGCAAAAAAATGAGATCCTAAAAGAAAACTTGCACGAGGGCTAGTCCGATGGTGAAGTGAAGTCATGTTCTGAGCTTTCAAATGAAGAATCATGAGCATCATCAGCCTCCTCTTGGGAAGAGGTCATGTCTCCTTGATCCATTCTATCTGCAGCATCATCATCCTCTTCGTTGGCATCCTCATCCTCAACATCACCCCCAGAGGCATCCTTGTCCTCCTCTTCCGAATCTACCTCTACATCTGCCTTTGAAGCATCCCCAGAATCATCTGCCTCCTGGCCATCAGCCTCTAAGGAATCTGGGCTGCCAAAGTCATCCATCCTTTCCTCGTATCTATATTTATACACCCATTCCACATCATCATCCAAATTGTCACCGTAGGGAGAGTCCATACCTTCTTCGATCCCTAAAAAATCTTGAGAGAAACTTCAGAGCTTTTTTCATCCCTACCAATCTCATTTCCTGGTGTTCCCACTCCCAACCCCAAAGGATGAAGAACTGCCTCGACAGGCTGCCATTGAAGTTGCGGCGTGGGGCATTGTCAAACCCATGGAAAGGGGAACCTGTAGTCATGATAGTTGGAAGGTCCCATGGGAAAGAAATAAATAGGTTGTCATCTATCCTTGCTAGAATGTTATGGAGCCCGCCCAGATAATTATCGTTGAAGAGGCAAAAATAAATTTCTTCCACATGGTTTTTGTGAACACCAGCCACCAGTATGTTGGCCAAAAAACCAGAGCATATATCTGAATTAACTATGTACATGTGTTTTGTAAGCAGGAAGTTCATTCCCAAAACTTTCTTGATTACATGTAGGACAACCTTATGGTGGTAAATGCAGACTTCCTTTAGTTTCTCATTATAAACCGGGGAATCAAAAGCTATTTATTCAATTTTGGCAATCAGCTTAATGGGGGTGTCCATGGCAAATGTGAATGAATATGCTTGAGAAAACCAGACTAAAAATGCCAAAGAGAAAGCCAACTTTCGATGTGCAAAATGGTGCACCCAAGAGAGTTTACATGCACAAGCGATCCCCAAATCGATCTTCATACCATCGACATTGCCTTAAAATGCATTACTTTTGTTGTCCTTGATTCGACCATTGGGACTCCAGATAGATAACTAAAAATAGAAAAATAGAAACTCGCTGGAGAAAGGCTATGAAAAGGAGCGCAACGACTAGAAGAAGTTTAGAGGTCGACCCAAAATAGCTGTTGCATGTGGAGTGAGTATTTCAGACTGCTAACCACTGAAAATTTTTAGTTGGCATGACCTTTAAGATCCTGCTAGAAATCAACTGTAATATGAAGCTACTGGCTGGAGAGAGTACTGCGCCACCTCATGTCCTTTAAAATATATGACTTGCGCTACAAGATCTGCCTAGGAGAGATTTTACAGTTCTGAAGGGATGACAGTCTAGATGAAGTGACCGAGAGAAGTGATGTGACCCTAGGCAATTTGAAAAGGCATGTCCACTGGTCTTGGGTTCTATGCCAATAAAGAAGCTGGAGACTGTTGCAAGGAGTCGGTGACAAATTGAGTTAAGTGAGGATGGGTTGATCATCCATTGAAATTGATTTTATGTATGTACCACTGGTAGCTAAACTTTCTAGTTCATCCGCTTTGGAATTTCCCTCGCGGAAAATATGGTTAGCCATTGTGGATTCAAATTTGCTAATTAGATTTAAAATAATTTCCAAAGATGCTTATAATCTCCAATTGGATATTACCCCTATTCTGATTGAATTTATCACAATCATTGAGTCTCCCTCAATTTCCACTCTGTTCAATCCTAATTCCTTAGCCAGAGCTAGACCATGAAGTAAAGCTTTGAG
This sequence comes from Chamaecyparis obtusa, assembly GCA_027943335.1. Lineage (NCBI taxonomy): Eukaryota > Viridiplantae > Streptophyta > Pinopsida > Cupressales > Cupressaceae > Chamaecyparis > Chamaecyparis obtusa. Next base: position 776,667 of record BSBK01002242.1, read on the forward strand.
TTCTACCATATTATTAGTGTTTGGTTCAAGACGAATAGCCAATTTTACTAAGATCTTCCCATCTGAAGAATGAATGATGCAACCTGCTCTTGATGGACCTAGATTTCCTTTTGAGGCACCATCAAAATTAAGCTTGAACTAACCTGGGGAAGGAGATTTCCAAACACAAGACATTCTTTGATGATGGTTAGCTTTGCATCCTCTGTCGATGATGGTCGGGGTTTTGAGACTATGCCAGCATTTGATCATCTGATCATACCAACTAGTGTAGAACTTGTGTTTGGCTGATTGGGATTGAATTCGAGAATTCATGATCTCCACCATCACTGCCTCAATTTTATTAAGAATAGACTCGATTTCCATAGCTTTGTCTTGAAAAAGCCTCCTATTTCTCTCTTTGCATATTTCCCATATTAAAATGGAGGGAGAGATGATCAATAGATTACCACATAAGCTTTCCCCATAAAGTGTGGGCCATGATAACAAATGAGACTGGATTTCTTGGGGAAGAGCAGAGGACCAATGTAATTTCGAACACAACCAATTCCAGCATTTGTTGGCAAAGGGGCATGTTAATAACAAATGGTTGTGATCCTCTTCATTATTGTGGCAGAGAGAACATCTTGATGGACCCAAATATCCCATTTTTAAAAACCTATATGCTGTCAGGATCCTACCTTGTGATGCTGCCCACATGAAGACTCCTACTTTCAGGAGACAAACCTTGTTCCAACATAAGGATTTCTTCAACTCTTTTTGTTCCTTGTTCCTAAGCCGAGATGAATTCCTGCATCTTGAATTGGGACTTGGCTGGTGAACCTCTAGAGTTTTGGAGATTTTGATAATATGAGAGGGAGGGAGGGAAATGAAAGAGCTTTTAAACTTAGTCAAATCTTTGAGATCACATAATCTGATTTTTAGAATATCATCTTCCATTAGTAGAGATTCCTTGTTGACTTGTGGATCTTCTCCATAACCCCCATTCTCTGATTCCTTCCTAGATGGTAGTCCCTCACTATTACTCTCCTTTTCCTCATTGAGACAAGGTGAATTATCTTCTAGGAGAACTTGATCTGCAATTTTCTCTAGCATTTCTTTTTGGACTTCCAAAAACCAATAGGAGATAATTTTTTCTAGTGTGTTGTGGTTGAATCTAAGAATGGGATGAATAAGTTCCTTCTCGAAGGGGAGAGGGTGGGAATTGACTATAACCCACTTGTTTCCAAAAATTGCATCAAAGGCTTTCATATTTATCTAGAAGTTTTTCCTTGAGTATGCCTTCAGGCCATTGGTCTCCCTTATTCCTAAAGGGGATGTGTCATTGTTAAGAGATACATTTGACCCAACTGAAGCTGGGGAAGGAGGCTCCACCTCCTTATCTAAGGCAGAAGACAAAAGGCATTTTTGGGGAAATAGATGAACGTTTCTGAACTTTGTGATTTTGCAAAATAGAATCCAGAGGAACACCTTCATACTTTCTAAGAACTTGTCAGACTGATATGGAGCTAAGAAATGGTTTGCTGGATCTAATTTGGGGGGTACATGTTGATTTGTAGATTCTGCTACTGAAGAGGAAACCTGTTCGAAGACAATTTTCTTACTATGGTCATAAGAAATTAGCTAAATCCAAGTTCCAAACTTGGAGATGATTTTAATGGATTTAGGAAAATCCTTCTCAATGCTCATAAGAAGGCTGATCCAAATGGAAGCTGAGGGCCTATCAAAATGGTGTGACAAATAGATGCCCAGTTTGTTACCAATAATTTGAATGATGTCTGAGTCTCTATATTCCATTGGAAGGTTTGTTAAGTTGATCCACATAGGGACGAACTTGATAATATTCTTTGAGTTGTTGAAGTTAGGGGACCATTGCTACATGTGGAGGCATAAGTTTTTGTAAAACCACCCTTTCTGCTTGTAAATTTTGTCTCTGGTGGGTTTGTCTTTAAATTCTACTAGAAAATATCCTGCTTCCATGTCTAGACTATCTATTTGAGAGAAGTTTTCCCAATTGGTAAAGACCCATGTCTTGAACTCATTGTAAGATAGATTAGTGTTCCAAAACTTACAAATAATTCCATGTTGAAGAAGAAGTAAGTTTCTTTGCCTAAGGAAATCTTCTGAGAATGTGATAGAGGGTCCCTGGTCCTTTTTTAAGCCTCCATATTGTGTGAGAGGGGCTGGGAGATAATACCTTGAGGAGAAGTAACTTCCCGAGAGCCTAGTGGAGCTTGCTCACTTATGATGAGATCTTTATGATGTAGACCTTTTTTCTACACCATTTTCCAAGTCTTGAAAGAGCCTTTGAAGTGTCCCTTGTTAGAATTGTGATGCTCGGGCTTTCTGGTTGGACCTAAGAGCTCCAGTCTCTTTCTGTGAATCACCCAATGAGTATCCGTCTAGGATTTTTTGGGGAGAGGTGGGTTGAAAGGCCTCTCCCTTGCTGTGGTTGAAAAGATTGGGATCAGGTTTGGATTAAGAGTGTCCTCTCTAAGAAATCTTGGACCCAACCTAGCCTTTGAAAATTCAAAAAGTAGCCGTTTGTTGGGATGGATGGATTTCATGCTTTTGTTATTGCAAACATCATGTCTCCATTGATAATTCTTAATGTTGTCCTCTGCATATTTACTTTAATTTATCCCTCTCATCTTTCTAAAGGAATTTTCCTAAAGGCGTAGTCCATTATACTGGAGTGTTGGACCTTTTGTGAAGGAATGTTGTCTATTTGGAAAGGGAGCTCGTCCTCTCCAATGATCACCTCTGAGACTCTCTCTTGAAGCGTGTTGATCTCTTGAAGTAGATCTTTGTAAACTGGAAAAATTCCCCAAAGGCCACTGATTCCCTCTTCTTTGTAATCTAGAAAACTCCCTCGAAGGCCACAAGTTTCCTCTTCTTGGTAGAGCCATCTTTGATCAGAATACGGACCTTTTCAGTAGGAAACCAACCTAGAAAGATGAAAGAGAGCCAAATTTTGACTGGAAAAAATGGAATGAATCACCAAACGTAGGCTACGAAATAAATCTCCTGGCTGAAGAGACATTGGAAAATTATCAGGTTTGTCCACCCCGATGAACGAGCTATCAGAAAGAGAGGAGGAATCAACGAGGAAGGGTCTCGAAGTCTCTACTCTTGGTAGATTCAGAAGTAAGTCCCAACCTTTAGGCCCGGGACTCGAACTGCTCTCAAATATTTCATATCATTGCCACAAAGGCATATATTAGTATAGAATCCCTGGATCGCTAGATTGCTATGTTCTCAAGGACAAGATATGCGCACTCGACATGTTTTCCTCCTTTCCAATCTTCTCCAGGCTTCGAAGGTATCAATTGTCATCTTTATGTTAGGGCACGAAGGGCTCCTCACTCTAAGGTTTTGTTTGCATATCACCCCAATGATACTCGATCTATTGGGAGTAGATGTAGAGTGGTAGGAGAACAATCGTGCCCTCACAAGCCTTTTGAAACTAGGAAGGAAGATTTCGGCTGGATTGAGGTAAGACATCACAAAACCATAAGAAACCCTCTTCTCCCCTTATCTTTGTAACCAAGCCATTGTATTTGGAAAACAAATTTGACTCTTTCAGAGACCTGGTGCAACATCACAAACCTAATCCTATATTTCCCTCTCATCGTCATAGAGAGGTGGCTCCCATAGATAGCATATTATAGATTCCCAAATTGACCCAATCCCTGAAAGAGACATATACACTACCACATAAGAGATAGATTTTAAATCATCCTAAGCCCTATAGTCAAAATGCTCAATCTCCTAAAGTTATCCCCTATTATCCTCCCCACCGCAGACCAAAATCATCATCACCCCTACTAAGTGAAGTAGATGATGGTATCATAGAATGCACCCATGAATTAATGCAACTTAAGGGTTTATTTCTAAGATGGAATGGCTATAGAGTTCCCTCAATCAAAATAGAAGACTAGCTCATGAAGCACCTCAAAAATTAGGTAAGTATTTTTCTTCTCACGGATGAATTTATGTTTGTTTATTGTTATAATATAGAAACTAAGGAAAAATTTCTAGAAAATAGATGCCCTAAATTATTAGGTTTTGATTTCACGGTATTCGATTGGTGCTTGTCCTTTAACCCTAACAATATGAAAGGTATCATTGTATCTAGAGCTATAAAACTTACAAATATGCCCTTGGAATGCACTAATAAAATAGTTCTTAAGAATATTGGGAATAGGTTAGGACATTATGTAAGATCTTTAGTTACCAAATATCCCCAATTAGAAAATATTATCATAGTGGATATGGATATCTTGATAAAATCACTCCCCCCAGTTTTAATTCAAAGTCATTCTAAGCAGTTTTGCTTAAACCCTATCTTCATGACTGAGATAGCTAGGGACTTCAAACAAGATCCAGGAAACCTAAGGCTAACCCAACCACTAACAAATCCCCCCAATGATGTTTTCATCCATCTTAATGAGGTAGGTGGAGGCTTCTCAATTAACTTCCATGTTAAATTCCCTGTAGAGAACCTAGAAAGGTAGAAGGCACTAGGATTGATAGATAGTTCTCGAACTTGCCCCTTAGTTTCTCCAGTTCCAATGAAGAAACAAAATTTTACTATGGATGATGCCCCTTCCCAATCAATGGAAATAATCAAATCAAATATAGTTTTGAGGGACAATATGGAGAACCAAATTGCAGTAGATATCATTTTAGAAGAGCGTACAAATTCTCTATCACCAACTAAAAATCAGGCAAAGGTCATGATATTAGTAGTAGAAGAGGAATTGTGCAATAGAGTAGATGGGAATTTGGAAAGAGGAGAATTTAATGAAAACATAATTTTATTAGAGGTGAGGTCAGAGTATCAATAGGATGAAGATTGGAAGAAGGTTGTTAACATTTCAAAGCATCAAGATCAAATAAAGCTCTCAGATTTGGAAAATGGTGATAAGGATGATTTGATCAATAAGGATTTGGTAAACCCTCTTTCCCTAATAGATTAGGAAATGGTAGAAGGTAGTATGGAAAGCCTTAAAAGATATAATTCTAATGGGGAAAAAGATTCTAACATAGGGATAAATTCTGACAAAGATATAATTCAGGAAGAAGTTAAGACTATTTTAGATTATCTCAGTGATTCACTTACAGAAGAGTTGATGGATCTATTCCTAGATGAGATTTGTGATAAGGATGAAGTGGATCTTCAGAGGGAACTCCTTATTGAAGGTATCAAGTCAGGAGGTGCAGACACATGGAGAATAGTGGAAGAGATGTTAATTGATCTAAGGAATTGGGAAATCCAAGATCCAGAATCTCTAGGTATTTCCCTCCATAAAGATAGTCGGAGCTCTCTAGACTGTGCAAAAAAATCAAAGCAAACGGGAAGGAAGCCGAATGCCAAATTGAGAGAGTTAGCAGGTGAGGCTATAGGACAGGTTAAGATCGCATCACTTCTTAATGCAAGGAAGGGGAAGAACCTTCCCACTAAGCCATGAATATCCTAACATGGAATGTTAGGGGCATGAATGCCCCTAACAAGAAACACTTAATTAAATGTTACATTAATAACTTTAATTCAAACATAATTTTAATTCAGGAAACTAAGATGGATAAAATAGAAATGCTTAACTTTAAAAGGAAATTAGGAATTAAAGAACTTGAAGCATCACCTGCGATTGGTGCTTCTAAAGGTTTGGCCATTATTTGGGATCCACGTTGCCTTTCAATTGATGTTCTAGAGAGAAGGCAATTCTAGATTAGTGTTCTTGTTAGAAACTTTAGAAATAATTTGACTTTTAACATTATCAATGTATATGGCCCTATACAATACAAATATAAACTCACGGTTTGGCATGAAATTGAATCTTTCGTCAATCATAACCCAGATTTACTTTGTATTTTAGGAGGGGATTTTAATCTTATTATGGAGATTACAGATAAAAGAGGAGGTAGTAACTTACTTCCCTTAGCTGCAAGAGACTTTTCCATATGGAGGGATAAGAATTCGCTTCTACAAATCCCTACGAAGGATAACTCCTTTACATGGAATAATAGGAGATGAGGTTTTTGCAACATTGCAGAGAAATTAGATAGATTCTTTCTCAAAGGTATTCTAATCAATTCCAATCATACCTTTGCGGCCAAGATCTTGCTTATTTCTGGATCCAATCACTATCTGGTGCTTCTAACCATCCTTATGGAATCAAAACCTTAAAAATGTCCCTTCAAAATTGAACAAGCTTGGCTCAGAGACTCGGATATTCTGAATTTAATGGAACAATGGTGGTCTAAACCTAACATCATTGGTTCCAAGATGTACATAGTAGTTAACAAGCTAAAATTGATCAAAAGAAAATTGTTAGAATGGAATTCAAATAAGTTTGGGAACATCTTTGATTCAAAACTGAAACTAGAAAAGGAATTGAGCGATGCTAATTCTCAAGTCATTCAGTTAGGAATGGATGAAGATCTCTACCTTAAAGAAAAAAAACTACTTTTGGAGTATGAGGAAATACTAGCAAGAGAAGAAATATTTTAGAAACAAAAATCTAGGGAGACCTGGCTAGAAGCAGGTGATATGAATACAAAATAATTTCACAATAGTACTAAACAAAGGAGGAATACCAATAGAATTTCATGTATTAATGATGAAATGGGGCATACAATCAATGATCCAAAAGAAATTTCCATTAAAAATATTCGTTACTTCAGTAATATTCTCAACAACTTAGAATGCTCTAACCTGAATAATCAAACAAAATTACTAAAAAATATTCCTAATGTCATAACTAAATAGCACAACAAGGCCTTAATAGAGAAATTCATGATTGAGGAAGTTAAAACAACACTTATGCAGATGAATCTAGATAAATCCCTGGGCCCAGATGGTTTCTATGTTATCTTCTTTCAAAAGTGTTGGCACTTTATTGGGAAGGAAGTAACTCAATCTCTAGAAGGAGTTAGAAACTCACAGAAGTTGTTGAAAGAAGTCAACAACACTTTTATTGCTCTTATTCCCAAAAAAGAAAAACCTATCAGCCTCAATACCTTATATAAGCTTCTAACTAAAACCTTATCCCTCAAACTTCAAAAACTCCTTCCTTTCCTCATTAGTGAGGAACAAACCGGGTTTGTTCCTAGAAGATCCTATTGGCAAGCTATCTATACTAAAGTATATGACTAGATATAGTGTTTTCATTATGGCAACAAATTCATATAGCAGTTTGGAGTCATTGCACTAAGTTTAAAGATCATAATTCAGTTAAGTATTGAAGACTTGATAGTTAACAAAGTACCAGAGACTCAAAGCATCAACACACGTGTATGGATGAATTATGGAATGCACCCTAGAATTTAAGGTTGTTAGACTATACTTATGCTTAGTCTAAGAGTGCATAAGTAGATATGTAAAGATGTGAAAGTTACAATCAGTTGAAGTTGCACAGCTAGTGTGTGCTAGCAGTAAACAGAGCATGGAGCCAACAGTGACTATTTTGGATTGCGATTATAATGTAATGTTGTAGAGGCTATGCACCCATTATATTTAGGTTTCTGACATATGTACATGTATAATTGTAAGCATGCTTAAGCCAATTCACTTGGAAGCGTTGTCTGTAATTAGTTATAGGGCTGATCTAATTGTTTTGTTTGTATGAGCGTATAAATGTAAGATGCGCCCATTGTAATTAGCATGGAAGTTGTAATAGAGTTGTGATAAGCAGAGCAGAGGTATGCAAAGATAGCATATGATGTATTAGAGCTTTTCTAGAGGTCAAAGCATGATCACACCAAGGAACTGATCTAACAAGTAGTGTCATAGTGACAGTTCACCCAGCAGATATAGTGTGTATCTAATAACAGAAGGTTGTAGCCTTCATCACTTGAGTAGTGAGCTCTATGATAGTGAGTCCACTCCCCTAATAGGGATCATTGTAAAAGACTCCTAATAGGGTCCGACCATTAACCAAGTCTACTATACTAAAATCATTGTAAAGCTACCCCTAATAGGGTAAAGGATCTTCTAGCAAGGATCACAAAACACTAGTGCAGAATATTAGTGGGTGTCAATTCCTACCAGGGTTTTTACCTATTTGGGTTTCCCCGTAATCATATTGGTGTCATGTGTTATTCTTATGTTTCATGTTTAATTTAGTACTTAAGCATAAAGATTAAAGAGAAAAGTTAAAGTTCAGTGAACACTGATTCACCCCCCCCCCCCCCCTCTTAGTGTTCCCATTCCTAACAATTGGTATTAGAGCTCTAGTCCTAAGTATAGAAGTTTAACCACTTGAGGAGATCATGGAATTGCTATCAGCCCCTAAAGATGACAATGAACCTAGGTGGGGAACCTATGAAGAGAAGACTAGAGAAGTTGATGCCAAACTGAACAGTGCTACAACTAAGAGAAAAGTTGCTAAGATTACTTCTAAAATCCTAAGAATACATGGTGTATCACAAGCGAACCTTGACAAGGCAAGGGAAGAGAAGATTTCTCTAGAATTGAAGAGTACAAAAGAGGAACAAGAAGATCCTAAGATGAAGAAAATAAAAGTTGAGAAATATGACAGTCAAAAGGATAAAGAAGACAATACTCCTGCACCCATAGAAATCAGTGATCCTATTGGTCCACTAGAGTATAAGCCTATAGCTAAGAGGAAGAAAGAAGCCAACACCAGTCATCCATCCTCGCATGCTACAAGGAGCAAGAGAAACACTCAAGCACCTCCTAAGGTAGGATTCAGGCCTAGCCTTAAAGTTTTGCAAACAAGAATTGTTGATGAGGGAAGAATTGATCAAGTAGTTAAACACTATGAATCATACAGTGAGATTGATAAATTAGAAATTCATAATATGGTTATCAAACATATGATCAAGTTCAAGAAAATAGTTCTTGAAAAATAGTTCATAATATGGTTATCAAACATATAGTTATCAAGCATTTAAGTTAAGCATAAAGATTAAAGAGAAAAGTTAAAGTTCAGTTAACATTGATTCACCCCCCCCCCCCTCTTAGTGTTCCCATTCCTAATAGATCCATCTTTGATGGAGTCATCATTGCATAGGAAGCCATTCACTCGGTCCAAAAAAACAAGAATCTTGGCATGCTTATTAATTTATATATTAAGAAAGCATACAACAAGGTGGACTAGAGATTCCTATGCAAGTGCTTTGAAGCTTTTGGATTTTCCAAAAGTTGGATCAACTTAATTTTTGAATGCATTTCTACCCCTATGATCTATGTGTTAGTTAATGGAACTCCTGAAGGTTTCTTTAGCATCTCTAGAGGTTTAAGGTAGGGATATACCATCTCTCCCTTTTTATTCATTATCATAGCTAAAGCCTTAGGAAGGACTATCTCTAAGGAACAAGAGAAAGGAACTATTCAGGGCATAGCTATCACAAATAATCTAGACCCGACTACCCATCAATAATTTGTTGATGATACTTTGTTATATGACACTAGTAATAGAACCAAGGCTAGATCCTTAAAAATATTTTGGATTCATACACCAAGGCATAGAGACAATAAATTAACCTAGATAAATCATAAATCTTCTTCTTTAACATGAATAAGAAGGTAGAATTGGATATTTTCCAAATCCTTAAATTTAAGTAGGTCAAGCTTCCTTGCAGATACCTTGACCTCCCATTAGTAAAGGACAACAGATCCTCAAACATATGGAATCCTATGATTGAGAAGATCAAGATAAAATGAATTCATGTAAAGGTAGATGGCTATCCTCAGCAGGAAGAGCAACTATGGTTAGGTCTATCTTGGTAGCCATGCCAAGTTACCAGTTATCTTGTATGCATCTTATTAAACAAACACTTGAGATCCTTTTTTGACAGTGGAGTGGTGATAAGTAGAAAATTCCCTTGATTTCTTGGGACAATGTTTGCAAACCAAAAGATGAAGGCGGGGTGGGTCTCAAAAACTTAGGTGATCAAGGGAGAGCTCTTGGAGCCAAGTTAATTTGGAGACTGTTTAGAAACCCTGAGGCTAAATAGGAAAAGATTCTTATCTCCAAATATTTAAGAGATGATTCCTCCATTAATATTTTTAGTGAAATTAACCCTCCTAGAGGCTCTAGAATTAGGAACTTTATGTTAGATTGTAGACACATTATTATGAATAAACTAACATGGAGCCTTGGTACAGGTGAAGATGTCCTTTTCTGGACTGATTCTCGGGGAGGTTATGAATCCTTAAATAAAGTTCTAAAAAATACCTCCCTTAAAAAATTATTAGAATCTAGGATAGGGATTTTCCTCAAGGATTATATTATTTTTAATGGAGAAGATTGGGTATGGAAATCCTTCAAGGATATAGGAATATCTTCAACAAAGGACAAGCTATTAAAATAAACTCTTAACAAAAGAAAAAAAATTAAATAACACTAAGGACACGTTAGTCTGGGATGGATCAAATTGGAGAATCTAACACTAAAGATGGATATAATCTTATCAATAAAATCTATAAGAGACCTAGGACTAATATTCCAACTAACCTATGTTGGAACAAAAGTTGTCTACATAAAGCATGTTTTTGTACCTAGTTGGCCCTTAGTAATAGACTCTTGACTGTAGATAGATTCAAGAAGTTGGGATTCTCAGGACCTAGTAGATGCCCTCTTTGTGAAAACATTAAAGAGGATATTGACCATTTATTTTTGAATTGTCCCTTTACAAACCAATGTTGGAAGTGGATTTCTAGGAACTTGGGTTGGTCATCAGCTTTTTCCTAATTCACTCCTTGTGATACTCCGAGCCTAGCCAACCATTAAAAAGGATAGTATTTATGCTAACCTCTAGACCTTAACCCCCTTAATTTTAATATGGGAAACTTGGAAAGAGAGAAATGGAAGAATCTTTAAGGAAGATAAATTGGATTGGAGGCAGCTAAGTAATAAGATTGAAGCAGCTATCATAGAGAATATTAACAGAAGAATCTCTAGATTATAAAAAATGGATCTTCATATGAGCCATTGGGATGAAAAAATGAGAGGGAAATGGATAGGTCTCTCCCTTCCATCCTTTATTGGTATAGGGGATCATGGAAAGGTATCCAAGAGGAAAGAGTGCAAATGGTTCCCTCCAGAGGATGGATGGTTCAAACTTAATTTCGAAGGGGCATCTAGAGGAAATCCCAAAGTAGCAGGCATTGGATGTTGTATTCATAACAAGGATGGAATTGAAATTGCTACCTTGGCAGCTCCCATTGGAATTGAAACCAACAATTGGGTAGAATTATTAGCTTTAGCCAAAGGACTAAGAAAATGTATTTCCCTAGGATTACAAAATTTGGAGATTGAAGGGGACTCGACAATCATTATTAATGCTAAAAGGAAAGGATCAACACCAAATTGGAAACTAAATTCCCTTCTCTCCCAGGCTTTAAACCTATGTAAATCATTTAAGAAGCTCACCATTAACCATATCTACCGAGAAGGTAATAAAAGAGTTGATGAACTAGCAAACCAAGGAGTAGATGATATATTAGTACAATAAAACAAACTTCTAGCATAAGGATTTCTTTAGGGCTCCTAATTGAACTCATCCCTAACCCAGCATAAATAGTTTTTTAGCACAAATTAAAACTATCCTCAAATTTCTCTCTTGGGCCCCTAGGGTATCCTATCCTTAACTTATACCATTAATCTATAGAAACCTTGTGAGAGAGCTTGGAAACCAGGCAAGAGGCCGGTTCTCTCCACTAGAATATTTAGCTAGAAATTTTGTAATTAATCCATGTTTCAGTTACACTTCCTCTCATAGACCTTGGGTTATCATCTAATCAGTGAGGTCAAGATCACTGACCCATAATATTCTAAGAATCCTACATACTTAGTGAGGCTCACTTTTATCTAATATTCATACACTTATATTCATACTCCTTTTGGCTTTCACACACACACACACACACACACACACACACACATATATATATGTACGTATGTATGTATGTATGTATGTATATATCTATGTATATATGTATATATATATATATATACATATTGTTAGGAATGAATGCTAAAGCCTTTGGTAGTCATTCTGTAGTAGTGGTTGTTGCATTCATGACTATGATTGTCATTGATGTCAACACAGTGATATTCTGGAGTTTAGCAGATAAGCAGGCACAATTTTGTTTTGCGCACATGTTATATTGTAGATTGAGTTATGCATAGTTGATGGTATGTTCTTTTTTGTGTTATTATCCTATGGTTAAGAGTGCAAAAATAAATTCATTTATTCATGAAAGTTATAAGCATTTTGGTGGAAGCAGTATTCTAGTAGTATTCCTGAGTAGCAATTTTTGGTAATCGGAGGATATCTCCTAATCGGGATGGAATCTGATTTTGTGCAGTTAAAGGGAAGTTTGAGACTCATTGGTGGTGACATGGTTCATAGCACAAACTTTGAGGTCACATGATTGGAAAGTTATTGTATCTGGAAGCCGACAGTTTTATGTAATTTTGATGTAGCATGTTGAAATTATTATTTTGTATTTTCATGCCGACTCATTTGTAATTATTTGAGTGTGTTATAAAGGAAGGAATGTTTTCCTTGTTATGTGAGGATTGTAATAGTTGTGATATGAAGTTATGAAATTTGTGATGTGAATGTATGCATGAAGTGAAGAAAAGAGCTAATTCAATGATGAAGGAAGACTTGCGAAGTACAGAGATCTAGATTTGTGATCTTGTGTAGCAGAGAGTGCAGTTTTGGCATAGTGTGAAGGAGGTAACATATTTCATATTATTCTATTGAATAATCCTAAGATCTATTGGAAAGTGAGTTCAGAAATCTTGCCTTGAAGCTGTTTGGGCAGTGGGTCCTTCTGTCTTCCATAACTCCTAATAGGGTTAGAATCTTTTAACAAGGATTCAAAATCTCCTAACAGAGATTCATATGTACTAAATGTATTTCATAAGACTCATAACAGGGTCCATCCTCTAACAAGGAACTTTCATATTAGTGCATCATTTTGTGGGCATCATTCCCACCGGGGGTTTACTCTTTGATCAAGAGGTTCCCTAGTTAACATATCTTGTGTTATTGTGTCATTGTGTATGATTATCTTTCTATGGTTGGTTACTACATTAATTATATGGTTTAAAGCTATTGAAGTTGATATTGAAGTTAATGATGATAAATGGTTTAATTATCAGATAACTGATTCACCACCCCCCCCCCCCCTCAGTTATCTTGGTGGTCTTTGCTTTCTAACAATTGGTATCAAAGCGACAGGTCCTTGAAAGAGAAGTTTAACAACTTAAGGAGATCTATGGAAAATTTCAGGAAAGAAAGCCCTAAGTTTGATGCAGTAAATTTTGACAGCTGGAAAGAAAAGATGAAGACACATCTCTTGTGTTTAGGACCAGGTTATTGGTTGATTACAAAGAATGAAAGGACTATAATTGAAGAAGACAATCTTGAAACAAGTTCTAAAGATGAGGTAGATCTATTTATGTGTAACATACTTGCAAGAGAAGCACTTTTATTAGCACTTTCAGAGAATGAATACAGTAAGGTAAAAGGTTTAACTAAATCTCATGATATTTGGAAAGCTTTACACTCTACTTTTGAAGGTGATGAACATGCAAAGAAAGCTAGGTTACATAATTGGATTTGTGCATTTGAAGACATAAGAATGATGGAAGATGAATCTGTTTGAAGCTATATTGGTAGGATGTTAGAAATTGTTGCAGGATGTTGCAGGAATAAAGTCTTGTGGAGGTGAAAAGATAGAGAATGAAGTAATATGGAAGATTTTGAGAACATTGACACTGGTATTCAGGCAGACTACACAAATGATTGAACAAGTGATACCTTGTACACCAAAATTTTCAAGAGAGACTCTTCTTGGAAGATTGGAAGTAGAAGAGATGAATTTGAGATTATTAGGAGAACTACCTAGAATGGAGACAACATTCAGTGCTCTTAGCATCAGACCTACTTTGTCTAGAAGTACAAGTGTGAATGGAGATTATGCCAGTAGTAGCAAATCCAAATCTGATGAAGATAAAAAGATTGAAGAAGGTATTGCCTTGCTTGTGAAAAGAGAACCAGATGGTAAGAAAATCTTTAAATGTTGGACATGTCAAGAATATGGTCATTTTGCATCTAAGTTTCCTAAGAGAGTTAAGAAGTATAGAAATAATTTTAAGCCTAGAAGATCTAAAGAATGTTATTATGCAAATGATGAAGAAATTGAAGCAGGAATTGAAAGACATTTCAGTGACAGTGATAATGATAACTTTGATGACATAGGATTTGTAGCAATTAAGGAAGAAAATTCTAAATTTGATATTAAAGAAGAAAAAGCCTTAGTTTCCCGAGTTGAAAATAAAGCTGATTGGATTATAGACAATGGTTGTTCACATCATATGATTGGTGATAAAGGAAAAATTCATAAAGTTTAACAATTATGATGGAGGAATTGTAAGAGTTGGTAACAATGCACCTTGTTTGATTAAAGGTATAGGATCTATTACTCTTGATGGAAAGACTAATACTGATGATGTTTACTTTGTTGATGGATTGAAACATAATCTTTTGAGTGTTGGACAGTTAGTGGATAAGGGATATCAAGTTTGGTTTACTGAGAAAACTTGTGTGATTAAGGATAAAGATGGAAATCTAATTGGAACTGGATCTAGAACCAGAGGTAATGTATTTCAGTTGAACCCTACTGAGATGACATGCTTGATGACTAAGATTGATGACAGTTGGTTATGGCATAGAAGGTTTTGTCATATAAACTTTGATAATATTGTGAAAGTAAGTTCTACACTTACAGTAAGAGATTTACCTATGATTATGAAGCCTACTAACATGATTTACAAGGAATGTGTGATGGCTAAATAGAAAAGGAGTTCATTTCCTAGCAAGAAGTTCACATCTACAGAAAAGTTGGAGATTGTTTATACAGACTTGAGCGGTCCTACTAGGACTAGAGGATTCTATGGAGAAAGGTATTTTATGATTCTTGTTGATGATTTTACAAGAATGATGTGGATTGCATTTTTGAAAGAAAAATCTGAAGCATTTGATAAGTTTAAGATCATGAAGAATAAAGTTGAGAATGAATCAGGAATGAGGATTGAATGTTTGAGATCCGATAGAGGTGGAGAATTTACATCTAAAGAGTTTAACACTTTTTGTGAAGTAAATGGTATTAAGAGATAGTTATCAACCCCTAGAACACCTGAACAAAATGGTATTGTAGAAAGAAGGACATATCAGTGACTGAAGCAGCTAGAGCTATGTTATTTGAAAGTGATTTGGCAAAGACATTTTGGAGAGAAGCAGCAAATACAACAGTATATACAATGAACAGAGTAAAAATCAGAGTAGAAACAGACAAGACACCTTATGAATTGTGGTTTGGACATGCACCCTCAGTTAAGTATTTTAGAATTTTTGGAAGCAAATGTTATATTAAGAGAGATGATGATATAGGAAAGTTTGATCCTAGAAGTGATGAAGGAATTTTTCTTGGATATTCTTTGAAAAGAAAAGCATATAGATGTTACAATAAGAGAACTAAAACTATTGTTGAAAGTGCAAATGTAAAAGTTGATGAGAAGTTTAAAATTCAAGAAAGAATGCTTGATTATGAATCTGATGAAGGAACTAACCCTCAACCTAACATTGAAACTACTGAACAATTTTTTGAGACTAACAGTGAATTGTTGAATGAAATTCATGCTGAAGAAAACAAAGAAGAATCTAGAGAAGAATCTACAGTTGAAGAAAGATCAGTGACTATGACACCTAACAGGTATGTATCAAGACATCATCCTATGATCAAGTTATTAGAAGTTTGGATAGAGGAGTTATGACTGGAAAGAAGGTACATTTATGTTTGATTTCTCAAATTGAACCTAAGCCTACTAATGAAGCTTGGGAAGATGAACATTGCTTAAAGCTATGAAAGAAGAATTGGATCAGATTGAAAAGAACAAGACATGGGAATTGGTCCCTAGACCTAAAGACAAAAATGTGATTGGAACTAAATGGGTATTTAGGAACAAGATGAATGAACAAGGAGAAGTAATTAGAAACAAAGCAAGATTGTATGTAAGGGATACTCACAGAAAGAAGGAATTGAATATGAAGAGACTTTTGCCCCTGTGGCAAGACTTGAAGCAATAAGGATATTTTGGCTTATGCAACATTTAAGAAATTCAAAGTGTATCAGATGAATGTGAAGTCAACATTTCTAAATGGTGAATTAGAAGAAGAATTCTACATTGAGCAGCCTGAAGGTTTTCCTTTGACTCAAGAAGGAGACATGTATGTAAACTAAAGAAAGCATTGTATGGACTAAAGCAAGCACCTAGAACTTGGTATGCTAGATTAGATAAGTATTTGTTAAAATTAGGATTTACAAAAGGAACAGCTGATAGTAACTTATACACAAAAGAAATTGAGAATGGATTGTTAGTTTTGGTTATTTTTTATGATGACATTATTTTTAGAGGAGAAGATGAAGCTAGTGACAAATTTGCTGATGAAATGAAGATAGAATTTGAAATGAGTATGATTGGAGAAATGAAATACTTTTGGGATTATAGATAACACAAAACAAAGATGGTATCTTTATACATCAGACAAAGTACTTGAATGATTTGTTGAAAAGATTCGGTATGGAGAATTGTAAACCAGTTGAACACCTATGGTTACAAGACATAAACTATCTAGTAAAGATGAGACACTAGAAGTTGAGCAAAGAAATACAAATCTATGATTGGTGGATTGTAGTACTTGACACACACTAGACCAGATATACAACATTCAGTTGGAATGGTAGCAAGATTTCAAGCTGAACCTAGAGAGTCACATTATGCAGCAGTAAAAAGGATATGAGATATCTCAGAGGCACAATTGACTATGGACTATGGTATGAAAATTCTGATGATTTCACCCAATGTGCATATATTGATGCTAATTAGGGAGGCAACATTGATGACAAGAAAAGCACTAGTGGTGGAGCCCTTTTTCTTGGAGGAAGATTAGTTTCTTAGTTGAGAAAAAGAAGAATTGTATCTCACAGAGTACAGCAGAAGCAGAATATGTAGCAGTAGAAAACAATTGTAATCAGATAATTTGGATGAAGCAGATGTTGATGGACATTGGAATCAGTTTGATGAGCCTATTGTCATATATTGTGACAATACAAGTACAGTTAGTATGTCCTAAGAATCTAGTTTTACATTCTAAAACAAAGCATATAGAGATCAAGTATCACGTTGTAAGAGAGAAAGTTGTAGATAAAGAAGTCAGACTGGAGTACATAAGCACAAAGGAGCAGATAGCAGATATATTTACTAAGCCTTTGCCTAAGGATACATTTGAGTATTTGAGAGGTATGCTTAGGGTTATGCCCCAACCTACTTTTGAGTAATGATGTAGTTGGTTGCATCTGTCCAGTGGTTTATGGCCCTATCTAATTTTGGATTTGATGTTGGTACTTCCTCTATGGGGGATTATGTGTATCTGAGCTGAGTCATTGAGGACTCTTGTGAATGTATTTTCTGAATAGTGTCTTTTGACATTGAGCTATTGTTTGACATAGTGATAGAATTTTTTTCATTGATGTTAATGGGGGAGAGAATCATGAAAAACATTGAGAGAGAGATTGAATAGGAAAATGAAGCAAGATTTGATTGATGATGAGCAGCAGTGATTGGATTTTTGGAACATTGGATGTTTTTCATCTATGTTTCCATCAATGCCAATGGGGGAGATTGTTAGGAATGAATGATGAAGCCTTTGGCAGTCATTCTGTAGCAGTGGTTGTTGCATTCATGACTATGATTGTCATGATGTCAACACAGTGATATTCTGGAGTTTAGCAGATAAGTAGCACAGTTTTGTTTTGCGCACATGTTATATTGTAGATTGAGTTATGCACAGTTGATGGTATGTTCTTTTT
This sequence comes from Chamaecyparis obtusa, assembly GCA_027943335.1. Taxonomy (NCBI): domain Eukaryota; kingdom Viridiplantae; phylum Streptophyta; class Pinopsida; order Cupressales; family Cupressaceae; genus Chamaecyparis; species Chamaecyparis obtusa. Next base: position 794,584 of record BSBK01002242.1, read on the forward strand.
TGTGTTATTAGCTATGGTTAAGAGTGCAAAAATAAATTCATTTATTCATGAAAGTTATAAGCATTTTGGTGGAAGCAGTATTGGCAGTATTCCTGAGTAGCGGTTTTTGGTAATCAGAGGATATCTCCTAATCGGGATGGAATCTAATTCTATGTAGTTAAAGGGAAGTTTAAGACTCATTAGTGGTGATGTGGTTCACAATGCAAACTTTGAGGTCACATGATTGGAAAGTTATTGTATCTGGAAGCCGACAATTTTATGTAATTTTGATGTAGCGTGTGGAAATTATTATTTTGTATTTGCATGCCGACTCATTTGTAATTATTTGAGTGTGGTATAAAGGAAGGAATGTTTTCCTTGTTATGTGAGGATTTTAATAGTTGTGATATGAAGTTATGAAAGTTGTGATGCGAATGTATGCATGAAGTGAAGAAAAGAGCTAATTCAATGATGAAGGAAGACTTGCGAAGTACAGAGATCTAGATTTGTGATCTTGTGTAGCAGAGAGTGTGGTTTTGGCATAGTGTGAAGGAGGTAACATATTTCATATTATTCTATTGAATAATCCTAAGATCTATTGGACAGTGAGTTTAGAGATCTTGCCTTGAAGTTGTTTGGGTAGTGGGTCCTTCTGTCTTCCATAACTCCTAACAGGGTTAGAATCTTTTAACAGGGATTCAAATCTCCTAACAAAGATTCATATGTACTAAATGTATTTCATAAGACTCCTAACAGGGTCCATCCTCTAACAAGGAGATTTCATATTAGTGCATCATTTTGTGGGCATCATTCCCACCGGGGTTTACTCTTTGATCAAGAGGTTCCCTAGTTAACATATCTTGTGTTATTGTGTCATTGTGTATGATTATCTTCTATGGGTTGGTTACTACATTAATTATATGGTTTAAAGTTGTTGAAGTTGATATTGAAGTTAATGATGATAAATGGTTTAATTATTAGATAACTGATTCACACCCCCCCCCCTCTCAGTTATCTTGGTGGTCTTTACTTTCTAACACACACACACACACACACAGATATATATATATATATATATATATATATATATATATATATATATATATATATATATATATGAACATATATAGAGACATTTCTTATTGATTTTCTTATTATTCATTTATAGTCATAAACATTTACATATATCTATTTCATCTTAATATCATACTAACATTTATATACTTATATTCATATTCATATTGGTGCATATATATATATTATATATATATATATATATATATATATATATATATATATATATATATATATATATATATATATATATATATATATATATATATATGGACTTTTAGAAAGACATTCCTTATTTTATTATTTTTCTTAATATACATTTATATTCACAAACATATACATATATATATTCTCTCTTATTTTATATAAAATACATATATACATACTCAAATTTTTATTCACACATAATATTATATTATATACATTTCTAAATTTTAAAGAAAAAGATATACTTTGTTTTACAAATAATCTTTAATGCTTATAAATACCTGATTGATACATTTTTTCGTTCATTTATCCTTAAGGCATAAACATGCATATTTTCCACTTGTGTTTTCTCTATACCATTTAACTTCCTCTTTTATATCCTTCTAGCATGATTTTCTCTTGCAACTGCCCAAGCACGATTTCTTCATTATTATTCTAACTTCCATTAATACCATTAGATAGTCTAGCATTTAGGAAGCAATCATCACTTTTACCTCCATTAGAACGTAGAGGTTTTTTAGTAGTTCTCTTAAAATGTGGAGGATTTTAGGCCTTCTTTTCTAAGGATTGTAGGATTTTTTGGATATTGCTAATGCATGGGGTGGTGATTGATACATTTAATATGTTAGTCCACTACGTTATTCAATGCACATTCATACTATTGTCATTTGTGGTTTGTCACTGATGTCAACATATGTCTATATGAAGAGTACATGCTGATTATGACAGTGTATGGGTACTGTACGGATGTTTTCAGAATGTGCGAAGACAGATGAGAGTACAGGAAGATGTTGTGATCTTATATCCAAGATCACATCATGTAACATTTCATATTGGATGAGTTACAGATGTTTTGATGAAGACCGGTTACTGGATAGTGATAGTGGAAGCTGACAGAGTGAGTCTCTATGTTTTTGATATATCTTACAGAAGATATGGATTCAGTGTATGCAAGATAAGAGATGAAAGACAAGGAACTAAAGGATTTTCATTGATTAGCGCAAGGTACAAAATGCTGGATGATGTCAACTATGGCGTGTGGCTTGGAGAAGACTTATTTGGGAGCTGACTTCAGAAGTGTAGCATGCATTTTGTTTGGCAAATGTAAAATCAAGGATGTCGGTCCTTAATTGTTGTAATGAAATCATTGTATACTTGTTTTAGGTACCGTGTGTATCTTAAGAAGATTTTAGGAAATATTTATGTAATTAGGAAATCCTAATTGGCCGACCTAATCATGTAGAATGTAATAGGGTATATATGTAAGATCTTTTCCTTGGAAAATATATGGAGAGAATGAATGTGATATAAAGAACATTGTAAGAGCTGTGAGCTTGTGTCTGCTGGATGTAGAGCAGAGGATTACTGGTGAACTTCATTGGAACTGATCAAGAAAAGATAGTTGTTTTCAGACAGTTCAAAAGATTGTGTATCTCTTCATATACACGTGTTGTGAACAATGAGTTCTGAAGGTGGATTTAACCTTCTTTGGGCAGTAAGCCCACCCTTCCTTTCTTGACTCCTAATAGGGTCTTTCCTCTAACAAGGACTATGTACTATAATGTTTCAATAAGCTCTTAATAGGGCTAAATCTTCTAACAAAGATACTATTACTCTTAGTACAACATTTGTGGGTGCTAATTCCCACTGGGGTTTTTACCTTTAACAAGGAATCTCTGAGACCAAACTATTATGTTGTTGTGTGATGCAGGAGCATCTTGGGTGTAAGAGAAATCTTGCATCACCCAAAATATTTCTATTTTTTTGTATTCAATAAGGGCTATCTTGTGCAGAGCTGATATTTATGGAAACTTGCTATTTTTAGTAAGTTGGTCATACGATCTTGGAATGTTTTGATTTTACATGTGGAGGTTCATCTCAGTCATATCAGCTTGCCAATAAAGTTGCATGGCTAGATCAGGTCTAGTTTTGAAGATATTGAAGATTTTTAGTAGTGGCAGTAGGGTATAGAAACTTTGAACTCAGTTTTGAAGGCTTTAGAGGTCTCGGATGAGGTCAAAAATTTAGGTGACAGGTGCTTGCGCTAGTCAGGCCTATAGAGCGCTACATGGCCTTTCTGAAATGGGCTTATAATAGTCCAATCAGGTCAACTGGTGATGACTTATGGTCTCCAGAAGTCAGGCCACTTGAAATGGTAGAAAATAATTTTCCTTCAAAAAATTTTGTTCGAGTTTCAAAATTTATTTTGAGCCGACTTTGATGTAATAAATTGAAAAATAAAATAATTATAAGTTTGGTTGGCCCTAAGGGCTAAATTTCTGGAACCTTCTCGGGCGATGGAAATTGCCTATATAAAGAAGGCCCGTAGTGTTGTCTAGGGCAGTTCTGGGTATTGATTCGAGGCTTTGCATATTGTAAATCTAAAATTTTGTAATTCCACATTTGTGGAGATAATAAGAAGCCAATTTTCTATTCTTGCATATTGTTGTTATTGTTTCTTTGTTTATGTTATGTGTTTATGGTATTAAGGGGAGCACCCTTCATCAAGTGGTATCAGAGCAAGAGTTCCTGAGTGTGTAAATAGATCATCGACTGTGAGGTAGTTTGCACCAGGACCATGGTTAGGGTTTCAGTGCGCATCACAAAAATGCCTCCACGAAGGGAACGTGGTGGAAGAGCTGTGTTGTAACACCTGAGATTAGAGCACTCCAGAGACAAGTGCAAGCATTGCAAGAGGAGATTTGTAGAGGAATGAATCTTAAAGTCAGAGATGAAAGTGAGGATGAAGCTAAAGAAGAAGATCAAGAAGGAGAAGTTGAAGTTGTGAATCAGGAGGAAGAAAGACTTTTTCGGGCCATTTCCAAGATCGAAAAAAGACCTAAGATTGAGGTTCCTGCATTTTCAAAAAATCTTAACCCAGAGGAGCTGATCGACTGGATCAATGAATGTGAAGAATATTTTGAGTATGAAGATATTGAGGATCCTAATAGGGTCAAATTCATGAAGGCCAGACTGAAAGGTCATGTGAAGATCTGGTGGTAAGAGATTCAATTGGAGCAAAATAGAAGAGGAAAAGATAAAATCACAAGATGGGATCGGATGGTGGATAAATTTAAGTGACAGTTCATCCTTTTTTATTATGAGCTTGACCTACTAAAGAAAATACAAACTTGAAGAGAGCAGGATGATCTGTTCAAGAGTATACAGAGGAGTTCTATCGAATCCTCATTAGAATAGGCCATGCAGAAGCTGATAAGGAGAAATTTGCCCGATACTTTAATGGGTTGAGCCAAGCATTTAGGAGGAGCTAAATCTGGTTTGAATGAAAAGTATTGAAGAGGCATACCAATTTTCTCTAAAAGTAGAGGAAAATCTAAACAAGAAGTTCGAGAGTAGACAAAATGGAAGAGGTCACAGTGGATGATCTGGTGGATGGTCATATGGAGGCCAAAATGAAGATCCGAAAAAGAAGGATGAGGCCAATAGCAGTCAAAATTAGAGAGGAAACAATTCAAATCATTTCAAGATCAAAACAATAGAGATCAGAGAGGAAGAGGAAGAGGACAAGGTTCAGGAAAAGGAGGCTTTTGTGGAACATGTTTTCACTGTGGAGAAGAAGGTCATAGGGCATTTGAATGTCCTCAACGCCAAGGAAGGATGGACAGGAGGAATGAAGGCTAGGCTAGAGTTGCACATGTAGATGAAGATGTCAGATCATCAAATTCTAAAGATGCTGAAAGAGGAGAAACGATGATTAACATAAGAGTCCTGTTGAGTGGTGGGAATGAACCTGAACAAAGAAGGAGCCTGTTTCGCACTAGATGCAAATGTGAGAGTAAATGCTATGATGTGATTATTGATAGTGGAAGCACTAACAATTTGGTGTTAGAAGAGATGGTGACAAAGTTGAATCTCAAGAGACAGAAACACCCACATCCATATCTAATTGCCTAGGTGTAGGATGACCACAAGGTCATGGTCAGTGAACAGTGCCTAGTAAATTTCAAGATTGGCGGGTACCATGATGAGGTACTATGTGATATCATACCTATAGATGCATGTCACATGTTGTTGGGTAGGCCATGGCAGTTTGATAGATGTGTTGTACATGATGGTTGTGCAAATACCTATTCCCTGACAAAGCATGGAGTGTGACATAAGCTAAAGCCATTGAAGGAGACTGAAGAAAAAGTATGTGGTAATGCAAGAATAACTTTTGTTGATGGAAGAAAATTTCTAGATGGTATAAGGCATAAGCATGTGTGTTTTGCTTTAATTCCAAAAGCCGGTAAAGAGGAAGTAGAGGATGTACCTGTAGAGGTTGTAGATTTGTTGAATGAGTTTCAGGATATTATATCTGATAATGTACCTAATGGATTACCATCGGTAAGGAAGATTAATCATCAGATGGATTTGATTTCAAGAGCCAATTTTCCAAACAAGGCAGCACACAAAATGACACCAATGAAAAGTGAAGAGTTGAATAGATAAGTACATGAGTTGTTACAGAAGGGATTGATTCAGGAGAGCTTGAGTCCATGTGTTGTACCAATAGTATTAGCACCAAAGAAGAATGAAGAATGGAAGATGTGTATAGATTCCAAAGCAATAAACAAGATCACAATCAAGTATAGGTTTCCATTACCACGAATGGATGATACTATGGATTGCTTGAGTGGAGCTGTGAATTTCTCAAAGATAGATCTGAAGAGTGGATATCACCAGATTCAGATCAAAGAAGGAGATGAATGGAAGACTACCTTCAAGACAAAGGAAGGACTATATGAGTGGTTAGTCATGCCTTTTGGGCTAACCAATGCACCGAGCACTTTCATGCGGCTCATGAACGAGGTTCTGAAAAAATTTCTGGGTAAGTTTGTCATTGTGTACCTAGATGATATTTTGATCTTTAGTAAGACATTGGAAGAGCATATGATGCATATTCGTATGGTGTTTGAGAAGTTAAGAGATGAGAAATTGTTGATTAATTTGAAGAAGTGCAGTTTTGTGAAGAAAGAGTTAGTGTATTTTGGATTTGTAGTTTCAGCAGAAGGTCTAAAAAAAGACCCTGAGAAGGTATAGGCTATCCTTGAATGGCCTACTCCAAGGAGTGCTATTGAGGTAAGGTCTTTTCATGGTTTGGCTAGTTTTTACAGAAAGTTTATCAAAAAATTTAGTAGTATTTGTGGACCCTTGACTGAAACAATGAGAGGGGATAGAAAAGAGTTCAAGTGGACTAATGGGGTAGATAAGAGTTTTAAACTGTTGAAACAAAAGGTTACAGAACAACCTATTTTAGCACTTCTTGATTTTAATAAGGTGTTTCAAGTAGATTGTGATGCTAGTGGTACTACGATAGGAGCTGTTATGAGCCAAGAAGGTAAACCTATTGCTTATTTTAGTGAGAAGTTAAATGATGGCAAGAGAAAATATTCTATTTATGATCAGGAATTTTATGCTATAGTTCAAGCATTGAAGAAGTGGAGACACTATCTACTTCCTAAGGAGTTTGTTTTGTATACTGATCATCAAGCTTTGCAATATTTGAATAGTCAAGGAAAGTTGAATCAAAGGCATTTGAAATGGGTTGAGTTTTTACAGAGTTATACATTTATTTTGAAACACAAAAGTGGAAAGTCTAACAGGGTTGCAGATGTGCTTAGCAGAAGGCAAATATTGCTGACAGAGATACAGATTGAGGTGGTTGGGTTCAAAGAACTCAAGAATTTGTATCCAAAAGATCTTGATTTTGGTGAAGCTTGGCAAGCTTGTAAAGAACTTGTTACTCTAGACAGAATGAAGTGGCTGGATTTCATCATTTAGGATGACATGCTATTCAAAGGGAGTCAGTTGTGCATTCCAAGAAGTTCTATGAGGGAGAATGTAACACCCCGCTAGGCAACCCAAGAGGACAAGACATAAAACCTCTATAAAATGCAAGTAGTGAATTTTTTTATTTTTTATTTTAACTAGAATAATATTCATCATTCCACTTCATATTTCTAAAAGAAGAAATAACTTTTTTACTACTTGAATGTAATATTTATACAACTTAAGTCCTCCCGGGTTCCCTAACGTTGCTACTAAAGCAACATCATATAAACCATTTACATGCATAAGATATTCACGGAATCATGAGCTTAAAAGATCTACATTCATTTTAATGCACCAAGTTAAATGTCCCTAACTTATTTCTTATATTAAACATAGGTTAATCATCCAACATCATTATTCCTTTTATCAACTCATTCCATAAATTCATATTGATTTCATCTACATCTACTATCCTTTATATCACTTTTCTCTAATAATTTAGGTAAGAGATTAATATTCATTGAGGTAGGCATTATCCTAGGTACTTCATTAACATGAACCAAGTATTAACATTATAATCAAGTTACTATTTTATTTCATTGTTTCATAACCATTCATTGTTAATAATTCCAATCACTAACCTATCATTTCTCAATAATTTCCTTGGATCCTTTCATCAAGAGAGAATACATTATTTGTTTGTGATACATCATTTTATATAACTATACTTAAGATCATTTCCTTTACATATGGACAACATAAGAGGATAGGAGAAATAACATAAACACTTTCTTTTAATGCTAGTAACATGTCCAATATTCCACATTCTTTTCCCTTTCTTTTACCTAGAACTACCCATTCCCTTATGCATTGCTTTGAATTGAGATTATATCAATACTACAAGACTCATTTTAGGAGATTAAAATTACATGAATACAAATACATAAGTACATCTCATATTAAAATATCTAATAAGAAATCTTCAACTGCATATCTGGAATGAAATATGTGCAAGGATCATCCAAAGAATCACGATCAATACCTCGATATAAATATTAACCACCCAACCATGTGGAACCAATAGGCCCACTCCCCCGAGCTAGGAGATAGAACCAAAGGCCCATAAGAGGTAACAACTAGGAAATTCCTAAGGTGGTGATAAAATTTCCCTAAAGTCACAACACAAAAGAAAAGACAAGAAGACCACAAGGACTACCAGAGGCATGATCAAATTTGGTAAAGACTCTAAGCTACAAGCTAGGTGAGTGTCATCGCATAGCCCTCACCCCTTGGGTTGTCCTGGTACTAGCCACTCTTGGCCCCGGCCCCCAAGTAGGCACATGCGGAACCGAATGCCTCTCGTACAGACAAGGTCATCCAGTCATACCTACGCATAGGTACCTTCTCCCACTCCCATCCTTAGTCTTTACTAGCACTAAAGGCATGGGTGAGGCACAATTAATCTTGATTAGTGTGTAATTTCCCATTCCAATAATCTCCCATTCCCAATTCATTTATTTAGGTTATCACTTAATTAAATAACTCATAGTAGGTTATCCTGGTACTAGCCACTTAGGGCCCCGGCCCCTCACTATGAGCCACTCACCTAGTGTACTTAGGTTCCCTAACATACATATAAAAATCATAAGAACATAATAGATTCATCATCAAGAATTCATATCAATTCCATAACATATTTGATTGAGTTTAGGAAAACATATGTTGTCCCTAGTCCACTTGACAACCCTAAACCCCAATATGACATTCAGAATGTTCCAAACATATAAGAAGACATCCAAGTGATATTATAAATATATTCAGAGTATAAATAGATCCAATTAACCAAAAACAAATTTTAATAGCCTCTGGTAACCATACAAAACCTTAAAACTTAATGATGTTCTTAAACTGAATTATTTCAAGCAAGGATTAAATGCAAAGAATAGTCATCATAGAACAGTCAACCATATCTTCCAAAAAACAAATAATAAAGGAATCGCTTCAGTGGAGATTTAGATAACATAATTATGGACCTCTCAATTTATTTTTAGGAAGATCCAATGGTGGGAAATAAAATTATGACTTCTGGTTTAAAACAGAAAACTCTGGTTAGGGTTCAAACTTGCCTTCACTAAAATGGTTGTAATTTTCACAAAACATAATAAAAATTCTCCAAACTAATTGGAAATGAAAGATAAGACTTAGGAGAATCTTTTATATCAAATTTAGACTTTTATATAATCATATCAGCCTGTAGCATACGAATACATTTGACAGAAAATTCAGAATCAAGAATGGACAGGCATAGTCTGCCAAAATGTCAAAAATAAGGCATTAATTAGACCCTAAAAATAAAATCAGAGAGATACCCATTTGAGATCTGTGAATTTTACTTCCATAAAATTAATTTACTAAAACCATAGATGCAATTTAAATTGTTATAATAACAGACCTCCAAAAATGGGTTGTTAAAAACCTTAGGAAAACACATGTCAATTCTTACAAACAAAAACTCAAAACTTTAAAATAACCATACAAATGAAAAGTAAAGATATAATAAATAATGATAATATATAAATAGATCTATATCTATCAGATACATCAAGTAACTAAAATATTCAATCCATACCTCATGTCCTACGAAGGTTGAATCGAAGAAGGAAGGAAACAAAAGAGAAGACAAATCCAAACTTGAGATGCATCCTTCAAACCCCATCCACTTTCAGAAATCTCCATGAAAGAAGAAAATAATTCCACAGCAAAGAATCCCTCTCTCAACTACTGAAATTCTCACAAAAATGTCTCTCTCCCAAAAGCAAAGATAACCAAAAATTTCTTAAAGACATATGCTTACAAACTCTCCTTCACATCTCTAAGTTTTCTCTCCAAAATCTCCATGAAAAGTAAGGCCATCCTCTCCTCAATGCTTCAGCCCCCAAAATCCCCTCCTTTCAAATGAGAAAGTAGTGCATATAAATAGATTTCCAAAGGTTGAGAGGAAAAGTAACCAACTCCTAACTAACTCTTAACTAAAGGGTATTATAAAATAACTTAATATCATACAACTATATTACTCAAATATACAATAAAAGATTATTTGTATTCATTCATACACTAATGTAATATATCCTAACATATATGCATATGCCATCATTAATTACATCAATATCTATATATATAACCTATCCTCATTATTAATAATTACAATTGAGAATAACTATACCTCGTATTATTTAATATTTAATTATTATAATAATATTATACTTTACATTAATCCCAAAATATACACCATCAACAATATCTACAATAATTAACATATAATCACATATAAATTATATATATATAAATACATATATGTGTGCACCCATATATATATTTCCATATATATATATATATATATATATATATATATATATATATATATATATATATATATATATATATATATTTATATAGACATGCCAAATACCAAACACTATAATCTATAAGATTATGAAGTAATAGATCACAATATTATTACCTATTTATAATTACTATAGGATATAATCACTGGGGTACAATAAAAATCACATGCCTCAAAATAAATCTAATCATCCAAAGAGGCCATACAAATCATCTATGAAACATATCGAGAAAACCATAAGATCAAACAAGGTCAACCAAAGTCAACAAGGAAAGTCAAGCCAAACTCCTGAAACACAACATAGAAAGATTAACTAAGAATCATACCAAGAAGAATAAATAATAAAATGAGTAAACAAATCATACAACCAAATGAATTCAAGTGGCCACAAGGCACTAACTACAACCATGCCCAACCGGGTGCGTTGGATCTGGGTTTTTGACTCAAAGGTTGACTAACAAAGAAGGAACCCTAATATTCCCCAAATTGGAATAATGACAAAGGAAGACTCATGTAGGGGCCTTAGTACTATCTCCATAACAACAACCATCGAGGATTTGAGGGCATGCTCAGACCTGTGAAGCCAGGTGAAGTCGATGCCCGGTACCTGCAAGCCTGCATCACAAAGAAGAAATACATATGCATAGATATACGTATAAAAGAAAACATTACAGACAGATGACCAGGACCGATACATCATGTGGACCTCAGCTATGTGAGTAACTACGACTTCATCCTGAATCATGAAAACACATCATGTATATATATACACTCAAAGCATGTAGCATCATCATAATGAAGGTTAGAATCTCAAGCATTGTGTTAGTCTCTTATCAATACTAATAATAAATCAACATAATCAAATCATCAAGTGAGATACAAGATTCATCCAAAGTAACCTTAATAGAAGAAAATATAAATAACCACTTATATATATCTATCAAGTACATATCATATAACATCCTAACTATGTTCATAAAAGTCTTGTAGGTACTCAATACATACATGGAGATAAATACATACAAAAATGATACCTTTAGATAGTATGTCTGATATTAGAATCATTGAGTACTAGCTTATGAAATTATTATAAACAACTATAGGAATAGATCAAACAAGTATCATGTACAACTTAAGCTATAAGAAAACATCGAAGGATCTTAATTCTTTCAAAAACACAAAACTTATATTAGGGTTAGAGGGGTATTACAGAGAATCTCATCAAGGAGAAGCATAGCGGAGGATTGGCTAGACATTTTGGTCGTGATAAAACCCTTGCTTTGGTTAGTGAGAATTATTATTGGCCACAATTGCAGAAAGATGTTAAGAAGTTTGTACAAAGTTGTAGAGTATGTTAGATGGAAAAAGGAGTGAAGTAGAATATAGGGTTGTATCAGCCATTACTTGTACCAGAGAAGCCTTGGGAGGATATCAGTATGGAATTTGTTTTTGGTTACCAAGGACACAACGGGGACATGATTCAATTTTTGTGGTAGTTGATAGATTTTCAAAGATGGCACATTTTGTTCCCTGCAAGAAGACTAATGATGTTGTCATGTAGCAGAATTATTTTTTAGAGAAGTGGTGAGACTACATGGTTTGCCAAAGAGTATAGTTTCAGATAGGGACACTAAGTTCGTTGGATATTTCTGGCATACATTGTGGAAGAAGTTGAAGATAGATTTGAAGTTCAGTTCATCACATCATCCACATATTGATGGATAGACAGAGGTGGTGAATAGGAGTTTGGGAAATTTGCTGAGATGTTTGGTTGGAGATAAGCCAATAGGATGGGATTTGATTTTACCACAGGTAGAATTTGCGTACAATAATTCTGTCAACAGGAGCACTATTAAATCACCATTCTAGATTGTATATGGGAGTAGTCCAAGAAATGCATCCAAGTTGAGAAAGATAGATAAAGGAGAAATAAGTAGTGTTGAAGCTGAGGATTTTGCAGAACACTTGAAACATCCATGAGGAGGTGAGGAAGCACATTACCAAGATGAATGCACAATATAAGGCTAAGGTAGATGAGAAAAGGAGGCATAAGGAATTTCAGGTTGGAGATGAAGTCATGGTTCATTTTCAGAAGGAAAGATTTCTAGTTGGTACATATAACAAATTGAAAATGAAAAGTTTGGGCCATGTAAAATACCAAAGAAGCATGATTCAGGAAATGCATATGAAGTAGAATTGCCTACTGAGCTGAATATTTCACCAGTGTTTAACATTTTAGATCTGACAGAGTATCATGAGGGAGGTGTTGAAGATGAGATCACAATAGCACAGTGGAGTATTCCAGAAACTAGTTCAGATACCAAAGAGATTGAGGATATAATGTATAGTCATGTAGGCATAAGCACAAGGAACAAGACATAAGAAGAATATCTGGTCAAGTGGAAAGGATGACCTATTGAAGATTCATCATGGCTGATAAAGGAGGAGGTTAACCATCTTGGTTTTCCTCTACATACCTGAGACGTGACGAGGTCACTTCTCAAATTACCCCTGGGTGTCTGATGCAAGAGCATCCTAGGTGTAAGAGAAATTTTGCATCACCCAAAAATATTTCTATTTTTTTGTATTCAATAAGGGCTATCTTGTGCAGAGCTGCTATTTATGGAAACTTTTTATTTTTAGTAAGTTGTCATACGATCTTGGAATGTTCTGATTTTACATGTGGAGGTTCATCTCAGTCATATCAACCTACCAGTAAAGTTTCATGGCTAGATCAGGTCTAGTTTTGAAGATATTGAAGATTTTTAGTAGTGGAAGCAGGGTATAGAAACTTTGAACTCAGTTTTGAAGCTTTAGAGGTCCTAGATGAGGTCAAAAATTAGGACAATAGGTGCTTGCACTAGTTAGCCTGTAGAGCACTTTGTGGCCTTTCTAAAATGGGGTTATAATAGTCAATCGGGTCAACTGGTGATGACTTATGGTCTTCGGAAGTTGGGCCACCTGAAATGGCAGAAAATAATTTTCCTTCAAAATTTTTGTTCAGGTTTCAAAAGTTTTTTTGAGCCGACTTTGATGTAATAAATTGAAAAATAAAATAATTCTAAGTTTGGTTGGCCCTAAGGGCTAAATTTCTAGAACCTTCTTGAGCGGTGGAAATTGTCTATATAAAGAAGGCCCATAGTGTTGTCTAGGGCACTTTTGGGTAGTAGATCTGGGTATTGATTCAAGGCTTTGTCCTACAAAATATTGTAAGGGAATGCCCATGTGGCTTTGCATATTGTAATTCTGAAAGTTTGTAATTCCACATTTGTGGAGATAATAAGAAGCCAAGTTTTTGTTCTTGCATATTGTTGTTGTTGTTTCTCTGTTTATGTTATGTGTTTATGGTATTAAGGGGAGCACCCTTCATCATTGTGTTGGGATTCATTGTGTCCATTGGATCTGATATTTATGTTATTCAAAGTTTAAATTTTAATATTCTATCATACAACTGATTCACCCCCCCCCCCCCCCCCCCCCGCCCCTCTCAGTTATATTGTGGATTGTTATTTCAAATAGGATTATGATAAATATTGCATCATGTATTGACTTGGAAAAAATTCAAATAAGATCATGTTGTCTTGTCCTTAGGAATAAATATAGAAGCGTGGGATTTTAATGATGAAAAAGTAGACAATCCTAAAAAGATCATGAAAATGAGAGGCAAGCAGAATTATCATAACTAGCTTTTAATACTTTGAAAAGACTGATCATTGATAATCAGAGGCTTCTTATTTAAGTAGAGTTTAGAAATTTTTTTGGAGTCTGACTGATTCAATAATGGAGACCAGATTGATTACCTTTGTTCTTCTTGACTACCCGAGAAATGGTGTTTAGAGGAGTGATTAAGGTTGAGCGTTGGAATCAAATATTGAACCCTCTCTCTGAATCAATGAGAAGGGCACTGGAGAGAGGGATAGGAGATCATCACTTTGATAATGAATTCACATTTAGAACCAATGAGAGTATTGTGGGAATCTTCATTTCCTATCTTCCTTTTATGGCCGTAAGAAAGAAGAAATTATCAAGGTTTTGAAGATTTTCTTTGAGGGCAGTTTATTTGGAGGGTTGGAACAAATGGTTCATAGCATCGATAATCAATTGACCATCCCCTACCTCTAAACTACTATGAAGACTATGGTTAGAAACTTTAGGACAATCTCAAATTAAAAAATAATTCCTATGATTACTTTTAAAGATGAAGGAAGGTTTGACGAGTTCTGGCCAGAGATGTCAAAAAATTTGGAGTTTCTATACAAAGAAATCCTTAAAGAGGTTATGGAGATGGATTGGCTATTGGACTACTGGCAAGCGGAAGGGTTCGATATCTTGAGGATTGGGAAAATGAAGAAAATGAAAATTTACATATTATCTCCCCAAAAGTCAAGAAATGTTTGCGCCATTCCAATACCATAGTGCCAGGAGATGAATCCATTATTATCATAAGGAAGAAGGATGCGGGATGGAGATGCTAGGAGCTTCAAAAAGATTAAATAGGATAAATGATAATGGGAGTTGAGGGTATTTCTTTTTTACTTTACTTAGATAAGAGCTTAGGGTTAGTTAATATCTCTAGTAGAAGATTAGAATCTTCTAGACTCTGGGATTACTTAAACTCTAGATTTTGATATATATTTAGGTATGTAAAGACTTTTGCACTATAAGACTATTTTTGAAAAGCTAGACTTTATAGTATTTCTATGAAGAGAGACCTCTCTTAAGTTTTATAAATCTTTTTTTTCTATTTGCATCTTGATGAGAGGTACTATATTGCTTCTTCCTAGATGTTTTAGATTCAATCTTTACTTTTCCTTTGCATAAGATCAGTACTATTCCAAAAATAATAGGCTTTATATGAAGATTTTTACTTCCATCAAGTAATGAGATACCTTCACATATATACACATATATGGATATATGTATATATAGATGCAGGTATGTATTATGTGTATGATAATATATACATATATATATATATA
>BSBK01002242.1:1502500-1568090 GCA_027943335.1 Chamaecyparis obtusa
AAGGTCTTAGTCCATAGACAACTTAAATTATACTTACTATCCAAAACACATAAAAAACATGCACATAAACATGACAATAGAGAAACATAAATGCAAATTTCACAATAGCTGAGAAACATAATTGTAGGCATCATAGTCACAATATTTTGGAGACAACATAATTGAGTTGTGTACCCAAGCAATGGAGAGCGCATTCTACACCCCCAATTCCAAGTTGAATATATCTATTGGAGAACCTTGTAATCATGAGCAACAGATGTAGTCAACTTGGAATCAGAGGTGTAGGAGTTTCTCTCCATCATTTGGGTATAAAAATCAATTACGTTATCTGCAAAAAATTGTGACCATGATGCCTAAAATTATGTTTCTCAACTGTTGTGTCCTAGGACCCCTTATGACCCTTTACAACCATTTACGATCCTTAAGAATACATCTTAGAGGTCTTCAAATGTCGTAAAGGGTCATAAGAGGCTTCTAGGAGGAGCCAGATGAGCTTCCACCTTCACGTGGTTGGACTTGTTAAGTAGAGAATGTTAAAATATTCTCAAAACAAAGAGAAGCTCAATAATTTAAAGTCTCAGTCCACGGAGATGCTGAAAAAATGACGGGAATCAATGATGGAGAGTTTTTAGATTCTGAGAAGACGTATATGGAGTGGAGGCCATATTGAGTACCAGTGAAAAGATGATGATTCAGTAACCTACATCTATAAAACCTTCACAATTATCCCTTCTTTGGCTTCCACTCATTCCTCTTCTCAAAAATGGTTATCTAGAAACTTTGGATACTATTTCTCATCCATGCACGAAATGTGCTAGTGATCGTATAAAATTACTTTAGGCCTCTAGTATTGATGAGATGTACAAGTGTAAAATGTTTTTGCGAGACTGGGATCAATTTGTGCAGTGTACATAAATGCAAGGTGGTGATTATTCTCGACGATCGACATGTATAAGTCTTCTAGGCCTTACCCAGTAGCTAGGACTAAAGATAACATAGCTCAAGAGACCATCATAGGTTATCTCTTTCTTCGGTCTATATTATTGACAGAATGTTTTACCTTTCATTAGCTCATCAAATCCGAGGATTTGAAAGAATTTGATAGAATATTTTCATGACAACGTATATTATTTAAGTTGACGTTGCACAAATTTATCTACTTCGCACACTTGTAGACTATTAGAATAGCGATAAAGAAGCATTTGATGTTAAGTTCCAACATAAAGTGAGTAAATTTGTTTTAAGTAAGAAAACATTGATAACATGAATGCGTATGAAATTGAAATGCAACCTACCAATTATTTCTGTACACAACCTGTGCGTGTTGATGACAATGAGGACGTTCATCATAGTAATTCAAGTAAACATCTTAAATTGATTGGTGTAGTAATACAAATTTAATTGCAATTGGTGTCTACATTAATGTAACAATTTGTATTGTAGTTGTAGAGAGTCTAGAGGCCATTGTTAATGAGTAGGTTGAGGTTGAGGTCAAGGATAGACAAACTGACCTTGATGTTGATGATGTGACTAGATCAAGTAAAGAGCTATACGATTATGGCCTGTAAAGTATTGAAATACTTTAAAATGTTTTTAATGTTTTTAATTATAATAAAATGTTTTTAATTTAACCCTTTTATATGTTATTGCAGATGACCCCCCTTTGCATCAACAAAGAACTAGGTGTGCATTGATATCTAATGAGAGGGTAGATGATCATCAAAATAAATGATTGTCATCTATGCACCTTAATTGATAATGACTGATTTTTATACGCCAATGAATTTTATTATGTTGTATTGAATGTTCATAATTTTTATAATGTGTTAATGAATGTTATCATTTGATAATTAATGAATGTCACATTTTATTAATGTGTGAATGAATGTTAATGAATGTTACATTTTATTAATGGATGAAATAATGAATGAATGTTAGATGTTAACGGGGAATTTAGAGTGATGTTGGGGAGGGGGGGGGGAAATGAGCTTCCACCTTCACATGGTTGGCCCTGTTTAGTACAGAATATAAAACTATTCTCAAAACAAAGTGAAGCTCAATAAGTTTTTTCCTTATATAGGGTCTCAAGTGTAGCCTTTATCCCACTCTCAACATTGCAAGGCTTCAAGTGGTGTTCTAAGATTGGTTTCTCCATCTCCCACTGACATCTTGTCTTTCTCCTAAGAACTCTCACCGAGCTCTAATACATGGATGAGCAGAAGATGTCCCTTATAGGCTACACATATATAATATGGTAGATCTAGGGAAAAAATATACTACAACATAGAATGAGTCAACTTGAATCTATAGTTTCTTCATTCACAATGAAAATTCAAATTACAAGCCATATTTTAGATTTAATATTCATATTCATCTCCATCATGATCATAGCGATCATGGTTAGCATTTGGTTCAACTTCATTTGAACCACACTCCATGTCAGGTACCATTATAAGGCATGGAGTGTGGTCATACCCATGTTACCATAATAATGAGTTAGCCTATAAAATTATGAATAAAATACTATAGGTGCACTCAGGATTGACCCAGGCACCCAAGTTTCTACCAAAGGAACCCAAGTCGAACCTAGAGGAGAACAAAAGTAGAACCAAATGACTTGGATTTTTTCTAATTCAAGTTTATTTCTGAATTCTTCTCTAATTCCAACCTGATTATTCCATATTTTGTTTTCCAATTTTCCTTCTTCCTCACTCCAAATTATGTTATGTTGTTATTTCCTTTTACTAATTGTGCTATTTCAAGGATCACCACCCATGACTTGGTTAAGATGATGAATGATGTCAATGCCTTTATTACCAAGGAATCACTGCCCGCCATTAATGAATATTAATGATCATTTTTTCCTAAGGGTAATCATTGTTTGTGTATGCTGATCACCCAAGTTTTTGGCTATGATTTGCATGTTGTGTGGTTTGTCAGAAGTGGGGGTATGACATGATGGTTGGATTATAACATATTGACACTTACACCATGAAGAAGACAAATGATTAAATAGAAAGAGAGGACCAAGTGAACCATCTTGTGGTTATTCTATATCACATTGAGAAACAATGTCAAGACTTGAGAATCAAAACAATCAAAAGTTTCTTCAAGACCATTAATGATCAACAACATTCCATCAGAAAACAAAACACTAATCTATGTTATCATTAAGCCATAAAATATGTCTTTAAAGTTTAGAAGCATCACAAAAAACTTTCAAGAAACATAGTACTATCCAAAATATGTCTTTAAAATTTATTTCTAGTGATTATGATGATGTCTATAATTTATTTCACTTACTGATTCTTGCCTAGATTGAATTTTGAATTGCCAGGCTGGAGAATGCTTTCAAAGTTTAGGGTCTATTCCACATGATACTCTTAGTTATAGCTCAAATGCAACTTAACATATTTTTGATGCTGGGCAACCCACTACAGAAATTCATCTATAGGTGAAATTTAATGTTGTGAATCTTGGCATTGTTAATGTTATTACTTTTCCTCATGTTTCATATTTGTGAAAATGTTTCTTGGCACTATCTTCTTTTTCAATTCCTATATTTGCATCTTTTTAGATCATTAACTTAAGTATTACATGTCTTTGTTCAAAGTTTATTCTAACACTATATTATATCTTATTCTTATTACAATGTTATTTGTTGTGGGGTAGGAGGTCAATCTTCATTGTCTCCATTATGGGGGACAGTGAAGATTTCTCTAAAAAATAGCAGGTCTTCTTTAGTATCTTATGATAACATGCTAAAATGATAAAGGTCATGTTATGGGCATTTAATCTGAAATTACTAATAGATTAAGCATATTATTACTATGCTTAATGTTCCATTTAAATGCATTTAACACAAAAAACAAATTTACAAAATTGAACCAATGGCATGTTTACAACAAAGATGTGTTGAGGAGTTTACTCCTTGTTTAATGTTAACTGTTCCTGCACAATCCACTCATACAAAACTGAAATTCCATGTGGAAGGGATGGTTGATAGTGTCCCTTGAGGGAAGGGGGATTGTGAAAGGCTTGTTATCATTGTATTGTGTATTTCCAATATGTTTGGATGCAGGGCAGACCAGGAGAATGAAGGATCACTCACTGATTGCATGATAACCCAGTTTTGAAGGGTCATTGGTTGAGGGGACAGTCAAGGTCTGGATGATTGGGCCATTGGAGGACCCTATTTCTTTGTATTAATTTCTATTCAAATTAGATGCATGGATTTCTTGTGAATTATTGGCTACTATGTATCCTGCAACTGCATCTGTAAATTTGCATATACTTCTCTAGGTTTGTAAGCCACTTAGATATCAAAATAGAGAAACTAAATCAAAATCATTCTTTTTCCTATTTCCTTTTAACAAAGTCTCAACTATCAATGATACAATACATTTGATGCCTTAAGCTATCAATACAAATGACGCCTAGCTAGAAGCTCATGGGCTGTCCATTTGATAACCACAATCAACATTTCAAAAAAATGGATATCCTTGAACACAAGCACCAATAACATCAAATAATGAGGTTAAAGCATGGGCTAGGACATGACACTAGTAGAATGCGGTCATTTCAGTGGCAACAATATACAATGGCATCATTAAATGTGCCAGTAATATCAACAAACGTGAATCCAAACATTTGAAAACCAATGGCATGTTTACAACAAAGGTCTAATAGAACTCCCAACAATTCTTAAACATACTTTATCTGATATGATGAATTCTTAAACAATTAAGGTTGGAGTAGACATAGTTATCACACATTTTTTTTGTGTGGTACAAGGAAGATTTGGCTAGGTCAAATCTTCCTTTGTGCTAGCAATCTATAGAATTAGACCTTTATTAAAAATTGATCATATCAGATAACTAGTATGTTTAAGAATTGTTGGGACTGGTCCTTTGGCATGTATTAAATAGAATATATAGAATTTTCAACATATTATTATCATTCTATTTCTTTGATGTAAACATGCCATTGGTTTAGTTTTGTAACTTCACTATTGTATGAGTGGATTGTGCATGAACAGTTAACATTAAAAAAGGAGCAAACTCCTCAACACATCTTGGAAACTCCATTCACTTCTACCAATAATAAAGCATTTAATCCATTCAAAATTACATATAATCATTAGACAGTTACATTTTCTGACTATGTAGAGGAACAGTCACGACCAAAATGATCAAAACTACTTTCACCCTTGCACAAGATATTCCAAACTTCAATTAAAATAAGCAATATGCTATATCAAATCATTCATATTCATCGTAACCATTCAAAGGATCATTTTTTCAATGAACCCTCTGACTATACCCCTATGGCAGAGAAAGGAAACCTCAAAATAGAGAAAGGAAACTTAGTAAAACCAGTCTATGCCGCTATTTGTGAGGGTACAGTCATGATAAGTGCCTCTCAAACCTCTCCAAACATGTAAGATTGTCTTTAAATACTTTATTGATCTCTTCTAAACATTAACCAAATCAAACCTACATTTGAATCCACACACAATAACCCCAAAATGAAGGGTTTTGTATCCTTTAATGAATCTCAGTCACTGGTAACGCATGGACAGTCAAACTAGTAGTCTCCAAAGCATTCAATAAGTGACTAGATTTTATTTAATACATGCCCAAGGACCAGTTGTATGAAATTGTCAATCACATAGCATTTCATTGTTGTATGAGTGGATTGTGCAGGAACAGTTAACATTAAACAAGGAGCAAACTCCTCAACACATCTTGGAAACCATTGAATTCAATAATAAATGAAACCTAACACCAACAATATTCCTTCCATTCAC
Source organism: Chamaecyparis obtusa (assembly GCA_027943335.1). Classification (NCBI taxonomy): domain Eukaryota; kingdom Viridiplantae; phylum Streptophyta; class Pinopsida; order Cupressales; family Cupressaceae; genus Chamaecyparis; species Chamaecyparis obtusa. The sequence goes on from BSBK01002242.1 coordinate 1,508,310, forward strand.
TTCTACCAAGAATAAAGTATTTAATCCATTCAACATTACATATAATCATTAGATAGTTACATTTCTTGACTTTGTACTAGAGGAACAATCATGACCAAAATGATCAAAACATTTGAAAACAGTGAATCGATATCCTTGAGCACAAGCACCAATAACATCAAATAATGGAGATAAAGCACGGGCTAGGGCACGACACCAGTAGAATGCCATCATTTTAGAGAGCATTGATGATCAAATAAAATGCAATGCATTTGAAATTTGAGGTCGAATATGATGCTAGAGGCTCGAAAGATGAAGAAATCACATACAAAGAACATGCCATTGGTTCAATTTTGTAAATTTGTTTTTGTGTAATTAGTAATTAATAGATTAAATGAAGATAACACCTTTATCAATTTAATTAGCATGTTATTATCATATCAGATAGAATATGTTTAAGAATTGTTGGGACTGGTCCTTTTGCGTGTATTAAATGCCATTGGTTCAGTTTTGTAGATTTTTTTTTTATGTTAAATGCATTTTTCGTGAGGAGGGGTCTTGTTCTGAGGAGATTGATGAAGATTGTGTACCTCAAAAACCAATTCATAAGGTACCAATCATGTTTCCTATTCGCTTATATTTTTGGTTTGGTAAATCTCCTTATAAGTTTCATGTCCTTTCTTTTGATTACTATGGATGAGATATATATCTTACATTTAACATTCAACTTCTTTACATTTTAGAACATGTAGTGTGTTTTTTGAGGATTTTACCAAATTAACTTTTAACATAAATTGAAAACACCAAACTGATATCTTTCCCTTTCAACATGACAAAATATTTGTATTTGACCAATAACTGCAAGCAACTGAATGATAAATCTACATACTTGTATCTTTGTAAAATACCTGGAACATCAAAAAGATGGCTAAGTGGCTACTGCCATGGTTTTTATCTACTGAGTATGGGAAAAAAAAGCACCAAAAATAATTGAATAGAAAACATGATTGGTCATTTCAAAGAGCATTCATGATCAAATAAAATGCAATGCCTTCTCTCACGCTCGATCAGCTTTCACCCGCTTGTTTTCTCCCACTCCTTTTCTCTATAATTGAAATAAAAATGATTTGGCCATTTCAAAATAGTGAATCAATATCCTTGAGCACAAGCACCAATAACATCAACTATTTTGATCTGTGGGTACCCTAATGTTGGCAAGAGTTCTTTTATTAATAAGATTACTCTGCAAGCTTGAAGAAGCAATATATTTTGGCAAATGAAGAGTGGAAAGATGATGATGTTCTTGAGATCATGGATGGACACAATGTTGTAGAGAGAATGGGAAGACACATCTTAAGCCTGGCCCTAGATCCTTCGACAATTGGGGTAGGATCTAGACCCAAGCTAAAAAGATGTCTTCCTTTTTGTTGTGGAATATAGGCTCTACTGCTGCAACAATGACAGACTGAGATGTACATATCACAACAGCTAAGAAACATAAATTTAGGCATTGTGGTCACAATTTTTTGGAGACACAACATAATTGAGTGCTATTCCCAGATGATGCAAAGAAACCACTACTTTGCATCATCTCAGAAAACCACTCAATTATGTTGTGTCTCCAAAACATTGTGACCATGATGCCTACATTTATGTTTCTCAACTGTTGTGTCCCAAGACCTCTTATGACCCTTTACGATCCCTAAGAATACATCTTAGAGGTTTTAAAATGTCGCAAAAGGTCATAAGAGGCTCCTAGGAGGGGCCAGGTGAGCTTCCACCTTCACGTGGTTGGCCCTATTAAGTAGAGAATGTTAAACTATTCTCAAAACAAAGAGAAGCTAAATAATTTAAGGTCTCAGTCCACGGAGATGCTAAAAAAATAATGGGAATCAATGATGGAGAGTTTTTAGATTCTGAGAAGTATATGGAGTGGAGGCTAGATTGAGTACTAGTGTAGAGATGATGATTCAGTAACCTACATCTATAAAACCTTCACAATTATCCCTTCTTTGGCCTCCACTCATTCCTCTTCTCAAAAACAATTATCTAAAAAATTTGGATACTGTTTCTCATCCATGGACGATATGTGCTAGTGATAATATAAAATTACTTTAGGCCTCTAGTATTGATGAGATGTACAAGTGTAAAATGTTTTTGTGAGACTGGGATCAATTTGTGCAGTGTACATAAATGCAAGGAGGTGATTATTCTCGATGATCAACATGTATAAGTCTTCCAGACCTTACCCAGTAAATAGGACTAAAGATAACATGGCTCAAGAGACCATCATAGGTTGTCTCTTTATTGGTTCTATATTATTGACATAATGTTTTACCTTTCATTAGCTCATCAAATCCAGGGATTTGAAAGAATTTAATAGAATATTTTGATGACAACGTATATTATTTAAGTTGACATTGCATGAATTTATCTACTTCGTGTACTTGTAGACTATTAGGACGGCAATAAAGAAGCATCTCCTCCCATGGCCATGCTTCTTTATCACCATCCTCATAGTCTACAAGTGCGTGAAGTAGATAAATTCATGCAACGTCAACTTAAATAATATACGTTGTCATGAAAATATTCTATTAAATCCTTTCAAATCCCTAGATTTGATGAGCTAATGAAAGGTAAAACATTCTATAAATAATATAGACCCAAGAAAGAGACAACCTATGATGGTCTCTTGAGCCATGTTCTTTCTCTGAACCAGTAAATTTTTAATGCATCCTTAGCTTGCTTATATTGCTCAATAAACATTTGCATTTGAATCTTTTGATTCTCTATAGTTTTATCCAACTTGTATCTCTCCATGTTTAGATATTTCCTCTTCAGTGATGAAACCTTCCAATAAGAGATCTAGCTGTGATACCAATTGTTGGATTGGAAAGATAAGGGACTAAGAGGGGAGGGGTGAATTAGTACCCTAAATTTTTTTTAACTAATTACTCAATTTGCAAATAGTAGATAACTAATCTATCCAACTGAATCCATTATTTGTAACATTCATTCAATAGACTTGTAAATGTAAAGTGCATGAAAAAAAAATAATAATTCAATCACATAACACATATATTTTGGCTATGCAGAAACCCTTGTGAGAAGGTAAAAATTGCAGTGGGGATGACACCCACAAATTCTTCACTACTATAAATAATAAAGTATGATGGTTAAGGCTACAAGTTGTGATCACTTCTGGTGATCTTACCCTGTTAGGAGTAACAATAAGATCAACTAGATCTACCTTGTTAAAGGATTTAACAATACTACTTGAGTGTGTACTTGGTTAAGAGATTTACAATCAGACTGTTAAGTCTACTCTTTAAAGATATTTTTCTAACTCTATTACAATGATTAGAGAATAACATAAAGTATCTGTAAATGAAAACTCAACTTGTTTGAATCAGATCTATGATATACTTAATATATATCACCTCAATGTGTAGTATTCTATACTCTGTTCTTCTCAGTATCCTTGGTTGATTCTGAATAACCTGAATTATATCTCTGCTTACTACTCAAATCATGTCTGAATTCTGATGTCTTGAAGGTGGCTACTACTTCAAGATATCATTTTCCTTCTTATACTTTGTATCATCTCTTATGTCGAAATGACATGAATTACAATTATATAGAAAAATGCTATGATTTTCATAACTGCCATGACCTAATTAGGTTATATCTTCTTAGGAAAAACCTAAGATCTATGCTATGCAAAATTAACCTAAATTTGACTATTACATAGGGATCATCATCACATTTAATGATTACATCTATAATAAATAATCCTTGATCTTGGTAAAATGTTTAATGAATCCGTTGTAACCATTTACATAGATAAATGTGCCATAACAGATTACTATGTCATTTCTTGGATCACTCGGTAAACATAGCCAATACTGCTCAGTAACTATATTGGTGCTCGGTGTCTAGTGTGCTTGGTGTTCACTGATGCTCAGTGCTTGGTATACTCTGATGCTTGGTAAAAATTCTCTAATGCCTGGTTAAGCTTGTTTCCATTTAGCTCTTGGTACTGCCTTATGAATACTTGATATGAAGGCTTGTTTGTTTAATCGGCTAGCATATGTAGCTTGTAGTTCTTTCTTTTACCGATTGATCCACTTTGATACTAATGACAACACCTTAATGGTCAAATAGAGATAACACATATCTCATTCCTTCACCAATTTCTTCCTTCCTACAGATGTTCAAATTGCATAGCCATCATGATAAGTATAGTCAAAACTAGTTGACATCAATGACAACATATTGACTAATTTAATAGTCTTACATATCACTTTAGTATCTCGGTGACCATCAATCACTTATCTATTCATTCATCAATATATTCAATCAGTTGTAGGTTAAATATATATATATATATATATATATATATATATATATATATATATATATATATATATATATATATATATATATATATATATATATATATATATATATATATATATATATATATATATATATATATATATATATATATATATATATATATAAGTATTTGTAGATGTGTTTGAGTGTCAATTATATCTATCTATAGATATTTATTAGAATGAAATCTTATGAGAGACATTCTCAAATTTATTTAACAGACATTATTAACATATACCTTCATGCCATAAAAAGTAAAGAAATGCATAAAAATTAATGTAAATTCAAACTACCAAATATATCCACAAAAGTCCAAGAATATACCGTATCATCTTAAAATGGAAGCACTTCCATGATAAGAGCATTTAGCCCTCCGAGTAAGTGGTTTGGGGTCATGTCAAACACCTTGAGTGGATATTCGACTTGGATCTAGCTTTTTCCCCTATTTTGCCCCATTTTCCACTTCTAGCATTTTCCTAGGATTCTGGACTATGAACCTGAGGTTTTTGACTATAAGGTCAAAGTCAACCTTATGGGGTCAAAGTCAACCTTGATCCTGACCATGTTAGGTTTGAGCTTGTCCTTGACCCTAGGGTCCAGGATCTTCGGGGTTAGCTTCCGATTTTGGGATTTCATCAAAATCTTGCATTTTCCCTCTTCGGGGCCACTATTTCTCAGATTAAGTGTCGAATTCTCAAATTAATATTTGAGGTGGACCTTTCTCAATATTTGTATAGGATTCCTAATTTATTATTGGAGATTAGCCTTTCTCCAGTTTTGTGCCTAATGCTCAAATTAACTTTGGGGTTGGCCTTACCTCAAATTTTGTAACAAGGCTCTTAAATAATTATTTTATTTCTATATTAAGGGTGTTCCCCTCCTAGAGTTTTGTGTCAAGACTTTAATTTAATTTCCTCTCCATGTGCACCTCTAGAGTTTTGTGCAATGGGCCCTTAATTATTGTTTTCTATGAGGTCCCTCTTGTGCCCTAGATCACTATAAAAAGGATCATTCCTCTCTCATTTTCTCAATCTAGTTTCTCAATCTCATCTCACAATCTCCCAAGCTCTCAAGTGAAAGCAAGAATTCAAGTATTCAAGCCTTCAAGCATTCAAGCATTCAATTCATCAAGGAGATCCATTAGAAGCCATCGAAGGATTCAAGCTCTATGGAGCCCTCTTGTTGAAGATTCCTCCATTTCCATTCAAGCCTCTTCCTAAATCAAGATTCATTCAAGATTGGTGTTGAAGATCTAAAGACAATTGATTAGAGACATCCTACATTAATCCATTCTTGTGGATTTAAGGATTCGAATCCTCCCCAAGGGTTTCAACTCAAGAAAGGTGAATTGTTTCATTTACTTTTTTTATTCCAGCAATTTCAATTCAATTTCAAGGTTAATTCCTAAATTGGGGTTTGATTGAGGCAAACCCCTTCCCCCAACAAACAAAAACCCTCTTTTTCTTCCAAGAAAAGGTGCATAATTTCAGATCTGAGATTGGATTTGGATACCCTTTTCGGTGAACTTCTAAGATCTACGAACACAGTCAAAATCAACTTTCAGAATAAAAATGTAGGCTTTGACCTTTTATGAGGGTCAAAGTCGACCTGATCTAATCTTAGAAATATATTTCTGGGTTTTGTAGATCTCACAGTTTTGGTTGAGTAACTTTGAAATCAACTATTTTTGAGATCATTTGATGGGGTTTTCATCCAATTCTTTTTTGGAGGTAAGTACCTTTATTTCTTAATTTCAATAATAATCATCTATATTTACTTTCCATATCAATACAATTTCATGTAAGTGTAAAATATTGGCTTTGGGGTCTCTTTTATGTGTAAACCATTTTCCTAGGACCCCATCCTTATTTTATCCTTTTATATTTTGGTGAACCTGATACACTTACTCTCCTTTCTTTTGTGGATTTAGATGCTTTATTGTGTTAGATCTCCCTTTCTATTATCTTGTGTGTTCACCTTCACCTTTTACATTTTGGTGAACCCATTTATGACAACTCTTTCTTTTTGGTGTTAGATTTGCATTTTATGTTAGATCTTACAATAAGAGTATATTTCTTTTATGCTCTTGCATTTATATTTCAAAAATACAAAAAAATTGCAAAATTTCTTCAAAAATACAAAAACATTTACATTTCTTTGTGGAATTAGATGCCCTATTGTGTTTGATTTCCTTTTCATGTTTATAAATTTTATTTGAATGCATTTGAATATATTTATATCTATTTGTTATCATGTTGCACAAGTTGTTTCAAATGTTTTCCAAAACTTTTGGGATTACACAACATCCTCCTCTTACCTTACCATTGCATGGCATTACACCTTGCAAGACTTCATCTAGTGCATGTGATGTTGCTTTGTCCTCTTTTGAATTACCTTACAATGATATATTAGAGAAAGAAGATGACCTTAGGCTATATCTCCATCATACTTCTCTTTATGAAGATGAGTTGAGGATTGATGTTAATTCTTCTCCTAATATATGTCCTTTCTATGAGCCTACTTTAGAATATAATTTACCTTCTTCCCCCTCTAGGGATCAAGCTTTAGTGAATTATGGAAACCCTACAATGTGCTTTTGCAATGAACCCTTGGATAAAGACATTGATTTATCCCCTCCTCATGCATAATATTTCATACAAGAGGGTGATTTATTAATGGATGACATATTAATACATGATGTTGAATCTCTTTCTAAAACACACTCCCCTTATGTAGACATTTTAGTGAAAGAAGATGATATTATCGATACTTTAAATCCATTTGAGATTCCTTCTAGTGATGAGGCATTAGTGGAGAATGATATGAATTCCCTTAATGATCTCCCTATTAGTGATGATCTTATGGAGAATCAAGATCCTACCTCATGTCCTCCTAGGGTGTCTTCTTTTCTTCCCTTTTGTGAATCTATTTGTAGTGTTGAGATAACTAATGTGGTTTTTCTGAAACCCTTGTTTACTGTCAAAGGTTGTCCTTGCATTACCATCAAAGGTAAACCTATGGACTCTTTCAATGATCAACATGCGATAGCTCACACATATAGTACAAGGAATAACCCTCAACCTAATCCGGTGGTTTCTACTTTGTTGCCACCTTCTCAACCTACTCTTCCTCCTCCACCCCGTCTTCCTAGCAAGGAGTATAATCTAATAAACCAATTGCAAAATACTCCTGCCAAGATTTCTTTATGGGAGCTTCTTCAAACTTCACCTACTTACTATGAATCCTTGCAAAAAGCTCTAGCAACTCTTCCTACTACACCTCCTAATCAAGAGAATATCAATAACTTCTTACAATGCATGCATGCTACCCTAAGTCCTCCTGACATTGTATTTACTTAAAAGGATTTACCTTCTAAAGAAGTTCAAAATCAATATGATGCTCTTATGGTTTCTATTTATATCAATAAAAGTATCATTCATAGGACCTTGATTGATAATGGATCTGGGCTTAATATTTGTAGCATGGACATGCTCAAAGTGATTAAAGTTGATCTTTCAACTATTCAACCTGACAATGTTCCTATTCGTGGTGTTGATAACATTGCTAAGAACACTTTAGGTAGCATTACCTTACCTATCAAAGTAGGACTAGTCATCCTAAATACACCTATTCATGTTATTCCTGGATCTCTCAATTATAATCTTCTTTTGGGTAGACCTTGGTTGCATGAGATGCATGCTATTCCTTCCACCCTTCATCGTAAAGTCAATTTTATATATAACAACATGATGTATACACTTCATGCAGATGATGCACCTAATCCTTGTCTGAATATTCAAACCCACACTACTCCTACTCCTAATAGTAATCCTTCTTCCTATAATGCTCTTCTTAGAGATGATTGGGGAACCTTTGATTTTATTCCTACCTTTATTGGAGAGTATAAGGTTAATGATCTTGATTCTATGAAGAAATAAAGAGAATTTGAACAACGAGTCTTTACTTCTACTTCTAATACCCTTAGTAATAACTTTATCACTGCTTCTACCCACAATGAATCTATCAAACCTACTAATGATGACATAGTGACTGCTAAATTTCCATTGACACCTTCTGATATGGCTTCTCGTTATGGTTCTGGTTATCATTTCCTAGTTAAATAAGGATTTAATACTCACGGATGTGGTAAGCATAAACAGGGAATTCAAATGCGCTTACACACTAGGGGGCATGAGCATTCTTATGGATTAGGATTTAGTCCTCAACAACAAATCAATGTTAACAACATCTCAAATAACACTTCAAAACATGATGAAACTATGAAGGAATTTGACCAAGAAGTTCTTTTGCCTAAACTCCTTTGAGCTAAGATAATTACTAGACCTAAACGCAAAAAGAAACGTAGTCCACACTTGAAGACTCTTCCTTTGTGTTTATATCATAGATTTCATGATCACTCTACTAATGAATGTCAAGCTTTACATTATAAGATTAGGCAACTCATTGATAGTAATGTTATTTATATATCATGCGGCAATGAGTTGTATTTCAATCCTATTTTCTCTAAATAACATCTATGTTCCTAGTATGGAGCTCCACATTATGTAAACAATGTTAGCCTAATACTTGGGGGCTCATTGTCTTGCATAGTGTTGTGAGTGATATAATAGGTCCCCTTTCATCTTTGTTCCTACACTTGGGGGGCAAGGATGTCATCTCCTTCTTTTCTATCTTTCCAGGATTCACCTCTTTCCTTGGTTAAGCAGTATCTATCTATTATGTGATATCCGATTATACATGAGCATTTTGGTTTGCACTAAGGATCTTTTTCCTTGATCACAACTGATTTCATTGTTTGACATTGGGTTTCCATGGTTGATATATATCTCACCTTGGAAATTGAATAGTGTGTTATCCCTCACAAGCGTTACTTTTTCACTTCTTGCATGATATCTCTTTGCATTCATCCTTTCCATGGCCTCATAGGAGTTGTGATCTTCTTGGCTTGGACTAGGTGTTGTGTGTGGATATTTTCTTGATGTTGAAGAGGGATTTATCCTTGTTCTTATCTTTCCTTAACATGTCAAAATAGTATGTTTTTCCCATATTAAGAAGGGGGGCATATATACGGCCTCCGTCGTTCTATATTATGCATTTTTGTTCTAACCTATTTTTTTGCAACAACATAAATCTCAGAAGGTAATGCACATAAGTTGCTAAATCCTAAAGGGACACGCATTTCCAATTTCAAATATGCTAAATCTTCTGAAGGTAATGCACATAAGTTGCTAAATCCTGAGGAGACACACATTTTTCAAAATTTTCAATATGCTAAATCTTGGAAGGTAACACACATAAGTTGCTAAATCCCAAAAAGAAATGCATCTATATGCTAAATCTTCCAAAGGTAACATACACAAGCTGCTAAATCTTGAGGAGACATGCATTTTGTATTCCATGGTGATACAAGAAGGTGGATCCATGGGTACTTTATAAAAGCCATCAGAAGATGCACTACATACATGCACAAAGCCACCAGAAGGCGCACAACTTTATGGGGTGACTATCAAGTTTTTTCTTGGTGGGCTATCCTATCCTTTTGTGGTTCACAATGAGATATACCCATCTTATTGGGTGAGCTAACCACTCCTCTCTCTCCTTTTCTCTCTTTTCTTTAGTGATGTCTCTCTTATTGCAATCTTGGAGTTGACAAAGACTTGAGTCCCTGGGGGCTTGAGGATTCCTTTGTCCCTTTGATTTTAATAAGATTATCTTTTTCTTTATGATCTCCTTTACCAAGATTTTGCATCAAGTCCATACTCTTGCTAAAGTGGGGGCTTAATGTATCATCTTAAAATGGAAGCACTTCCATGATAAGAGAATTTAGGCCTTTGAGTAAGTGGTTTGGAGTTATGTCAAATGCCTTGAGTGGATATTCAACTTGGATCTAGCTTTTTCCCCTGTTCTGCCCCATTTTCCACTTCTTCTAGCATTTTCCTAGCATTCTGGACTATGAACCTGAGGTTTTTGACCATAAGGTCAAAGTCAACCTTATGGGGTCAAAGTTGACCTCGATCCTGACCAGGTCAAGATCGACCTCGATCCTGACCTAGTCAGGTTCAAGCTCGTCCTTGACCCTAGGGTCTGAGATCTTTGGGGTTAGCTTTCGATTTTGGGATTTCATCAAAATCTTGCATTTTCCCTCTTCGGGGACACTATTTCTTGGATTAAGTGTCAAATTTTCAAATTAATATTTGAGGTAGACCTTTCTTGATATTTGTATAGGATTCCTAATTTATTATTGGAGATTAGCCTTTCTCCAGTTTTGTGCCTAATGCTCAAATTAACTTTGGGGTTGGCCTTACCTCAAATTTTGTAACAAGGCTCTTAAATAATTATTTTATTTCTATATTAAGGGTGGTCCCCTCCTAGATTTTTGTGTCAAGACTTTATTTTAACTTCCTCTCCATGTGCACCTCTCTAGAGTTTTGTGCCATGGGCCCTTAATTATTGTTTTCTACGAGGCCCCTCTTGTTCCCTAGATCACTATAAAAGGGAGCCTTCCTCTCTCATTTTCTCCATCTCACAATCTCTCAAGCTCTCAAGTGCAAGAAAGAATTCAAGCATTCAATTCATCAAGGAGATCCATTAGAAGCCATTGAAGGATTCAAGCTCTATGGAGCTCTCTTGTTGAAGATTCCTCCATTTCCATTCAAGCCTCTTCCTAATTCAAGATCCATTTAGGATTGGTGTTGAATATCTAAAGACAATTGATTAGAGACATCCTATATTTGATTATACATTCATCATTTCTTATGGATTCAAGGATTCAAATCCTCCACAAGGGTTTCAACTCAAGCAAGGTGAATTGTTCCATTTACTTTGTTTATTCCAGCAATTTCAATTCAATTTCAAGGTTAATTCCTAAATTGGGGTTTGACTGAGGCAAACCCCTTCCCCCCAACAAACAAAAATCCTCTTTTTCTTGTAGGTACAGGTGCGAAATTTTGGATCTGAGAGTAGATTTGGATACCCTTTTCACTGAACTTTCGAGATCTACGAACAAAGTCAAAATCAACCTTTAGAATAAAAATGTAGCCTTTGACCTTTTATGAGGGTCAAAGTCGACCTGATCTAATCTTAGAAAAATATTTTTGGGTTTTATAGATCTCACAGTTTCAATTCAAAAGTGCCAAAATAACAGTTTTTGAGATCATTTGATAGGGTTTTCATCCAATTCTTTTTCAGAGGTAAGTACCTTTATTTCTTAATTTCAATAATAATCATCTATATTTACTGTCTATATCAATACAATTTCATGTAAGTGTAAAATATTGGCTTTGGGGTCTCTTTTATGTGCAAACCATTGTTCTAGGACCCCATCCTTATTTTATCCTATACATATACAAAATGCAAGAATTAAAGATGGGGTAGAGGGAGAGAAACTGAAGTTGCTAGAAGATGCCCATTCTCCCCACATTCTAGGCCCCATTTTCTTCATGTCTTGAGGACTATTAAGATTAATAAACATGGAATTAAACAAAATTTGATAAAAAGGTGCTCTACAAAGATTATAGCAGAAAACCATATATACTATATAATAAACTTGTTAACTTTTTTCCTTAAAAAAATTCAGATACTAACCACATTCATATATGCTTTAGCATTTTAACAAGATTAAATAGTTTATCACAAATAAAAAAATAGTAACTTAAGCCAAAAGATAATAAATACTGTCTTGTTTCAAAATTAGGCTTATTTATCATAGAAGCCTTAAGAGCTATAAGCCAAAGGAGTCTTAATAATATTGCAACTACTTAAAAAGGAGAGTTTTAACAATCTTATAATAAAACTATATATTACTACTAAACTTGATAGCTTCCCTAAGAATTTCAATCTCTTTCTTGAAGTAATTATCTTCCACAATACCTTTCGTACTCAAGTAATCTTCTAACCAAGCTTCGTTTTGAGTATTTTTCACCTGGAAGAAATACATTAGAAAATCAAGGTTCCTGATTAAAACTTTGAGTGTGGGATGGTTAAGTCTTCTCTAATATTAACCATTAGTCTTACCATCCCTACTTGAACTTCATTAATGAACAATTCCCTTCATACCCTAGCAATTACTATCCTATCATTAACAATATGCATGTCTATAGCTATAAACATCACTGGACTGTATGGGTTATCCCTAAATTTATTTGTGTTACTTAGGAATTGTCCTCCTAATACCTTAATTATTTCTCTCCATATCACCTTATTATTGGCATCTACTATCTACCTAATTCTATCCACAATGATTAGAGTGTCTAAAATCACCTGTCTATTTTTACCATTTAACTTGATAGGAGTTTCCATCGAGTGTTTTCAATTTAGAAGGCTACAAATTACTCTACCATTAGCTCTCCTTGTTTTTTTTAAATACTACTACAATTACTAGCATATCTTCCTCAATTTTAAAGGCCATAGATGACATAATTAATTTGGTCTTAGGTGTCCTTCCCTCCCAAGATCACTTCTTTTAATAATTTTGGTATGCTCAAAGTGTCTAATCATGATGTTAGTTAAGGCTTTTAATCATAATGATCATCTTGAGATAGGAAATAAAAGACATAAAATTATTGGCAGTATCTGGCTAAATCAACTATCTTTCATAAATAGAAATTTAAAATCCCTAAATAAGGGCTAAATTGTCAAATTTATTTTAGCTGAAGTAAAGCTCCCTACATCAAAAATAAAATCTTTTGACCGCCCTCTTCCTATTAATGAAGTGACATGATTTTAGCAATTTAATCTCCTTTTTAAAATATCTCTTCCATAGATTATTAATTCATTATTAAAGAGAAGATAAACTTTACTATTTATGACCTTACCAAATCCCCCCTAAGATATGTCCATATCTAAACACTATTACCTAGATTTTCCTAGATTTCTTCTTTGAAAGGAAATAAACACTTCTTTTTTAACTTAAGAAATTAAATTAATGTCAGGTAAAAGCACAAAGTTGTGTCACATTTCAAGATAACTTATTAGCATAGCTGAATTTGAGTATTTCTAACTAAAAATTATTTTTTTTCAAATATTATGTCTAGCTAGATTCATTAGATAAGTGATTGAACTTTTCCAATTGGAAATGTCTATTAAATGCTTGTTTTATACCAATTTGGGTCCAATTACCAAAGAAATAAAATTATTTCAAAAAAGTGATGTTTCAATAACTCCTACTCTTTTTAATGATATTTTTAATTTTTTTTTATAAAAATACCCTTTTGTAGAGCTCAATGGCAAAATTATTGTCATATTTAAGTTTTATAGTATTTTGGTTAGATCAAATATATTATAATTTCAAAATACTACAAGTAGGTATTTTAATATTCGAGAAGATGCTGCTTCAAATAAAGAAAAAAATAGTAAATCATATTAAAAAAATTTAAAATTTATATTTAACACTAGAGGAGAGAGTCTTCTTCAAGAATATGTAAATTTTTTTTGGAACGGTGTAGATTTGATAGGGTAAATTTGACGAGAGATGAAAACTATCAATTTCAAATAAGTTTGACTTTGAATAGTTATATAAGAGAAAATATACATCGAAAACCAATCTTTCTTCTTTTCTGCACTATCTATACATGTCATCTATAACATACTTTGAAATCAAAGGAAAAAAAGATTATTTTTATATACTTGTTTGGCGGGAACTAGACCCAAAAATTATAGCATTTTTCAACAATTAAAAAATGAACTTCAAAAATTATAAAACTGTGTCAATTCTTGTTCAATTTTTTTTAAAAAATAATAGGCATAAACTTTATCCAACCTTACACATTTCATCAGTTCACATCATCTTCAAATTCTAAACAAAAATAGCACATTTATGTCGTTAAAGTTGTACAGTTTGTGTGTTGTTGACATTTTCCTTTATACAAGTGTGATACAGGTTTGTATTTTTACCTTGCCATCGCACATGTATAATTGACTTTACCCCTACAAGAGTAAATATATGAACCTATCTAATTTATTTTTAATAGATTACCTAATAAATTAGATCATAAAACCGTTCTCCTCTAATTGTGGATAGAATATTTCCTAAGGGATCTAAAGGTCAATTTAGTTATGGCCTATAATTATGCTCTTCAACATTCTTATCCTGAAAAAACTAAATTAAGAATGTATCCTAGCTAGAATTATGTCTATCTGCACCCCACCCTTGATCATCCTATCCAATGAAGCTCTTATATCTCCCATCTGAATTTCTCTCTAGTCACTACTAGAGGACTCTCTCGATTACTTATAACTAGGTGTTAGGGATATTAATCTCCCCATCCCATCTATACCTAATAGATGGATATTTGAATCTTCTTCTCCATCTATACCTATAAGACTATCAAGGTTTCATCCTCTTTATTACTCTTATTCCTACATTACTTAACCTATGCCAATTCTTGTGCCATCTACCCCTAAATTCACTAATTTATCTGCATCTCCATTTTCTTCCCTAAAGATAAGGTTGATAGTGAAGTTCTTAATCTGATTAAGAACCTCCATAATTTTTTTTAAAAGTCCATCTAACTTCTAATTAAAAGTTTCTCCTTTTATAATTGAATTAGCTACCAAGGTTGAATCTCCTTCAATTTCTATCTTATCTAAGTCACCCAATTTCAAACAAAGCTTCAACCCTTCTTGTAACATTGTGATCTCGGCTATATTATTGGATTACATCACTATAGGGAAAGTGAAATTAGCTATCAGATCCCCATCCTAGTTATGAATACAACATCCAATACCTGCAATCCCTGAGTTACCCCTAGAAGCCCATTGAAATTTATTTTAAACCATCCTCTAGAGGGGGCCTTCCAAGTACATTCTTTTCTAAGATATTCTGATTCTTACTTAATTATTAGTCCTAAAGGGGGAATATTATGGTATGTCCATTTATTCATATTCTTATCATCCCATTCTGTAAACTAGAAACCTTTTTCACCTATGGAATTCCTACTATTTACTACCTCTACAATCGTTGCCTTCAATCTATTAGTGAAATGTACAACCTCCATCTCTATGCCTTTAAAAATCATATTTTTTCTCTCTTTCCATGCTTTCCAAATGTGTAGGGAAGGGGCTATAACCCATATAATGTGATATCAGTCCTTATTCCATCTCTTGGGACACTATTGAAATAGGTATGCAATCTTATTTGGAAGAGTTGTTTTAACATTGTTATCCATTCTGCAATGGAAATCCATTTCCCTTTCCAAGATTCTACCCACTTCTCTATATTTTTCACGACATTCTCCCATAATCTAGAAAATTTCTTCCCTTTATCTAGATGAATCCCTAAATATTTATACAGAAGGTCACCCTTTTTAAAATCCAAGATATTCAAAATCTCTACCATTGTGTTAATTGTAGTGTTGAAAAAGAAGATTTTAGACTTATCTTTATTAATCAATTGTCCAGAGGCCTCAGAGTATTCTAAGAGTATATTATTTATATTTCTCACTTCCTCAACTTCAACTAATCCATATAACATGGTATCATCAACAAAATTTTGATGAGTAGTTGGTTCAAGTTCACTAGTGATCTTAATCCCTTTAATTAATCCATGTTCTCTAGCTCTAAATAAGGATCTACCTAAAGCCTTTGCCAAGATGATAAATAAGAAGGGCGATAGAGAATCCCCTTGCCGGATTCCTCTAGAAGTTTCAAAAAATACCTCTAGAGACCCATTGATTAGAACTGAAAACCTTTAGTAGATATACACTCAAAGACTAAATTAATCCATTGTCTTGAAAAACCAAAGGCTTCTAGAATTTTACATAGAATACCCAATCTAGTTTATTTTAGGCTTTACTAATATCTAGTTTAATAAAAATACTTGAAACTCTATTATTTTGGACTGAATGAATCACCTCATTAGCTATAATAATCCCATAAAAATTAGACCTTAGTACAAAGCATGTTTTTTCCTCTACTATAATATTTGATAGTAGCACTTTAATCCTATTTGCCATTTTTTTGGCTAGAATTTTATACAAAGTAGTACATAAAGATATTGGTATAAATTCACTTGGTTGGAGACCCCATCATTCTTAGGGATAAGAGAAATGAAGATTCTATTCATCTCCCTTAAAAATTTACTTGAATTCCTAACATCCTCCACGACTCTTTTAACCTCATCATCTAGGAAGGACCAACATTTCTGATAGAAAAATGTTGGAAACCCATATGGTCCTAGGGAATTTTCAAGATGTACTTGCTTTAAGGAAATATCGATTTCCTCTTTGGTGAATTTTGCATTCAATTTATTTTTTTTCTCATTACTTATCATTTTTGGAATATTTCTAAGAATGTTTTTCTATTTCCTCCAACTTGAACCTTCTTGGTTATTCAATAGGTTTTTAAGAAAGGATACTTCTTTGGAGATTTCATATGGGTTTTCTAGGGTCTCCCCATTTGGTTTCTTCATTTCCAAAACCCTATTCATATATCTTGTTATGTTAGTACTATTACACAATAATTTTTTATTCTTGTCACCTTCTGCTAAGCATACTTCTCTAGATTTCTGTCTCTAATAAGTTTCTTCCTTACCCAAGATATCATCATATTTACTTAGTATTTATTTCTCTTTTAGAAAGCTATCCTAATTCATGCCTTCTCTAAAGACCTTCTCATTCAGCTTTGCCATTTCTTTTTCTATAGATTCTTTGGATTAAAAAATATTGCCAAACCGGTATTTATTCCATTGTTTTAGTTTCCTCTTAATGAAGTTTAATTTTTCCATAAAAAATATAGGTACTAGACCCTTTGAATATTTATTCCTTCTACCATTATTCAATCAAGGTAGCTAATTCATCATCTCTAAACCACATCTTTTCAAATTTGAACAGACATATAAAGGGTTTTCTCACTTTTTTAATAACTAAAGCTACAGGAAAATGATCCAAGCTTGAAGTGGGAAGAATTGAAGATTCTAGGTCATATTTAAAGCTCAATATAAGTCCCCCTTGAATTTATGAGTTATGTTGTTGAATCCTATTCTACAATTAGTCTAGGTAAAAGTGTCATTTTGAGTCTTAATGTCCATCAACTCATTCCTACCTATCCAACTTTTGAAAGCTACCATAGTTTGCATTTTTCAACCTAAACCCCCAAATTTCTCTTCTAGATTCAAAATGGAATTAAAATATCCTCCAATGTTCAATCTAATTTAGAATAGGGTTTGATATAAATAAGTTTTCTATTTCTACCTGCACTTCTTTTTTCTTTTGCAAAGTAGACATACCATAAATTTATACTAGATAAAAGCTAAGGTCACAATTTATTCATTTTACTTTTCCCCATATCCAAATTCTAAATCCACCTAATTTAACAAAGGATAATGTATTTTAATTCCATATAATCCCCTAACTAGTTGATGTTCTTGTAGTTGGTTCCCCTATAATCTCCAATCTTCCCAACTTCTTCTTAAGCCTAAGATCCTTTTCATCTAACTTAGTTTCTTATAACATGACTATGCCTTCTTGAATGAAAACAATTGAGTGCTTCAGAATGCACTATTTATTAGGGGCATTTATGTCCCTAACATTCTACATTATTATTTCATTATTTTTTTGGCAAGGAATGTTCCCTTTCGTGCATAAAAAGTGGTGATCTTCTCTTTCCCTATTTTCCTTTACATATTTTTGTCTTATCTCATTTAGAGACTTCCTCCCTCTCTTTTTAGACTCCTTAGCACAATCTTCTTGATATTTCCTTTCTCCTTCAAGACCATACCTAATGTCTTAGAACCCCTTTCCTTAGTGTTTGACATTCTTCTTTTCAAACTCCCTAAAACTAGTTTTCATTCCCATTGCTAAATCTCCCATGTATCCTCTAAAGGTTGACCCTCCTGTACATGATCCTCATTTAAGACTTCAATCATTCTTCTTATAATTTCTTGACTATTACCAATTGGTTCTATTTCCTCTATGATTAGGTCCAATCTAAGGAATTCACTCAGCTCCTCTAACTCATCCCTATCATTCTCATTGATTTCCACATTTATTTCCTCCATCTACTCCAAATGTCTTTCCCCTTTAGACCCTAATGTACCAATAATACTCTTCTTAATGTTATATAGTTCTTGGTTTACCATCTCTTTCATTTTATTTTTCCTGATATAGGATACCTATTAAATATTCCTTGTATTTGTCTAAACTAATTTCTACATTGGATAAGATCTCCTTACTCCTAATGTCTTATCTTGATTTATCCATGATAACCTCAGTACCCTTGTTATTTTCTACATTTGCCTTCTTGATATTTTCAGAGGCTTTTATTTCTTTAGACTGAATCATAGTTGTACTATATCTCTCCTCATACCTTGTATCTATTTCTTCTAGCTATGATTCCACTATTTCACCCTCCTCTAGCTTATCCTTCAATACATTTACTAGCACAAACCCCCCTATGTATTGTTAAATATAAATTCCACATTCTTTCCTAATGTAGGTGGTTAATGTTCTACCTCCTCCTCTAGATCTCCCTCCTCACATAAAGCTCTCTTAAAGAATTCTGGTTGAATGAGGAAGGAAGATTTTTTAGTTCTAACCTTCACTGGCTTTAAAGAAAAAATGTTAATATCCATTAAAATTATTATTATAGTATTTGATTTGGCATATTTCCCTTTCTCTATTCCTTTAAAAACACCAATCTGATTTTCTATCTTCATGATAATCTCCTTATTTACTAATTCAATAGGTAGATTTGGAAGCAGGATCTCTCTTTCTATCTTGAATCTATCTAAGTTTCCAAGGTTAAAATTAGGGCATCAGTCTAGAAATTTAAAGGTATTGATAAACTACAACTGATTAAATAACTTGAGGGAGAGTTTGACAATGGATTGGATATTGGAAAGACAATAATTGATGATCACCGAGCTACTAATGTGTATGTAAGACATTAAATCAGTTAATGTATTGTCATTGATGTCAACTAGTTTTTATTGTACTTATCATGATGGTTACAAACATCTTAAGAAAGAAATAGTGATGAAGGAATGATATATCTACATGAAGATGAGATGTATGAGAAAGTTATGGATATGGTATTCATTGGGTAATTTATTGATGAGTCTATGACATTATATTAGTAATTTTATTGTATTACATGAAACTATTATGGATTGAAGATTGATAATGATCACGTTTATGTGGATGGTAAATGAAGAATTTAGTATACACCGAGCAAGTGTAGTACATACCGAGTATAGTGTTAACCACACTAGTTATCACTGACGCATTATGGTATTGACCAAGTGGAAGAAATAAATGGAACTTATGTCTGTAGAGTAAAGATGATGAGCTAGACAATTATTTATGATTCCAAGGTAAATGATAATGTGTTTTATGATGATCAAATGACTGACAAAATTCAAGGATGATTAGATGATGGAGAATGAAATGTGCTATTGACACAACTGCCAAGGAAGGTTAAAGTGGCAAAATCAACGGTGAAGATTAAGAGGCAAAATATAGGGATGAAAATAAAATTGTTTATTATGTCTATATAAAGAGACAAGAGATTCATTATTGAGTCTATTGCATGAGAATTTGTGTGAAAAGATTGATTTTATTCAATGCCGATCAAACTAGTTGAAGAAAGAATCGAGCAATTCTACAGACAACACCGAGAAGCATAGAAAGTAATTACCAAGAAAAACAAAGTTGGAGGAAACAAAGAGATTGAATAGATTATTGATTAGAGTTATTTTGAGCTTAGAATAGATCTGAAAATCTACAAATCAAGTTATATTTGAATCATATCACTACTATATCAGTTTAACCATTGCTAAAGATAAATCTCTTAACTAAGTGGGTCTTAAAAATATTTATATTTCTATATGACATTTAATGAATGTTGATTATTTTCTTGTTGACCCAATAGTGAATGTTTGGTCAAGGGAGAACTGTTAGTTTTAAATCCTCTAATCAGGTCACACCTCACAGTGTGTTTTGTAACATTTAATAGGTTTGGCTCTTAATTGAGCTCACTTCAGAAGAGCGAATTATTTTGGGTTACTAGTCCTAGATAAGTTTTTCCCTAATAGGGTTTCCACGTTAAAAATCTAAGTGTTATATGTGTATGGATGTATTAAATTATTATTTGACTTTAAACATTATTATAACTAGATTGATCGATAAAGACATTATTTAATTTACTGGTAATCAGTATATGAAGAGAAAGGCACAGTTGATATTTTACAAAGTTGATTAATTGATTTTAAAAAAAATTTATATACATCTGGGAGTATTTGGGACTGTAGGATAACTAGACTTAAATAATTCACCCCCCCTCTCATTTATATAACAATTGGTATTGGAGCATAGAGTGCTTAAAGGAAAAGTTTGAAGGACTTAAGCTAAAGATCACAAGATGTATAAGAGAGAGGTGCCAAAGCTTAACATAGATAACTTGTCAACATGGAAAAGTAGAATGAAATTGTATCTATGAGGGATAGGTGAGTATGAAACATACTACTTGGAAAATCAATTCATCTTACCCTCTAGACCTTTGAATGTTGATCAAATGAGAGAAAGACAAGAACACAATGCTATGATGATAGATCTTGCTTCTTCCTTGTCAGATGTTGAATTTGAAGATGTTAAGACATGTAAAACTGCTAAATAGATGTGGGACAAGCTTACACTAATTCATGGAGGAGATGTGAATGTGCTAAGAGATAAATATGAAAGTCTTAGAGGAAAGTTTGATGACATGAGAATGAAAAGAGAGAACATATCTCAGTACAACAACTGAGTCAAGGAGGTTGTGAATGCTATCTGAGGAGTAGTAGGTATTATTGTTGAAGAAATCTTTGTAAGTAAAATTCTCAGAACCTTTTTACTTGCTTATTCTATTAGAGTCTCTGCAATTCAAGAGATGAGATCATCTCTTGGTAATCATATTACACTTGATAGCCTAATCAATAGAATGACTGCATTTGAGTTGAATAACTTTGACAATAGTGTTGTTCCTAATGTTGAGTCTACATTTATGTCATCTCTAAAACTTGGTAAGTCAAGGAGAAAACACATGATAAGAAATGAGAGTGACAGTGAAAGTGATGAGGATGAACTTGATGAGCTTGAATCATTAATGTCTAGAAGACTGCAAAAAGGTAAAGGAAGATATAGATGAAAAAAACTACCTTTGGTATGCTTTAAATGTAAAGCAAGGAAAACTTTAAGAAACTCCCTCCCTAGAAAAGCTGTAAAATCCTGGTGAATCCTACGTTATTTTGGGTGGAAAAAAATAATATTTATGGTGATTTTGTTTAATTTGAAAGAAAAAAATATTAATTTAACTAGCGATTTTTTTTCAATTGTATGAAAATTCTATAAAATCCTGGCGAATCTTTCATTGTTGAAGAAAATCGTGGCTAGAAGTACACATACCTAGCAACCATCATTTCACCATTATTTTTATATGGATCCTAATTAGTTATCAGACTTGAAGGTTAAGTTTTGCTCACTTTTATCACTGCAATTTCCCTCCAAATTATTGAATGGGGGTTTTGGGGCAGTGCCTCCAAAAGCTCAAATGAATTTTAATATTTTAGTAAGGTGTCCTAAGTTAATTTTATATCATCTAACATATAGTAAAAGTATTTTTTATAACTATTGGATGATCCTAAATTAATGACATAAATCCTATTTCGTGCCAAACTTTTAAAGGACACCAAGTTCTAGAGGAAGTCTCTGAAATAAAGACATGTGTCCACAGTCAAATTTATTTTAGACCAAAGTTTGAAAGGATAAAAAGTTTCATGAAAATTATCTAGAATAGAGACACATGTCAAATCTATGTACTTAACCCATACCCTAACTTAAATTTTGACCACATATTGGTGAATATGGCCATCGATTAACACAAACTTTGGAAATTGTAGGAGAAAATATTAAATTTACTGTGCAAAAAAAATAGATTCTATTGGCGAAGTCATTGTTGAAATATAAATAATTCCATATCACTATTAGCAATTGGCCTATGCATGGGACCCAATTTTTATAAAGCGTGAGTGACATAGCCACCCTGAAAGTCAAATTTTTTTCATCAAATCTTGGGTCCCCGATGAGTGAAATTCTCCAATTGGTGAATATTTTCCACTAAAGTTATCCCTGGTGTAAAGAGATTGGCCATATTGCAACTAGATATCCTTATAGGAAAGAAGATGAGAAAACCAATGAAAGATCTAATGAAA
The DNA here is from genome assembly GCA_027943335.1 of Chamaecyparis obtusa. Classification (NCBI taxonomy): domain Eukaryota; kingdom Viridiplantae; phylum Streptophyta; class Pinopsida; order Cupressales; family Cupressaceae; genus Chamaecyparis; species Chamaecyparis obtusa. The sequence goes on from BSBK01002242.1 coordinate 1,530,889, forward strand.
GGAAGTTTAATAGAAGACATAAAAAAGAACATAGAGGCAATCAATAGTATGACTAAAGAAGTAACCAAGATTACAAAGACAAATGCAAGAAGACATGTTACCTTGTTGAAGATGATGATGATGATACTGACACTAACACTAACACTGACACTGACACTGACATTGGTGAAGACATTGAGGTGGTATTTGTAGCTTTCAAAGAAGATTTAGAAGAAGAAAGGTATGTTGAAACAAAACTTATTTCTAAAGTTAGCAAGAATGATACTTGGATTATTGATATTGGCTCTACACATCATATTGTATGAGCGTGAATGTGGGCCTCTAATCCAACCACACACGCAACACAGTCATTACTCACATGATTGAATTATGAAAGAGAGTATGAATTACTCTTTCAAAATTTGTGGTGATGCAACCTGTTGCCTCCTATGTAGACGGGGTGTTTAATTGCTCTCATATTGGAGAGCCAACAACCATCAGACCAGAACTACAATGGAGGATTTGAAGACTATGGAAATGAACAAACTGAAATTAAATTAGAATGAGTGCAATTTAAACTAAAAATACTTTGAAGGGAATGTGATATTAATCTAAATGCTATAAGCAAATATGAAGATGCAATTAATCTAAATAACTTGTAAGAAAGATGATATTAATCTAATGACAATAAGCAATTTAATCTATGATGAGAATGCAATTAATACTAAAAATGAGATACTAAGCTAATTATGAAATGAACAAGCTTGAAGAATGTAAAAAGTTGAGACTAAAATTTGCTATAGTAAGGATGCTCTGACAAATTTCCCCCTTTCAAATGAGGAAGAAGGTTCATAATATAGAAAATCCCAGGAAGACGATGAAGAGTTTCTTGAAGTGAAATGGCTAACTCTTCATTTCTCTTTAAGACAAATATTGAGTAATTACTTAATTAAAGAAATGAATTATTGCCACATGCGTGACTCTTTGAATATTTGATTTATTAAATGCAAATATGATAATCCATTCAAATAACCAAGTAATATTAATTCCTTTTATGGGTAATTAGCTAAAGGGGTGAGTTTAATTTAATTTAAAGCACTTAGGACTTTAGAATTAAATTAATTTATCATAGGGATAATTTAGCTAATAAATGTCAAAGACTTTAGGAATTAATTTTAATATTTGATTAATGCAATTTAGGATTTTTGCACTTGACATCAAGTCAAACAAAGTCAGGTAGGAGAGAGAAAATTTCCTAGCAAAGTAGGACTTCGATGATGTAGAAATTCAACAAATGCACCAAAATTGATTGAAATTAATAGGTGCAAATTTTGGGGTATTACATTTGCCCCTCTTTGAATCAATGTGCGAACAACATGTTGATTCAAAGAACAGCTTAATGTGACAAATAAGAGAAGATTTCAGAAGTCAAGGTTAGGTTGCCAAGACACCAATTAGAAAGAAGCATGATTCTCTGAAGTCTAAGTTAGATTGTGAAGATAACGGTCCAAAAGAGAACTACAATCAGGGTTAGATTGCCCCAATATGAAGATTGATCCTCTGAGACTAGGGTTAGATTGCCCAAATAACGGTCCAAAAGAGATTTTGAGAGCCATCTCCAGAATGAAGCTTGACTCTTAGGAATTAGGGTTAGATTGCCCCAATACCTAGAAGATTTCAAGAACCATCTTCAGAGTGAAGCTTGATCCTTGAGGATATGAGTTAGATTTCTCAGATACCCAAAAGATAGATGACAAGATAACAAGATGTGAGGCACGAAGATGCCCCTAGCAATGAGAACTGGTGATTCAGATCAGACTGATTCAAGAATTGATTTGAAAAGATTCAATGATGCAATCATCTTGCTCCCTTGGGAGTGAAATCAAAAGATGGTACGTCAGGAGATGATTGACAGAAAAAAGTTGCAAAGCAAGATAAGATCGAAGATCCAAAGGAATTTAGAGCAGATTAAGGAAGCATCATGAAGATGTAGAAGTAATGTGGAGTGATCCAGAGGTCCTGATGACCAATTTTGACCATGGTTGACCAAATTTGACTAGGGTTGACTTTGATGAAAAGAGAAAAGATCTCAAGAGCCTGATGAAAAGATGAGAATCTAGCAGGAAAATGACACTAGATGGCTGACTACACAAACATTCGATCCTAAAGGATCCCAAAATTTAAAATGTGATTTTGAGCCATATAGAGATGTCAGATTTTGATTTTGATCCCGAAAATAGATTCAAAGAATTCGATTTAGCCAAGGGTGTAATTTTTGCGTAAAATGAAGCACTTTTGAAAATTAGGTCAAAAGCTATATAAGGCCCAGAGGGGTCCCTTTCAATTCATTATTCACTTTTGTCTTCTTTTGATTCTGAGAGCTCTGAGTGAGATGGAAGGAGTTCCCATGCATACACATCAATTCAAGCACTCCTGATGACATGTCTGGCCATCAAAGTATGACACACCTGTAAGTAGTTGATAAACCTCCTTGCATTTCAATTTGTATTGCTTTTGTAGGTCAAATAAGATAGATCTAGTGAGTTTAGGACATGTTCTTCCAATCTCACATGAGGAAGTAGTTTCCTCACACTGGCCTAGATCTCCTTTCGTGCAAGGATGTGGTTTCCTCACATCAGTTAGGGTTCCCTCACCTGGGCTCTGTCTGGAAGCTCGCATGAGCTAAAAGTTGGTCTTGGGTGAAATTTCTCCTTCTCGCACAAGAACAAGTCTTGTCTCACGTGAAGGAACAGTTTCCTCATGCGAGAAGCTGCTACAGAGTTGTAAAATCTTTGCAAAAATTTGCCAAATTTTCATGAAATGAGCCAAGTAGAGCATCGTAGAGTCAGGTCTAGGATAGGTGTATTATTGTATTTGTTGTTATTGCTTTGAGAAACCCTGATGTTGAGATACTGATCCAATATTGTTACTTGCTTTACAGGTTAACCTCCTTGATGTTGCATTCAGATCACACCACCCTACCATCACCACACTTGTCCACAAACTATAGATGCTGAGGGTACCCACATTGATGGGCTCGGACTAGGATACTTACGTGATATACCTGAAATTTGGGTAAATCACGGTCTCTTGGGTGCACTAGTTGAGCATTTCCATTTGGAGACAAACATGTTCCACTTGCTGATGGGAGAGATGACTGTGACTCCCAAGGATATCCATCAAATTCTTCACATACCATTCCATGGTACTTGAGTGGAGTACAAGGTTCAGCCTGGAGTAGGTACATTGGCACTGAGAGCCATATTTCATGATGATTTAGTGATGGGCTAGACTATCTCTTGGGAGGAGTTGACTCGTAGGTACAATAATGCTCACCCACTAGCCGTTGTTCTATCTTGTTTCTTGAGCTGCTAACTTGTTCCAGATCAAGGTCAGCATGGTTTAGAGTGTGGTTGGGGGATGATGCTGTAGAGGATGCTAGCCAGACCAACAGTTAGATTCAGATGGGGTGAGTGCATGCTCACATAGATGTACCATGAGCTTCATGAGATCACGTATTGGGGCATGAGGATGATGACAGTAGGTGTCTTTGTTCTAAAGATCTAGGCCTAGGAGCACCCTCCTATTTGCAAGCCTATCTTCCATGACACGTGGTAGTAGCTAGAGTCATACATATATAGGTACATCGGTCTATGACTTAGCCTTTGCTGGGTAAGATGGAGCAATAGAGAGGCCAAATTAATGACATGGGGGTGGTTATCTAGAGGTCATGGATTTCTATAGATCCATGGGATGATGCTTGTTGGGAGCTATCTCACATGTTTTTTTCATGTCTACTGATTGGGCGGAGTGTCACCATCATTGAGCATTTTGTGCTTACGTGCATCATGCACCAGTTCGGGAGGCCATAGGACATATCACAGGAGTACTGCCCTTATGCTTTCTTCATTAATGAGGAGAAGAGGGGATGGCACCCTAGGTTGGATCCAGGTTGGTGCACTATCCAGGCATGAGTACCAACTGTGAGGTGAGATTACATGGTGGAGGTCACCAATGCAAGGATGACACTTGCATACTATGATCATATATTGGCACACCCATTCCCCAGGTACATTGATCTTGTAGGCATGGGAAAAAGAGTGGAGCAGTAGCAGCCTACATAGGAGGAGCCCACATAGCAATAGTAGTAGAAGGTACCAGCATAGCAGCAGGTTGGGCATCAGGGACCATAGCAGAGGCCTAGGCAGAGGGCACTGAGACCATGATCAAGATAGGTGGATATCCCTGCTAGAGCCATGGGCACAGATACAGGTGTCGGGAGTAGTGGGTCTCAGGAGAGATACATGAGGCAAAGGATAGGGTACAACACACAATAGACACCTCCTAAGAAGGAGCCACAGGTGCCGGAGGATGTGGACATGAAAAATGTTCCTATAGGGATGCCAACACCCTAGCTACAGGAGGCTCTCAAGAAGAGTCGAGAGAGAGTCTAACAGGTACAAAGGGAGAGAGATGACTACCATACCAGAGTCATCAGAGAGGAGACCCGTGTAGCTGACAGAGATGCTGAGATCAGATAGCTACAAGAGGGGCTAGTACAGTTGAGGATTGAGATGAGATACGAGGCTACTCAACCAGCTTATTATTATGCAGCCTATTGCGGAGTTGTTCTAGATTTTTTAGAGCAGGTTCCTCCTTTTTTTTAGTACACTAGAGCTCCTAATGCACCACCACCGCAGGCACCTCCTCAGGGACCAACATAGGCACCTCATCAAAGACCACCACTAGCACCATAGGCACCATTACAACATGTTCCTCCTCCTCCACCTCCTCCAAGTGGCGGTGGATCTTGATATAGACATTGTGTTGTTATAGCCCATTTTTGATACTGTGCTCAAGTAGCACCATATTTTGTACATGACATTGATCCGAGATATATATATGAGATTGAGTTTTGATATCATTTTACTTGTTTGTACATTGCTTTAGATATCTAATGTTTATGAGATGTTTCCTATATGCTTTAGATGTATGGATTAGATATGTATGAAATGCACATGCCTTCTTTCATGATATGCAATTTTTTATGTTTATGATGGTATATGAACATGTAATGAATGCAATGGTAGAATATTAGAATGTACGCATATAATGAAATGAGATGTGAGATGTAATGTATGATATGAGTTATGCTTATAATGGATGCACATGTAAATGAAAATGTAAATGAATGCATATGGATTTATGATAATGCAATGGATATTTAATGTATATGGTACTAATCATCTTATGCAAGATTGTTGCAATATATGACAGGTACTAATCAAAAAAATATTTGAATATCAAGAGCGAGGACCGTGTTACTCAAAAATACAGCATACAATACAATAAGCATAAGTAGGAAAAGGTTGCATTTGTTTGTCTAATTAACACTACCTTGTAGGTTTTGTTAATTTACATGTCATTATTTCATTCATTCTAGATGTCATTATTGTACTCTAAGTATTGATCAAGTATTGCAAAATTCAAAATTTATCAATGATCATTACATTGTGCATTCATACTGAATGTAGTATACAAATGTCCTTTCTTGTCTCATATTTCAATTCAATATTTAGAGTACATTGCAAAATTGAAAAGAAAGATTGAAGTATGGAATACGGGGCCCATGCATTGTCTTGTCTCATCTTTGAGTTTGCTAGTTATTTGCTATGTGTCTACATTTAGGTCTTCATCTTTAAGTCCTCATCTACATTTAGGTCTCCATCTACATCTAAGTCTTCAAGGTCTCCATCTACATGAAAGAGAGAAAATGATTAGATCCTGATGGATCTAAGCAATACATGTGAATCAAATAACATACTGTAGCAATCAAGTTTTCAATACTGCATCAATCTGGAAAATTAAATGAAATAAGGAAATGTACACTGACACTCACTGCAAGGTAGTGTTAAAGGGACTTGTTTCATACATGAAACCTTTTACTACTAATGATCATTGTGGTGTATGTTTTCCTTTTTATTAACCAAGTGTCTAAATTAAAGGGACTTAGTATGTTTCCAAACTAAGAAACCTTTTTCAGATAATGTATTTCATAATGATGTTATTTGAGAGCTTAATAGATTATCTTGCAGATAACAGCTAACTGGTGTTCATATTTAGTTATTGTCAAAGATGCAGATCAAGCTGGTTTGAGTACAAAAGAATGCTACAAGAAATGCCAACTATTGCCAACTTTCCAATTTAAGATACAAAGGTGCTGCATAAATACTGGTACAAATATGTCCTTACTATTCCTAAGTATATTTTCAAATCATAAACATGTTTGTTGCTGAATATAGAAGAGTGCTTCAAGATTAAGCTATAAAATCATAAAGTGTTTATAGTTTGTTTTTATTGAGTGTCACGAACCCATATTCGAACCTCATTAGTTAAACATTCTGATGTTTTTGGATGTCACAAGCCCGTGCTCAAACTTCATTAATAGTAAATAAACATTTTCATCTTGTTGTACTTATCATGTTAAGTGTAGATTCAACATCAATATGAATTATTTATAGTGGACAAAGCTACAGGATGCAAGTTGAAAATAAATGAAAAACATGTACAAATTGGAAAAGAGTATGTGTAACTAGCAGAAGAATATCATAAAGGATAGAGTACTTATCTGTTGTGGAAATAAGAAATTGTGTTGAGCATCTCTCATTCATAATCACCTTCTAAGGTTTGTGAAGGTTATGAGTGGAAGATGTAATGGTTTTGTGTTTTAACAGATTATATCTTTAAAATATCTTTCATTCATAACCTTGCAAATTTAGTGAGTCATTAAGAGGTGTTTTCACGGTTCCCTGGAGCAATTGTTCAGCATAGCTGAACTCATCATCTATGAATTGTAAAGAAAAGAGTTCATCAACTCATCATGTTTATAGATGTTAATTACACAAGGTTTTATTCATGTCAGCAAAAGAGAGTCAACAATTTGGGTGCTCTATGTTATCAATAGAATATGCTGAGGCTGATGCTAAAATTGATAAAGATGAAGTTGACAAGAATTCAAAGTTTCATCAATTGAGAAGTGTGTTGCTATGACAATTTTAGAAAATGACTAAAAATTGCTTATTGGTATTCCAATTATTAAGATGTAAAGGGATTTTGTTTTTCCTTTTAAGTAATTGTTGAACTTTTTTATAAACTAGTAATAGTCATGGTTTCAAAGGAATAATGAAATAACAACAGTAAAATAGTGACTGTTAGTATTTTATAAGCAAGTAACTTTCGAACCTATATAGAAAAAGGAGATCGATGTTTGACTGTTACTAATAATGTAGTTGACATTATTAGTAACAGTCAAAAAATCAAGATTCACATCATTGGTCACAGTGAAAGCCGTGGTTTATACCAATAGTGACTATTGGAATCAAATGTTAGCCATGGTTTATACTAACAACGAGCTCAAAGAAAGTCCAACAGAGAATGAAAAACAACATATATAATAATAATGATTGCCAAGTTATAAACCTAGCTCGTGGGTAGACACCAGTCTGTTTTTACCATCAGTAACTATTGGGTGAATCAAAGCCTTGGTCTATAACAACAGTGAGTTCAAAATAAAGGCACAAAGAATATCAATGAAGGCAATGACACTTCAAACCCACGGATGATGGTAAGTCATAAACCCATCTCGGGTGATACACAATCACAGCATGGTGAACTCACGACATGATAAAAATCAAAGTATGGTAAGATAAACAATAGTGAGTACCGCATATGGCATGTGAACTTTAGTGAACAAAGTTCGAGTTCATAAAAATTTCAAATTGGCATGTACAAAATTACAAAGAATCAACAACGAGTTCAACAAAAGAGAACAATTAGTAATGCATGGAGCCGTATAGAATCAAACCCATATAAAAATGGGGAACAACAAATATAATGCATGAAGCCATGAAGCCACGGTGAGAAGCTATAGAAAAAGAAGATGAAAGCTAAGGAACAGCTCAAACAGAGATGCAAAATAATGGATGCCATAAATCATGATATGGGCTCGAGTTCAATAAAAGAGGACCTTCAGTAATGAAAAGTAAAGGAATGAAACAACAAGTTACACTGTTGAAAACAAAGATACAACTATAACTCATTAACTATGAGTATATCAAAAGCAATAGTAGAACAAATAGTTAAACAAGGAGAAACGCATGCTTATTCTTTGTATTCCATTACAAAAGAATCAACAGGCAATTCGAAGATAACTTACAGTTCATTGATGGAAAGATGGAGAAATTCCAAGTTCTATCAAAGATGCACACAAAGAAGTAGCAGATGAAGGCTCGACTCTAGCAGCAGTCGAAGTTTATCACAATCAAAGCTGAGCTCCTTCATAGTTACAGGAAGCTTAGGGTTTCATTTCCTTGAGTTTTCTTTGAGAAGCTTTAAGAGAACAAACACAAATGCCAAGAAAATGGAATAATTGTTTTGGAGTCCGCCAATCAGAGAGGGCATTCAATGCATGATAGTGCCAGAACTAACCTCAAAAATTGAACATGCCACCTTTCATGCTTATCCTCATCGGTTCTTTCAAAAGAATTGCAAGTGGATTGAGGGTCATGTCGACTTCTCCACTTTGCAATAGTTCACACTTAGATATTTATCTAATTTGGGAAATAAGAGTTAGGGTTTAGGGGTTGTGCAATTAGTATTAAGTTTTATTTAATATTAATCACTTGTATAGTTTATGGCATTTTTTATTTGTAAAAGGATTAATTCCTTATATTTTTAGGCCAAAAATTTAGGAAGAAAGGCATGTTTGAGGAACTCAATGTAGTGACATATTTGAAGGCACGCTTTTAGGCTAAGATTGAGGAGCTTAGATTTTGGAGTTGGAGGTTAGAGCTGATTATAAAATTGATTTTTGATGATCAATTAGGGGTTGCATATTTTGGAGAGAGGGCATTTTAGTGAACATATCATTCCTAGGTGCTTTGAAGGCCATTTTTTTAATCACCTTGTTAGATTTTTGAAGAAATGAACCAGATTCTTTGACTCCCATTTTGTGTACTTTTTTTTTCAATATCAAATCCTATTTCATCTTTTCTAGCAAGTGTTAAATTGGTTATTATCTAAAGGAAGTGAATGAAATTCTATTCCTTCTCAAGAAATTTAGCTGCCCCTAAGCCTTGCATGAGAAATGTATGTTGTTAATTCTCCAAGCTGTTTGTGGTAGAACCCTGATAGCATGAGTTTGTTAACCTATACGTTGAACAATGATTCAGATTGTTAAAGTATTTGTTTATGAGTCAGGATTGAAATTCATCTTTTTGAGAAGTTTGAATTATTCATTGGTGTATCACCCTAATCTTTTTTAGTTATAGTATTCTTTTCCTTTTTCCCAACAATTTACAGATCGGGAAAGTGATATTCCATATTTTATAGGAACCGTCCTAGAATCCAGAGATTCCTCTTCATTCATAGTCTACCCACAACTAGGAGAGATTTCCATTATCGGGATAGAGTTGTTGTTAGCCTTAATGCCTGATGTAAGGTAAAAATTCTAAGCCTGAACAGACCAGGCACTTGTGCAGCCAAGGGGAACCCAAGAAAAAAGATGAGAACCTTCGATGAATAGGAAACAATTAAGAGAGCACCAAAACAATGTCTCAATGCAAGCCTAGAATGAAAGATGCAAGCCTAAGCTAAATGCAAGCCTAGAATGAATGGAATGCAATCCTAGGACTTAGTTTTTGGACTCCCCATATTTCATCATAGAGCCATTTAAGTTTGGACGGTCATAAGATGCCATACAACTCACACTGATATAGCTATCATGAGAATATGAATATGACATAAGTCTTAAATTTTTTGGAATGAGGTGTAAGCATTAAGGCACAAGAAGCCAGAATGACCTGAACACCTATTCCTTTTGATCTAGCAAGGTAACATAAGCATTAGAGCATAATTGCTAGAATGACCTGAATGTTGCTTGTGAATAGACATGCCAGACATACAGGAGTTCCTTCCTTCTTCTAGGTGAAAAATAAGTATTTCAAAGGTGCTCGCAGTGACCCTTATGTTCACATAGCAGGACGAGCATTTGTGATTTCACTTGTAGTAGCCAGAAGTCACTCAAAAGACAAGGAGAAGACCCAACCTCACCAAGGTGTCCATATAAAAGGAGTTGAGGTACACATGGCCATCCAATATGGGATGGAGGCTCTTATAGATGACAACCCTCTTAAATAGATTCTTTGGATCATTTGGGACTAAACTAGCAAGCAGAAAGCAAAGAAAAGAGCAAAGAAAACCAACAAGCACACAAAGAAAACAAAGCTCAGCATGCTTCAAAGGAACACAAAGTCAGTTTTAGTTTAAGCTCATGTTCAAGCGGGTCGAAGCCAGATCAAAAGGTATAGCAAGAAGAATCATAATTGGATGGCGATAGTAGGCAGACACACTATGAATCACTAGTGATTGTCACAAGAGACTAAAGGTCTCAAGAGATATTGGAGCACAAAACAAGTATCAATAGGTAGACATAGGAATGAATGCTGGTGAATGATATGAGAGAGATTCTCAAGAAGAGAAATCTCAGAGATACTAATGAAACATCAGTAGGCAGACACAGTGAGAACCCTTGGTGACTAATGTAAAGGGGATCCTCAAAAGAGAGATCCAAGCGAGAGCTAGGTATCAGTAGGCAGACAACATGAGAATCATTGGTGACTGATACATAAGAGTCTCTCAAGGAGAGAAACCTCAAAACTAGCTAGGCATCAGTAGGAAGACATAGTGAGAACCACTGGTGACTGATGCAAGAAAGCATCTCCAAAAGTGATAGGACAATGCCCCCAAGACCAGGAAGGTGCCCCCAAGAGTGACCAGTTCCAATCCATGAAGAGTTAAGAAAAATCTTGAAGGGTGACTAAAAGCAAAAGCAACCTGAAAGTGAAAGAAAGAGTTGGAAAACCAAAGTAGGAAATGAACTAAAGCGGGAAACAAACTAAATCAGGAAAGCAAGGACAACAAAATAAAGATGACAAGCAACTAGCTGAGCCAAATGGTGCTAAGATAAGGTATAACTTTGGGAAAAAAGTGGCACCTATTTACCAGGTTTTCACCATCTTGGTAGAGATTCTATTTTTGCTACCATGATGCCCGTTTACCAAGTTTTCGTCAATGGCACCTTTTTCTTCTTTTTCAATTTTTTTTGTACTTTTCTCTTTTTTGATTTTTTTTGTATTTTTCATTTTTTCATTTTTTTTGTATTTTTGATTTTTTGTATTTTTTTTTTAGTATTATCAAGGCACCTATTTACCAGGTTTTCACCAAGATAATAGATACATCAAAGCACCTATTTTCTATGTTTTCACTAAGATGATCATGTTTTCAGGAGATTTTGCAATTTTTAGGATTTTTTGAGAATATATCCTTTTTTTGGATTTTTTCAAGATCAAGGAGCATGCAAAGAATGTCAATTGTTGAACTTCTTTAGATGAAGAGAATTGATTGGCTCTTTGAGGTTCTCTCCTTTAGTGGTGGAAAGCCGATATGCGCCAGACCCAAATGCAGCAGTAATGATGTATGGACCAAGCCAATTGGGTTCAAACTTCCCTTTCTAAACTTGTTGTTGCTGATTCTTGGGGTTTTCTTTGAGGATGAGATCACCCACCTGGAATTCCCTTTTTCTGAATTTCTTATTGTAAGCTTTGGACATTCTTTTTTGATATGCTCGAAGATGATCAAACGTCACCTTCCAACATTCATCTAGTAATTCCAGTTCTTGTAGTCTAGATATTCTGTTCTCTTCATCAGTGATGAGTCCTCTCAAAGAGATTTGCAATAAAAGAATCTTGACCTCAATTGGTAATACTACATCTACTCCATAAACTAGAGAAAAGGGTGTGGCCCCTGTTGGTGTTCGAATACTAGTCCTGTAGGCCCACAAGGCCGGATTGATGTGGAGGTGCCAATCCCTACCAGACTTATGAACAGTCCTATGCAAGATCTTGAGAATTATCTTATTAGATGCCTCTACTTGTCCATTACCCTAAGGGTAATAGATAGATGACCAATGTTGGATGATTCTAAATTTGGTGCACAACTTTGTCAGGTCCTTGTTCTTGAACTGTCCCCCATTGTTAGTGATAATAGATGAGGGTATACCATATCTACAAATGATATAGTTTAGTATGAACATAGCAATAGTCTTGCCATTAGCAATAGTCAAAGGAACTACTTCGACCCATTTGGTAAAGTAATCTGTAGCAGTAATGATGAATTTATGCCCTCTGGAAGAAGATGGGTGAATCTGCCCTACCAAGTTAAAGGCCCATTGTTGAAATGGCCAAAAAATAATGAAAGGAATAAGTTCTTTAGTAGGAGCATGGATCAGATTCCCATGAAATTGACACTGCTTACAAGTCTTGGCATATTGGATAGCTTCTTGCTCCATGTCAGGCCAGTAGTAACTAGCTCTAATAAGCTTACAAGCTAGCATTAGACCACTCGAGTGAGACCCACAGATACCTTCATGTACCTCAGCTAACATGTGTTTGGACTCATTGGGCTCTAGACACCTAAGAAGAGTACCATCTAATCCCTGCCTATGCAAGTCATTTTCTATAATGACATACCGTGAAGCATTATGAATGAGGTGATGTTTCTCATTTCAGGTGTAGGTGTCAAGAATGATTTGGTCATGAAGGTAGGAGTAGATGTGATGGTAGTAGGATGAGTCATGTCCAATGATGGAATAGATCATCCTAGATTCTGGCATATCATAGGCTAGGTAGCATAAAGTCTCCACAAGGAATTCATGTCTGAAATCATTCTCTAGCTTTTGTAACATGGAGGCAAGAGTGGCCATAGCATCGGCTACTTTATTTTCTACTCTTGGAATTTGATGAAAAGAAATGTGTGCAAAGTACTATTTGAGATCATCCATCATTCTTTTGTATGGCACTAGCTTGTCATCTTTTGTCTGGTAGATATCATTAACATGGTTGATGACTAGCTGAGAGTTTCCAAAGACTTTGAGATCATCTACATGCCATTTAATGGCTATCTTCATACCATTGAGGAGAGCTTCATATTCAGCTATGTTGTTTGTACAAGGAAACAACATCTTAGAAGCTTTAGGCAATGAGTATCTTTGAGGTGTTATGAACAGAATACCTGCACCTGATCCTTGTTGAGTGAATGATCCATCGAAGAACATGCTCCAAGATTGATGTGTAAGAAGCATGATGGATTCATCAGGGAACTCAATGTTTAGAGGATAATGATATTTTAGAGGAGCCTCAGCCAAGAAATTACTTTCCCTTTAATAGCCTTTCTTTCCACATATTCTATGTCAAATTCGCTCAGTATCATAACCCACTTAGCTAATCTACCTGTGAGGGCAGCCTTGCTCAGTAAATACTTTAGTGGATCAATTTTTTCAATTAGCTTTGTAGTATGAGTGAGCATATAATGTCACAATTTTTGAGATGCAAATACTACAGCTAAGCAAGCTTTTTGAATGACAAAGTAATTAATTTCATAGGATACCAATGTCCTGCTGATGTAATAGATGGCTCTCTCTTTATTGTTTTGATCTTCTTGAGCTAGAAGAGCACTCAAAGATGTACTTGTGGCTGAAATGTAGAGTATAAGTAGCTTCCCATGAATAGGAGGCATCATTATAGGTGGATTTTCAAGATACTATTTAATTTGAGTGAGCCCTCTATCGTATTCCTCATTCCATTCATGTGTCACACCCTTATGCAAAGCTTTAGTGAATGGTTGTGATTGGTCAGCTAACTGTGAAATGAAGCACCTGATTGATTGTAGTCTTCCTTGGAGACCTCTCATTTGATTGATGTTTCTTAGTGGAGGCATTTCCATAATAGCTTGCACTTTTTCTAGATCAACCTCTATGCCCTTAGCTAAGATAATGTATCCCAAGAGTTTCCTGGAAGTTACACCAAATGCACATTTCTTGGGATTAAGCCTAAGACTAAACTATTCCATGCGATCAAGAATAGGACCCAAGTCTACAAGATGAGTTCTCCACTACATACTTTTGGCTAAGGTATCATCCACATAGTCCTCCATGGATTTATGCATCATGTCATGGAAGATAGTAGTGACTACTCTCTAATATGTAGCATTTTCATTCTTAAGCCCAAAAGGCATGACATTCCAGCAGAAAGTTCCCCAAGCACATGTGAAAGTAGTTTTTTCTTGATCCTCTGGCACAATTTTTATTTGATTTTAGCCAAAGAAGCCATCCATTAGTGAATACATCTCATAACCTGCCACATGTCCACTATCATGTCAATATTTGGTAGTGGAAAGTCATCTTTTGGACATGCCTTATTGAGATCCTAAAAGTATTTACACATATGAATGGATTTATCATGTTTGGTGACCGGACTATGTATGAAATCCATTCGGCATAATCAATTGCCCTTATGAAGCTACCTTTGCGGAGCTTTTCTAACTCCGCTTTAACCAAAAGTGCCATGTGAGGATGCATCTTGAAGCTTTTTCTTAACGGGCTTGATGCCTAGTGCAATGGATAGATGATGCATGATTAGATTGGGGTCTAATCTAGGTGTATCAGAATATGTCCATGAAAATTTTATTTTCTTTCTCTGAGAGAAGCTAGTGAATTCTTCTTTTTCTTGTGGAGACAATGATTGTGATAAATGAATGATTTTTGGAGTAGCCTCTGTACCCAAATTCACTGGCTATGTTAGTTCTATTAATACTGATGACCTTTCTTGAAAGTGACTCAGGAGTGTATCAAGTATCTCATCCTTGGGCACCTCAAAGAGGTTTTCACCCATGGATACATCTTTTATTTTTACTATTTTTGGCTCTGATACTGCCACAACGTGGTTTTCACTATCAGAGCTTCTATTTTTTCTTCTTTTGATTTTTTGACTAAGATGCTTGATATCCCCCTCTCTCATGCTGACACTGCACTCACTGGTGGAGGACATTATAGGTTCAATGGCATGGAGGTAACAGGCTAGAGCATAATCATTCTATAATGTTAGGACTTCATTGGATGAGCAAGGAGAGTTCCAGTTTATCAGATCAGGATTTTTGAGGGAAAGGGGAGTAATGACTAGTTCAATTGTGTTCACGGTATAACCATCAAAAGCATGGACAAGTAAATCAAGTCCTAGAGTGATCTCATTTAAAGGAGTGTTCAAATCCCTATGAGACATAATGTCAAAAGTAGAGGACAAGTCAATATCGGCATCATCTAATTTGAGAGTTCTAACACCATACCCTTCACCTATTTTGAGAAGGTTTTCAAATGTGTGCACCACATCTATATCTTTATCCCAAGTAGCATTAGACAAAGATTCAAATTCATACTCATGAGAGTTAGTACTAGATTGGGAATTCCATTAGCACTAGTCATGCCCTCAAATTCATCTTCATCTCTTGTGGCATTACTAGCTTGTTGCAGTTGTTCTTTCTCAAACCACTTTTGAAAGTGTCATGGGCCATATTCTCCACCTAGAAAATGGGGATTGTCAGGTAATGTTGCTTTCCATTGTTCATATGTGATTTGCTATATTGAAGAAGTCTCATCAAAAGCACTATCTATTTCTACCAGATGGACAAGTATGATAGGCTCATCGGGCTCTACAAAAAGTGTAGCAAGTTTGGGAGGAATAGGATATGGAAAAGTATCCTCCTTAGAGCTGGTCTCTGGATTTACTTATGGAGTAGTATCTTCAAATTCTAGTTCAAGTTCTGATACAAACTTTTTCATCCCTAGATGAAAGGGGATCTTTTTAAACCCTAAGCTAGAAGTGTCCTTTGTGCGGAGACTAGTAGCTTTAATGGGTTCCAGAAAGCCATTGTTATTCATTCCTATAGGACCGTTTCCTTTGTAGCCAAAGTGCTACATGATCTTGAAGCCCTCACTATATGGCTCTTTCTTTAAGTCTAGAGAAGGAGCAGTTGCTTCACATGTCTCTTTTCCCTTATAAATCCAAGCCTTGATAGCCCTTTCTTCATCCTCATCTTCTAAAGGTATAGAGGCCCGCACAAAAGCGTCGTCATAAACCATTTGAGGAGGGTCATTAGAAGACTTTTTATTTTCAAATAGTCTCCCATAAGAGTGTGGAGATGGAGGAAGAGCTTCCAGTGATAGTATAGGTTCCATTTGATATCCTCCCATGCCAGTAGCCTTAATTTTGAGATTCTATTATATTTCCTTCAACTTGGCATCATAAAACTCTGTAGAGTCTCTATTAGCAGGAACAAGACTATCGACCAACTGGGTAAGCGTGTTGTAAGAGTAATTGGTATTAGCAGGCACAATGACTTCTACTCCATGGAAGGGAAACTTGATGCACTAATGGTAAGTAGATGGAACAACCTGCATCTCATGGATCCAAGGTCTACCCAACAATATATTATATGCAAGAGGGATATCTAGGACTTAAAAAGTAACATCTCTCTCAATAGGAAAAATGCAAATAGGTAGCACAACTAAGCCTTGGGATTTGTGCTCTTCTTCATCATAAGCTTTTATGGTAATCCTTTTGTGTGTGTATGCAATCCTGATCATAACCTAGCTGGGAAATCAATTTGGTTGAACAGATATTAAGACCAGCACCATTATCTATAAGCATGTGATGGTCACGCTTGGAACCTATCATGACCTCTATGTACAAGGGAGCATTATGTGGGTGACTCAAAGAGTGATCATCTTCTTTAGAGAAGGATAAATAGTGCAGTGAGGTTAAATGACCCACCATAGATTGGAACTGGTTGAGATCAAGATCTTTGGGGACATTTGCCTCATCGAGGGCTTTATCCAAAATCTCCCTATGGGTAGGCAAGATCTTCAATAGCTTGAAAATGGTAGTCTGAGCATTGGTTCATTGGAGCTGATCCAAGATACTATAGCTAGCAGTGTTAGGCATAGGAGTTGACTTTGAAACTTTTTTGGTAGGACCAACAGTAGTCTTATCTATAGCTTGCTTAGGAGTAGATTTAGGAAGATCTTTAGGAGGGTTCGGACCCTTCAAAACAACTCTCCCACAGGATCAAGTGACAACATTAGCACAATCTTGAGGTTGTTTAGATTCAGACGAATGAGGTGAGGAACCATGTAAGATGAAAGGAGTCCTGGGTTTGGGAGTATCACCACTTCCTCTAAAAGTGATCACATCATAGTACTCAAACTCCATAGGTTCAATCATGTTGATGACATTATCATTAGAAGTGTAAGTATAATTCACCTTGGTGTTATATTCTTAGCTTTGGAAGACTCTCCTTTCTTGTGAGGAGGAAAAGGATCCTTAAATGCCTGATGGTCTGAATTCTTGTTGTGATTATCTACAAGAATATCACCATTATCAATGAGATCTTGAACCTTATGCTTCAGCTAGAGACAAGTAGAGGTCCTATGACCTATGTTTTGGTGGTAGTCATAGTAACGGTTATCATTCCACCAATGAGGACATAGTTGTGGGTCATAAGGATGCTTTTAAAAAGGAGTGACCACCTGATTCTACACAAGAGTCTTATAGACTACATCAAGGGGCTCTCCAAGAGAGGTGAATTCATGCTTGGGTCAAGAGGCCCAAGGTTTATTCTGAGTGAATCTTGAAGTTTTCTTATTATCTTTTGTAGTCTTTTCGATAGCCTTAGCCACTTGTATGCTTGAGGTGAGATTAAAAATAGGTTTAGAAGATTTCGCAAACACATTGTCTACCACTCCATCATTCACCACATCTCTATTTTTATTAACAGCCCTTCCTTTATCCTTGTTCATTGAGAAGCCTTGTTTATTGTCCTTATTCAAAGTTATCTCTCCCTTCTTAACCATAAAGGCTTCTATTCTTATAGCTTGCTTAATCATGTTGTCAAAGGTCAAGGGACCTTGTAGTTGCACTTGATACCTGAAATCAGGAACGTGGTTGTCCAAAAAGATATCAAGTTTTTTAGATTCGGGCAATTTAGGTGGATACTTCCTGCAAAGCTATCTCCATCTTTGGAGAAAAGACAAGAAAGGCTCTCCCTGTCACTGTTTCAAGTTACACAAGTCAGGAATGTTGACAGGGTGTTGAATGTTGTGAGAATAGTGTTGGAGAAATAGATTAGCGATCTCCTCAAAAGTCTTAATGCCAGGAAGTAATTAGAAAAACCATTCCATAGCAGGCCCACCCAAGCTATGGGGAAAGAGTCTCATAAGGTAAGTTTGATTGTGCATAAATTCCATAGACAAGGCACCAAATTCTCTCAAGTGATCTTGTGGATCTGTGGTACCCATGTACTTGTCATATTTAGGAAACTCCACTCCTTTTGGGAAAGGAGGCATGCAAAGACTCTTATCAAATGGAAAAGGACATATGCTCTCCATCATTAATTGTTGTGTGGGCTTATCCTTTTCTTTTGCAAGTTGGCTAATTTGATTTTGCATATCTTGACTCATCTTTTGCAACTTGGCAGTTTTAGTCTCTTCCTCTTTAGCTACAAGCATTTCAACTTGAAAGTTCATTGGTAACTTGACCCCTTGCCGAGCTAACTCAAGAAAGTAATTCTCCTTGTCTTCTAAAAGGAGGATCTCCATCATTCTGACAAGGCTTTTGTTAACTTTAGTAGCATCTATGTCACACTACGTGATCACATCATTCTCATTACCAAGGATCTCATAAATACTAGGAATTTGATCTTGTTGCTAATCATCTTGATCTTGATTGAATGGGGGAGGGCGATAATGATGTGCTTGTCAATCACCTTGAGCTTTAATTTGAGATTGATCATCATTGTGGGACTGATTTTGGTCTTGTTGGGATTGACCATAATGTTGCTCATTTTGAGGTTGTTCATGACCCTAACTGAATTCACCTTGTTGAAAGTCAAATGGGCCCCCCATCTTGGCATTGTCGTAGGAGTGTGTAGTAAATGAGGACTCAGTAACATGATATGTCCGATGTTGGAATGGAATAGCTAAGGTGACTTTTGGCCCTCTAACAAGATCAAGGGGATCAATATACTCAAATGAGAAGATATCCTCTACAAGATCAATAGACTCAATAATACGAGCAGTCTGAGGAAGTGGTCTTCCAATGTTATGAAACATTGAATTGTTTAGATTGAATGAGTTATCTTTCTCTTGTAATGAGGAACCGGGTTGTGTTTTGAATAATGGATTAAAGCACTCTTGGAACATCAAAGGTGATGGTTGAGATAGACTATCTTTCAAAGTACTCAATGAAAAACTTGAGGATCTCTCACAAAGTTTATATTTTGTGATAGATTCATGACTCTCTATTCCTTGATCATGAGGTTTACTTCTATCTTGACTAGTATTCTAAATGGGGAAAGTCTTGCCACTTCGAGTTGTGATAGTCATATATGAAGATGTGATGAGAGAAGACTCAGGATAAATGCTAGACTTTGTCTCTGAGATAACGAAAAGAGGATAAATGGCTAGAATAGCCAAGATGCAAGATGGACCTGGCACGGATCGTCAAGAGAGTGGCTAGAATAGCCGAGATAAGACTACCGCAACACAAGGTACCAAAGCATACCAAGATAAGGTAAACCAAAGAGAGACAACATGATTCAAAGCAAAGATCGATTGATTCCTAACTCAAGACACCAGGTTTCTGACAAGGAACAATAGGAAAATAGAAAAATAAGCTTTAGACAAAAAGTAGATCAGAAAAAAGTTTGACCAGTCAATGGGAATTTGGTCTCTATTTCTAAAATTCTGGTATAGGTTCACGTAAGAAAACTCTGGCCTGTGTGAGAAAACTCCAAGCTTTGCATGAGAGAATGCAAGCTCACATGAGGAAACACCCTGAAAAGTGAAACTTCATGCGGGAAAGATCCAAAGTCTGACAATTTTGACATAGTTTTCGAGGTAAAGTTGAATTTTGAGGTACAGATTGAATTGATGTCTATTAGAAAATCTAGTTTCCTGATAGGTTTGCAGAACAGTTTAATCAACACTCTAGTTTAGGATTTCAAGAATTCATTTACAAACATAGAGGTTTAGATCACACACTTGTGAAACAAGAAGTAGTTGTTAACAGACCTATCAAGGACAAGGCAACTTGATAGTATTAGGGGAGTCTTTATTTGATAATGATTGGACAATGTTTAAGACTTGATAACAAACACATAGCTATCCCCACCAAAAAAAATTGGTGAGAAGACAAAACCTTTGTCCCATTGCTTATGCGCATACGTGCACCTCACACAGCTGTGTCACCCCCTAGAGGGTGCCCGTGTTTTTGGTGTTTCCAAGGACTCAATGGTGTATGTTTAAAGGTTACCCTTGTAGTAGGGGCCAGTGTCTCAACAACCTCCAAGCATCCAGGTGTATGCCTATGATGGGAATCTATGGGAGAGATTCTTCCCCTTCCCTGCGCAAAGATTATGCCCCCTTTCGGAGGTGAACCAAGTAGGCCACTAGCTAAGGAAATTTTTTAATAGGCTTCTTCCCATGCTAACCTTTGGTGCCCTTGATATAGGGTTAAGGCCTCACAGCCACACCAACTTCTGAAAGCCATACACCCCTACAAGCAAGGCTAGGAGTGGTGCCGCTCAGTACAACAAACAAGGCCTTCTCACAATGATAGTCAAAATCATCAAGAGGAAGCTAACATGGATTTGGAGTCTTTAGACTCAACAAAGAATTCTTTATTAGAGTGAGGTGGAATCACTGGTGAAAGGTGCATACTCACTTGGGTCATTCCTGAAGGTTCAACTTCCGGCAGGCCCTCTAAAGGTGACTCAAGACTTGGTTCAGATTTGGGGTTCTGATTTTCTGGTTCTCCCAAAGGGAGAAGAGCATACTTCTCTAACTCATTTCCTTACCCAAACACACAAAACACATTCATCACCAAGTTAGTTTCACTCCACCAAGTCCACCAGTTTTTGGGTTTCTGTCTCTCAATGAGAGAAGAGCATAATGTTAGAATTTAATCTTTCCTTGGTTATTTATATATTTAATAGGATAAACCAAGGTATCCTAGTGTATTCTATCCTCTAGTCCAAGTGGGAGGACATGTCATTTTGTAATTTCCTTTATTAAGGAAAATAGATATTCCTCCTTATGAGGAATCCTACACTTGTCTCACACACTAGTGAAATGTGGCTTACATAGAATTGGGAGTTTTCAATGTAACTCCTCTCTCACATCTCTATTAAGAGATGGCTCTCTTCTCATTCTCACATGAGATTCTTCTTCTTCTTGATTAACATTGTATAAGCTTTGCTCTCTCTCTCTCTCTCTCTCTCTCTCTCTCTCATTCTTAGGCATTTTGTTTCCACTTTCATTAATATCACGGGGTTTTTTTTATGCTTTTCCCCCTTAAAAATCTTGTCTCCTTGTTGCTTGGTTTTGGTGAATGCTCCTAGTTCTTGCACTAATTCATGGTAATTTTTTCTATTCCTAAGCTCGTAGATTAAACAAATTCCTATTTGTCTCTATATTTTGTTATTATTTTAACATGGTATCAGAGCAGGTTGGTTTAATCATTTATTGAGTGTACAGGTGAAGGAGCTACCATGTCTTGGAGCACTCCAATATCGAAGACTCTTGAGAGAGTTCTTTACTAGTTTTTTTTTATTAATCTATTAGAAGAGAAAAATTGAAAAAAAAATTAGGTTTGGCTGGTTTACTGCCAAACCCAGTTTATCCTTTAGTTTTTTTTTGATAAAAAATTAATACAATTTTTTTATCAAAATCTTAATTTTGATCATAATATTAATGTTTCATATTTTTTTATCTTTGATATTCAAAATTTAATATTCTAATTCTTTTATTTTTTTACAATTCAAAATTCAAAGTTCATTCCTATATCTCTGTTTCTAATTTTGGATCTCACTCTCCTTTTCATTAGCATTATTTTTTCAATTACTTATAATATTATCTAATATTGGTTACTTGCAGGTTTAGAATCTTTTTCAAATTAGCATTCATTTGTTCCTAATTTTAGCATGCATGCATTTTTTTCTATAATATCATTATAAGTTGCTATTATCTTCTTGTTGCCTTCATTGCATGATTTCATTTTTCTAATAGCATAGCTTCAATTCCTTTTCATTTCTGTAAAACTTTAATTTTGGGTTTTTAAAGTATTAATTTTGGTTTTGAAAGATAGCTCACCTTCTTGAATCACAACTATCTCTCTTCTACCATAGAGAGTGCTGGTTTTTTAGAGAGCACTATCTTTGGGGTTATTCCTTTTTTTTTTCCTATTTGCATGCCTTGTCCTCATTTTTGTTCGGCTCCCTCTTTGTTTTCATTACTTGGTTAAGCATTGTAAAAGTGACAAAATCAAGATTTTGATAAGAAACTTGCAATAGACTATTCTGCAAAGCGTATATTGCAACTAGAAGGGCTGGAGTTGTTAATGAACCTAAGGATTAATTTATAATACTTTGATAAGATTTCGATAAGCTTGGATGAATTTATATTACTTTTTATGGCGTTGAATGTATAACTAGTGATTCAGTGCTGGTTCCTTAAGGTTTTTTTGTTTTTTGTCTCATTTTTTTTCAGTTACCTCCTCTTTGCTCTTTCTCTTGCTCTTTCTTTTTGCCTCTGTGAATCTCTTTCAACCACTTCTCTTCATCTCAACCTGACCGCGACCGACCTTAGATCTTTCCCTTTGCATCAACCAAAGTCAATCACCAGGTTGCTAGCCTCTTCCCCTACCTCTCTCCTCTTTTTCTCCTTGGCAGATCGACCTGCTTTTTTTTAGTTTTTGAGCTGAAGTTGTTTGCGTTAGTTTCTAATTTGTATTTATCTCCATTTACTTGCATCACCTTTGCACTGCTCATTATCGATTTGATCTGTAGTTGTATTCAAGAGTATTTATATTTGTGAAGTTTATATTTTATTAGAAAGTCCTACACTTTGCTTCTTGTGTTCGTCTCTATTTCTATTAGTCTTCTTTGCTGTACCACCTTGGTATTTTATTTTACCACTCTATTTTTCCTTTGATTTTCATTTGCAGTTAACGTGCCTCTTTTGCATCCTATTCTAGGTCATTCTTCCTGAGGGTGGCATCGGGGCAGAGTGGTCTAGTCTAGTCATTCTTCCCGAGGGTCACCTTGTTCCTTGTGTGATCTCGTTCTCCTTGGCTTTCAACCCTCACCTTTAGTTTCTCCTTTACCATTGCATTTCCACCTTCTGAGTCCCTCTTCTTTATATTAAAGTTTGTGTTTCTTAGGGTTTAATCTGTTTCTTCTTTTTGTCATGTGTTTATTGTCGTTTATCTATAAATTTTGAATCTCGGATTACTGAAGTATAGTTTAAGACTTGCAATAGCGGTTCAGATTGCTTGAATTTGTATGTAAGTGGTGTTTTTTTTTTTTGTTATGTTAAGTAGCTTTGATGTGATAATCCTCTTTGTAGTAAGACTGAAATCTCTAGGACTTGTATATTGTCGTGCTTGTCTGTGGCAAGAAGATGTTGCTTAGTTTGTGTTAGTGTTATTGCATGACATGCTGCATGCAACACAAATACATCACTTACATTTAGTTATCTTCAGCTGCATGCATTTATAGCACTCTTTTTTTGTTCTGAACTGAAGTTCTAATAATTTTGTTAGCTTTTTTTGTTAATAGTTATCATTTAGCATCAATTTTAATAATAACTTTATTAGTCTCAGTATGTTATTAGCCTTCTCAGTTGGATTCTAATTTGATATAATTTTCTTTCCATTGAAAAGAAGTTAGATCATTTTATTTTCTTGGTATTAAGCTTGTAAGTTTTTTTTAAAGTTTTTT
Source organism: Chamaecyparis obtusa (assembly GCA_027943335.1). Classification (NCBI taxonomy): domain Eukaryota; kingdom Viridiplantae; phylum Streptophyta; class Pinopsida; order Cupressales; family Cupressaceae; genus Chamaecyparis; species Chamaecyparis obtusa. Next base: position 1,554,592 of record BSBK01002242.1, read on the forward strand.
TGAAAATTTAATTTAGATTTGTTTATTCTTACCCTTTATTTATATTCATTTAGATACTAAATCTTATCTTTATATCCAAAAGTTATTATTCTGAATTCCATTTATTTAAATCTACCTTTTTTTTAAATAGTTTAGATTATTTCATAATGAAAGGGTTTTTTTTTTAAAAATTAAGTTTAAATTTGTTTTTTTCTAACTAGTATAGATATCCAAAAAAATTGAAGTATTTTAAAGGTTACTAATGTTTTTTTTGACAGGGTTTATTTTTTTTATACAACTCCATTGATCCTCTTGCTCATATCCGTCATTTTTTTTTTTTTTACATGCTCAATATACATTAGATTCATCTCGTCATCTAACTCAAGGTTTTTAATTAAAGTTGTTTAGATTCAATTTAGTTTTCTAACATTTCCTTGCAAGTTCTTTTTTCTGTATTTTTTCTTTTGCATGCAATCAATGTCATTTTATTTTCCTTTGCATGCAAAAGCTCTCATGATTATATGTTAATTCATAACAGCTTAATCGAGATTTGTTTTCTTTTAGTTTCTATTCTTTCCCTCTGGTGGTTGTTTTTTCGCTTCTTCCTTGCATGACTCCTTGGCAAAAGCTTTTATAGCTTTCTATTGTTGCATGCAAGTATATTTAGTCTAAACTATTTTTTTCCTTTCTTAGCTTTGATAAGTTTTTCATTTCAAGTTTCGTTGTTCTTATTTTTTCAGCATGACTACCCTGATGCCAGAAATTAAACTAACCAGTACCAACTACCATGCCCGGAAAACTCACATGACTTTCATATTTAGATTCAGACACATTTTAGATATTGCCACTAATGCCAGTTCAAAACCAGCAGCCTCTGCTCCTCAAGCTGACCAAACTGCTTGGTAGATGAAAAATGAGGAAGCACTTGGCTTAATCAGAATTTCCCTAAGTCCCAAGTTGTATGTCTTAATTTCTACTTGTATAGAAGCCCATCAGGCTTGGGACATCTTGAAAAATACCTATGACAGTGTAGTTGAGACTCAAAAAATCCAGCTTCAAGACCAACTTGAAGACCTCAAGTATACTGATTTCAACTCTGTTGATGATTTCTTGCTTAAGTTTGATTCCATTAAAGTTTTACTAACTGGTTTACAAGTTAATCTTTTTGATTTAAGAATAATTCATATTATTAATCGTAAATGTTTACCTAGATAGTTCCAATAGTTTATTACAAACATTTACTCTCAATTAGCTATTCCTTCGTTAGCATCTCAATTAACTTATGTTATTTTTCAAAATATGTTGCGTCAAGAGGAAGCTAAATTAATTCAGTTTGGCATACTTAAAACTCACGAACATGCATATCTATCTAACAATAGATCTTCTAACACTAATCAAAATAACAATAGATCTTCTAACACTAATCAAAATTATCAAAATTATCAAAGATCTAACAATTCTAATAATTCCAATAATAACTTAGGCCATCAATTTAATGATCATTACAATTCTAGGCCTTCCAATAACTATCATAGTAATAATCAGTCAAATAGGCCTCATTGCACCTATTGCGGTAAAGATGGTCACATAGTTCATACCTATTTTAAGAAACAAAAAGATGATCAACGTAATTCTCAAAATTACTCAAATGGCAAACCTAATGGAAATCAATCTCATTCTTCTTTTACTGTTAGTTTTAATGCTTCTAAACCACTTGAATGGATTATTGATAGTGGTGCATCTCAACATGTTACATCCCATAAGGAAGTTTTTGACACTTTGCAACCTGATTCTCTAAATATTCCTGTTTCCTTAGCTGATAATTATTGTTGTCAAGTTGAAGGAACTGGTAATGTTTATGTTCCAAATGGTAAATTACATGATGTGCTTTATGTTCCTGATTTGAAAGCTAACCTTATTTCTGTTCCTCAATTATGTCAAGATTATAAGGTTGAGTTTCATAAAAAGAATTGTCATATCATTGATCCTAACACTGATCAGATAGTTGTTGATGCTAAATTAGATGATGACAATATCTTTAAATTTTATCAATTTGTTTCTCCTAGATATTCATTACTCACTAGTATTGATTTTCACATTTGGCATGAAAGGCTAGGACATTTAAATTCTGATTATATCTCATTAATGCAAAAAAAAAATATGGTAGATGGACTACCTAAGCTTACTACTTCTAAGTTTGATTGCAATGGATGTATGAGTGGTAAAATGCATAGAGAATCCTTTCCCCATAAATCATCTTGGAGAGCTAATAATAAGTTAGTTTTGATTCATAGTGATCTTTTAGGTCCTATGGAAAATACTTCTATTTCAGGTTCTAAATATGCTTTAACTTTTGTTGATGATTATTCTCGTAGAACTTGGATTTATTTCCTTCATAGTAAAGATCAAGTCCTTGATACTTTTGCTGAATTTCATGTTTTTGTAGAAAGGCAAAGTAGTTGTAAAATTTAGATTCTTAGGACTGATAATGGTACTGAATATGTTAATCATGCTTTCCATTCTTATTTAAGATCTTTTGGTATCAAACATGAGCTTACCATTCCTTATACACCAGAATAGAATGGTGTGGCAGAACGGAAGCATAGAACTATAGTTGAAATGGGTAGATATTTTTTACATGCTAGAAATATGGATTATAAATTTTAGGCTGAAGCCATGGCATGTGCCATCTATATTCTTAATAGAACTCCTACTAAGGCCCTTCCAAATAAAACTCTTGAAGAAGTTTGGTCAGGTAGAAAACCCAATTTTCCTTCCAAATAAAACTCCTAAAGAAGTTTGGTCAGGTAGAAAACCCAATTTTTCTAACTTATGGATTTTTGGCTCAACTACTTATGTTCACACACCTAAATAGAAAAGGAAAAAGTTAGATCCTAAATCCTCACCTCATATTTTTGTTGGTTATTCTGAGAAAACTAAAGGTTATAGAGTTTATGATCCTCTTACTACTAAAGTTCACGTAGCTACAGATGTTTGCATTTTTGAAAATGGTGTCCATGGCTGTTCTCAAATTTTAGATTCTACTTTTAGTCATAGCAACATAGTTCTTGTGGAGGACCAACCTCCATCTCTCAACCCTACTCCTCAAATTCCAACTCCTAAAGTTTATGTTCCTTCTGTTTCTACTACTAACACTACTGATAATACTAATGAACATGATAATCATGAACAAATAGATAGTAATTCTACTCCTAATAATTTTGTTCCTTCTAGTAGTAGCGGTGATGATGATGATGATGATGGTAATAATCTATTTACTCCTCCTAGTAATGTTTCTATTAATTCTAGGAGAAATCCTAAATGGTTTAAAGATTTACTTAATGAGGGTGATGATTACATTGCTAGAATGGGTGGACTTAGACCTAGAAGGATAAACTATTGCCATTATGCTCTTATGTCTTCTCTCTCTAATTCTAATGATCCTCAAACCTTTGCTCAAGATAAAAATCAACCTCATTGGCAAACTGCTATGCAATAAGAATATGACTCTTTAATTTCTAATAATACTTGGGATTTAGTTACTTTACCTCATGGTAAGAATCTAGTTTCTTGTGAATGGTTATATAAAACTAAGTTAAACGCCAATAATGAAATCAGTAAATTTAAGGCTAGATTAGTTGCACATGGATTTTCTCAAATTGAAGGAATAGACTATAATGAAACCTTTTCTCTTGTTGCTAAAATGCCTACCATTAAAGTTGTTCTTTCTTTAGCTACTAAAATGAATTGGCCTATTCACCAAATGGATGTTAAAATTGCTTTCTTAAATGGTGATTTGCATGAAGAAATTTATATGTCTCAACCTCCTAGTTTTATTCAACAAGGTAATGAACAGTTAGTCTACAAACTAAAGAAGTTTATTTATAGCTTAAAACAATCTCCTAGAGAGTGGTATTCCAAAATTAATGCTTTCTTTATTTCTCAAGGTTTTAAAAGAAGTCAAAATGATCCTAACTTGTATATCAAGCATAGTGAAGATGGCATTATTATTATCATTTTGTATGTTGATGATTTGATTCTTACTTCCAGTTCTAACCAGTTAATTTTTGATATTAAGTTTCAACTCAATCAAAAATTTCAAATGACAGATTTAGGTTTTTTACATTATTTCTTAGGAATGCAAATTTGGCAAACCCCTAAGGGTATTTTTATCTCTCAAAGTAAATATGCTCAAGATCTCCTAGATAGATTTCATATGAATGATGCTAATCATGTTTCAATTCCATGTGATATAGGAACTAAGTTAATGATAGATATGGAATCTCCTTTTATAGATGCTACTCCTTATAGATAACTAGTAGGTAGCTTAATTTATCTAACCCTCATTAGACTTGATTTATCTTTTAGTGTTGGTTTAGTTTCAAGATTTATGTCCAAACCTCAACAAACTCATTTCAAAATTGCTAAGAGAATATTACTTTACATTAAAGGTACTATTAACTTAGGATTATTTTATGCTGCAAATTTTGATTTTACTTTAAAAGGCTTCACTAATTCAGATCTAAGTGGAGACCCCAATGATGGGAAATCTACTTTTGGATATTGTTTTTCTCTTGGTTCAAGTTCTATATCTTAGAAAAGTAAAAAAGAACAATTTGTGTCTCTATGTTCTACTGAAGCTCAATATAAAAGTTGTACTCATGCCTCTAAAGAAGCTCTATGGCTAAGAAGAATACTTGAAGATTTGGGTCTACCTCAACAAGAACCTACACCATTATATTGTGACAATCAAAGTGCAATAGCCTTGGCAAAGAATCTAGTTTACCATGAAAAGTCAAAGCACATTTCTCTCCACCACCACTTCATTAGAGAGCACATTGCAGAAAAGAAAGTTTCCCTCATCCATTGCAAAGGTGACGATCAAGTTGCAGATATTTTGACAAAACCTCTTTCTAGAGAGAAATTTGAATTTCATTGTAACAATTTGGGTTTGATACCCCTTGATGTAATCACCCCAAGTAAAGATTAAAGGGGGGTGTTAGAATTTAATATTTCCTTGGTTATTTATGTACTTAATAGGATAAACCAAGGTATCCTAATGTATTTTGTCCTCTAGTCCAAGTGGGAGGACATGTCATTTTGTAATTTCCTTTATTAAGGAAAATAGATATTCCTCCTTATGAGGAATCCTACACTTGTCTCACACACTAGTGAAATGTGGCTTACACAGAATTGGGAGTTACAATGTAACTCCTCTCTCACATCTCTATTAAGAGATGGCTCTCTTCTCATTCTTAGGCATTTTGTTGCCACTTTCATTAATATCATGGGGTTTTTTTTATACTTTTCCCCCTTAAAAATTTTGTCTCCTTGTTGCTTGGTTTTGGTGGATGCTCCTAGTTCTTGCACTAATTCATGGTAATTTTTCCTATTCCTAAGCTCATAGATTAAATAAGTTCCTATTTGTCTCTATATTTTGTTATTATTTTAACACATAATCCCCTGACTAGTGAAAGTGCTAAAGATTCACCAACTTTCTCCGCTTCCCCAAGAATTTTTCATATTAGTAAGATCATTAGGTTTTCAGATTCATTCATGGTCATCACCTCCATGTAATGAAGAGCCAAATCCCCTACTCACTATCAAAATACTCAAGAAATTTTAACAGAGCCCTATTTAGACTATGTGAATGAAAGCAAGAAACAAACACAACATTTTAGCAAGTCTTTGACTATCGTCATGCAATCAAACCATTAGCATGTTTTTGTTCTTTGTCAAGTGTTTTGCAGAAAATTGTTATGCTGTAAAAATAACAAAGAAATGAAATTGACAGCAAATAGAAACTTGTTAGAAATTAGGAACAAAAATAGAGAAACTGGAAAAAATTTTAAAATTGGAAACAAGTATCATGCGAGGAAGTACTCCACAGTGCGCGAGAAAACACCAGGTGCTATGCGAGGAAAGTGAAAGTTCATGCGAGAGAGTGCTACTAAGAGTGAAACTTCATCCGGTACGCTCTAGATTCTCATGTGAGAATTCATACATAAGACAGTATAGATGCACAACATAGTTTAAACTTCCTTTCAGAAAAATAAAAAATGAGGCCACAAATTGAAATTTTCTGCCCCACGGTGGGTGCCAAAATGTATGAGGGTGAATGTGGGCCTCTAATCCAACCACACACGCAACATAGTCATTACTCTCATGATCGAATTATGAAAGAGAGTATGAATTACTCAATTCAAAATTCATGGTGATGCAACCTGTTGCCTCCTATGTAGACGGGGTGTTTAATTTCTCTCAGATTGGAGAGCCAACAACCATCAGACTAGAACTACTATGGAGGATTTGAAGACTATGGAAATGAACAAACTGAAATTAAACTAGAATGAGTGCAATTTAATCTAAAAATTCTTTGAAGGGAATATGATATTAATCTAAATGCTATAAGAAAATATGAAGATGAAATTAATTTAAATAACTTGTAAGAAAGATGATATTAATCTAATGACAATAAGTAATTTAATCTATGATGAGAATGCAATTAATACTAAAAATGAGATACTAAGCTAATTATGCAATGAACAAGCTTGAAGAATGTAAAAAGTTGAGACTAAAATTCGCTATAGTAAGGATGCTCTCACAAATTGCCCCCTTTCGAATGAGGAAGAAGGTTCATAATATAGAAAATCCCAGGAAGAGGATGAAGAGTTTCTTGAAGTGAAACAACTCACTCTTCATTTCTCTTTGAGACAAATATTGAGTAATTACTTAATTAAAGAAATGGATTATTGCCACATGGGTGACTCTTTGAATATTTGATTTATTAAATGCAAATATGATAATCCATTCAAATAACCAAGTAATATTAATTCCTTTTATGGGTAATTAGCTAAAGGGGTGAGTTTAATTTAATTAAAGCACTTAGGACTTTAGAATTAAATTAATTTATCACAAGGATAATTTAGCTAACAAACGTCAAAGACTTTAGGAATTAATTTTAATATTTGATTAATGTAATTTAGGGTTTTTGCACTTGACATCAAGTCAAACAAAGTTAGGTAGGAGAGAGAAAATTGCCTAGCAAAGTAGGACTTCGATGATGCAGAAATTCAAGAAATGCACCAAAATTGATTGAAATTAATAGGTACCAATTTTGGGGTATTACACATATGACTAGTGATGAAGAGAAATTTGAATACCTTGAACATTATAATGGTGGATCTGTTAAAATGGGAAATGATATGCCTTGTCTAGTAAAGGGAATTGGATCTATATTATTGAACAATAAGATTAGATCTGAGAATTCATATTAGGTGAAAGGACTTAATTACAATATGTTGAGTGTAAAAAAACTTAATAACAAAGTTCATCGAGTTGCATTTGAGAATAGAAAGGTGAAAATATATGATGAGACTAGAAAGCTAGTCGGTACTAGTGAACAATTAAAGGTAATCTATTTTATCTTGACAATGCTGAAACTTCTTCGTTTGTTGGCTAAAAATGAAGATGTGCAGTTATGGAACAAGAGATTATTTCATGTGAATTTTGACAACATTGTTAAGATCAGTAAGAAAAGGAGAGTTAGATGTTTACTGAGCATATCTAAATCTGACCATATTATGTGCAAACAATGTCAAATGGGAAAGATGTCAAAATCTTGTTTTAAGAGTAAAAAAATTTTATCTAATGCTATTTTTGAGTTAGTTCACACTGACTTGTGTGGTCCTATGAGAACTTAGAGTTATTATGGAGACATAAATTTTATCTTGTTTGTTGATGACTTCTCTAGAATGATGCATGCCATGTTCTTGAAAGAAAAATTTGAAGCCTTTAAGTTATACTTAAATGGTATAAATAAAAAGTGTAAAAAGAAAGTGGTATAAAAATAAAATGCTTGAGATTAGATAGTGGTGGTGAATTTAATTCTGATGAGTTCACTTGTTTTTTTAATGAGCATGGAATTAAGAGACAAGTTTCTTCATAGAGGACACTCTAGAAGAATGGGATTGATGAAAGGATAAATAGATCTATTGTTGATTGTGCTAGAACACTAATGGTTGAAAAAGATGTAACCTAGATATGTATTGGAGAGAAGCTATTAGTACTGCTATATACACATTAAACCGAGTTAAACTGAAGAAAGATTCAAACAAGACACCTTATGAATTATGGTATGGTTACACACCTAATGTAATTTATTTTAGAATATTTAGAAGTAGATGTTAGATTTTGAGAGATGATATAAATGGGAAATCTGATTCAAAAAGTGATGAAGGAATATTTTTAGGATATTATACTAAGAGAAAAGCTTACAAATGTTTGATAAGGATACTAATAAGATAATTGAAAGTGCAAATGTGCAATTTGATGAATTTGATGAGAAGAATGATGAAGAAAAAAAAAAGGAACCAGAAGACTTGTGGTAGATTTGTTTATGTTAAGAAACCTAACACTCTACCCAAGCAACAGCTTGGCGTTAACAAGCAACATGGTAATGCTATTGAGAATTAGACTAAATAGATTAAGAATCAACAAACTGTTACTGATAAATATCATGACCATGCACCGAGTGGAGAACATAATGAAGAACAAAGAACTGAACATGTACTTGCAAGATACATAAGGAGACATCATCCACAAAATTAGATTATTGGAGATAAGAAAGTTGGCATGCTGACACAAAGTAAGTTGAGAAAAACACATGCTTAGTTTGTGAATTTGAACCTAAAATTGTTAGAGATGCACTTGAAAATGATGAATCAATTAAGGCCATGAATGAAGAAATTGAGAAGATATAGAAAAATAAAACATGGACATTGGTACTAAGACCGAAAGCCAAGAATGTGATTTGAACCAAATGGATATTTAGAAACAAATTGAATAAAAATGGACATGTCACTAGGAATAAGGCAAGACTAGTATGCAAAGGGTATGCACAGGAAGAAGGTATTGACTATGGTGAGACTTTTGCACTCATTTCTAAGCTTAAAGAAGTTAGAATATTTCTTGTATATGCTTCTTACAAAGGATTTAAAGTTTATCATATGGATGTTAAATATGCATTTTTGAATAGAATACTTGAAGAAGAGGTATACATTGAACAACATGAAGGTTTTGTTGATCCTAATCAGAGGAATATGGTATGTAAGTTGCACAAAGCACTATATGGACTAAAATAAGCACCAAGAGCATGGTATGAAAGATTGCATTCCTATCTTATCAGTATTGGATTTGTTAGAACACATGACACCAACAATTTGTATTTGAAAGGTGAAACTGATGAAAAGATTCTTATTGCTGAAATTTTTGTTGATGATATCATATTTGGATGACATGATAACCTATGAAAATCATTTTTTGATGAAATGAGAAAATAATTCAAAATATCAATGTTTGGAGAGATTAAATTTCTTCTTGGCTTGTAATTTTTACAACAGAATGAAGGCATATACATTACTCAATCAAAGTACATAAAAGAAGTATTGAAGACATTCAGTATAGAGGATTCAAAACCATTCAAAACACCTATGGTCACTAGATACAAATTGACAAATGATGACAAGTCAACTAAGGTAATTCAAAGCTTGTATAGATCAATGATTGGTAAATTGATGTATGTTGTGCATAGTAGATTAGATATTGCACATACGGTTGGAATTGTAGCAAGATTATCTACTAATCTTAAAGAATCACATATGTCTTGTGTAAAAATAATTTTGAGATACTTGAAGAACACTAAAAAGTATAGCTTGTGGTACAAGAAAGAAGGTAATTTTGAATTGAAATTTTATACAGACCTGTAGATTGGGCTGGAAGCATTGATGATAGAAAGAGCACTACTAGTGGAGCATTATTTTTGGGAGAAAGATTATTTAATTGGATAAGTAAGAAATAAGGATGAATTTCTCAATCCACAATAGAAGTAGAATATGTTGCTACTGCTACTAATTGTTTGAAAATTGCATAGATAAAACAACTTTTGGAAGGTATGAATGAAGAGATCACTGAACTAGTAATAATGTATTGTGTTAACACTAGCACAATAAAATTTTTTAAGAATCCGGTGATGTATGGAAAAACAAAGCATATATATATAAAGTATAACTACTTGAGGGAACAAGTACAAGAAAAGAAAGTAAGATTGGAGTATGTCAAATCACAAGAACAACTTGCAAATATATTTACTAAATCCTTACCTAAGAACACATTTGAGAAGAAGAATAGGGGTCCACCCTCTGTCTATCAGTCACTAAGGTGATTATGAGGTTTCATAAACCTATACTTTATCATAATATCAAATGATGTTGATGCACAATGTTCACACTTTGTTTTTCCTAAGGTTTTGAGAACTATAAGATGGAAGATATACTAAAACTACATATTAGTACATGCAAGGTACTTGATCTGAACCAAAGAACAAATGTATTAAATTGTCTATTGAAGAGTTGTTTATTTTATTTTTGGCATTGCTGTCAAAGGGAGACAAATGTACATGAAATATTCAAGAAAGATCTGAAGGGAGAGATTATTAAATCTGTAGGGAGAGAGACTGCATCAAGAGTATTGATTTTGTGTAGTGATTAAACATATTAAATGTACAAGCTAGGGATATCTTACTGAATTACAACATCTACATATAGAGTTGTAGAACATATGTTTGGTATTCTATGACATATCTCATATTGTGTTGCCATCAATGCCAAAGAGAAATATTGATAAACTACAACTGATTGAATATCTTGAGGGAGAGGTTGAAAATGGATTGGATATTGGAAAGACAATGATATATGATCACCGAACTACTAATGTGTATGTACGACATTAAATTAGTTAATGTATTTTCATTGATATCAACTAGTTTTGAATAGACTTATCATGATGGTTACAAACATCTTAAGAAGGAAATAATGATGAAGGAATGAGATATCTACATGAAGATAAAATGGATGAGAAAGTTATAGATATGGTATTCATTGGATAATTTATTGATGAGTCTATGGCATCGTATTAGTTATTTGATTATATTACATGAATCTATTATGGATTGAAGATCAAGAATGAATAATTTTATGTGGTCGGTAAATGAAGAATTCAATATACACCGAGCAAGTGTAGTGTATACTTATTATAGTGTTAACCAAGCTAGTCATCATTGACGCATTATGGTACTGACCAAGTGAAAGAAATAAATGGAACTTATGACTGCCGACTAAAGATGATGAGCTAGATAATTGTTTATGATTCTGAGGTAAATGATAATATTTGTTATGATGATCAAATGAAAAAAAATTCAAGGATGATTAGATGAAGGAGAATGAAACGTGTTATTGAGACAACTACCAAGGAAGGATAAAGCAGAAAAATCAATAGTGAAGATTAAGAGGCAAAATCTTTGGATGGAAATACAATGGTTTATGATGTCTATATGAAAAAAAAAAGAGATTCATTATTGAGTCTGATATAGGAGAATTCATGTGAAAAGATTGATTTTATTCAACACTGATCAAACTGGTTGAAGAAATTACCAAGCATAACAAAGTTGGAGGAAACAAATAGATTGAATAGATTATTAATCAGAGGTATTTTGATCTTAGCATATATATGAAAATCTACAAATCAAGTTGTGTTTGAATCAGATCATTACTCTATCAGTTTAACCATTACTACAGATAAATCTCTTAACTGAGTGGGACTTAACAGTCTTTATATTTCAATATGACATTCAATGAATGTTGATTATTTTCTTGTTGACCCCATAGTGAATGTTTGGTCAAGGGAGAACTATTAGTGATAAATCATCTAACCAGGTTACATCTCACAATGTGTTTTGTAACAGGTTTAATAGGGTTAGATCTTAACCAAGCTCACTTTAGAAGAGTGAGTTATTTTGGGTTACTGGTCACAGGTAGTTTTTCCCCTAATAGGATTTCCACGTTAAAAATTAAAGTGTTATATGTGTATGGATGTGTTGAATTATTATTTTACTTTACACATTATTCTAACTGGATTGATTGGTAACCACAATATTTAATTTACTGGTAATCAGTATATGAAGAGAAAGGCACAATTGATATTTTACAAAGTTGATTAATTGATTTGAAAGTTTTGTTAAATACATCTGGAAGTATTTGGGATTTTAGGATAACTGAACTTAACTGATTCACCCCCCTCTCATTTATCTAATAGGTATATCCTTTGAATATAGGAGATTCACCTTTTATTAAAAATTGATTTTTTAGATCTATTGGACAACTGACATATAAAACATGCTCTGATAGGATTGTGATCCTAACTTTCCCATACTTACCTTGGAACTAGTCAACTATTTTCTCTATCTATTCTACATAGGTACACCATCTTGCAAAGACTCTATATTTTTGATAAATTCTTTGGGTTACTTCAACCATACCATCTTTGGCCTCAATTAATATATTATTTGTCACTCTATTCTTTTTCCTTTCCTCCATCAAGACCTCATGTTTCTTTGGATGGGATTAATCTTGGGCTTGCTCCATCCTAGGGTTCGAGGAACATTGACCCCTTTTCCTTCAGATTTTCCTTCTAAATTTCCTTTTGTTGACTACTTGAAAATTTTGTTTTCTATCTACTAGATGCGAAAGGGTTTCTATCGTTCATTGTCTCGAAAATTTGATTTTGGTTGAAATGATTCAGTTGGTGAAATTTACTAGGAACCAATTTTTAAAAACCTTCCTCACAAAACTATAATGGTTAAAATATATTATGTCCTAGAGAAAAAACCCTAAGTAGTTTGGATTTTCAAAGCTGGGTTTTTGTTTATGCAACAACCAGACCATTTTTTAATTTCTTCTTGTCCCTTATATATTTCTTCAATATCACTGTATGTCATTCTTGATCAGGCCTATAGTGAGGAAGGGGATCCCAGTTCCCTCATTCATAGCTTGGAGATATTGCATATTTTGTTATGGAAAAAAATATTCCTAATTTTTGAGTTTCACAATTTTGCCTTGCCAACACAAGTGTAGAGCCACCTTCCCTAGTTTTTCCTTTGAGTTTGAGTATCTCATATTACTTTATATTGTTCTTTTGATTATTATGTTCTTTTTTGTTTAATTTTATTTTTTTTAAATGTTAATACTAAATCTTAACTGCATCTAGTCAAAACATGAGGTAGATATTTTTGGGTATTTAAGTGTAACTATTTTTTATTGACAATTTTAACTAACATATATATCTTGCAAAAATCTACATAAAGAACATCCATTAATTTATATGTGCACACACACACACACACACACACACACACCACGGATATATATATATATATATATATATATATATATATATATATATATATATATATATATATATATATATATATATATATATATATATATATATATATATATATATGTATGTATGTATGTATGTATGTATGTATGTATGTATGTATGTATGTATGTATATACATATACATATATATATGTATATACATATACATATATATATGTATATACTTATATATATATATATATATATATATATATATATGTATATAAGTATATATATATATATAC